>CAXKVI010000002.1:14009637-14037333 GCA_964058755.1 Campiglossa producta | reverse complement strand
GATTCATATTTCGTTATTTCTGAATTTAAGAAGTTAACTTCTTTTACGCGTACTGGCTACACGCGGTTTTTCTTTTGAAATTTCGTTTGTGTTTTTGACATAACTTTTCTTTTTCAATTTCTCTTTTATGCATGCAAATTGCATTTGGTAATTTATAGCATAGGCAATTTGATATGTGTTGAAAAGTGTTGAAAGCTTTGCATGTGGTAATTTCTGCATTAGCCTCACTGTCTGCGCTCTGGTATATGATTTTTTGTTCAATATCGAAGGTGTGTGTATGCATGTTTGCACTATGGTTACTAGTTGGAGGCATTTGCTCAGAATTATTTTTTTTTAATTTTTTATAAATTGGTATTTTATATGACATACTGAATTATTTCTAACCAATTATAATTTAAACCATAAACTATAGATGGAATTTATTTATTTTTTTTTGTTTATGTTATTGACATACTTTGTTTAAATGCTTTAAAAAGTCACCTTTTGCATATGAATTTTTTTTTATTTGTTATCTTCATAATAAAATAAGCAATAAATGTCATTTGATATTTACCCTTTTGCCTTCCAAACGAAATGTTTGCACAATTCATGCCCAGTTGGCTTGCACGCATGCTCGTGACATATTAATTGGTGCGATTTCGTGATGACATTGAAAAAATTTAATTAATTTGCTGTGACATTATTATTATACCCAGCTGTGCAAGTTTTATGATTCATAAAAATTTTTAATCAGTACTGCCATGAACCATATGGGCTATGAATACTTTATTAAGATGTTGGTAAAGTTCGATCAGATTTTTTGAGCTAAACTCTTAAACAAAAACCAGATAAAATTAAATAAGATAAATCAAAATAAAATCAAATTAAAAAAAAAAATAAAAAAAAAAAAAAAATAAAAAATGAAATAAAAAAAACCAATATGAAAATTTGGTTGAATTAAAAAAACAACAACAAAAAATCCAGAAAGAATAAAAAAATAAAAACAAAAAAAATATTATAAAAATTAATTTTTTTTTAATATTTTTGAATATAAGGTTAAAAGGTAATCTATTTCGGCGGCTGATAATTAGTAGTAGCTTTCGCCTATTTCTGCACCTCACAACTACAGCTCGTTTCCAAAGAACTTAAACTTTCTTCATCGCTTTACTTAATTATGCGTTGATGTTTTGAAAACAGGTTCGTCGCTTAAGTCTTTTGATTGAAAAGCCAAATATGTACAGCAAATGCGTCAAGGAACTGAATTACAACCAGCAACTGCTTTGCTCTTATAACAAGGTGCTTTTGACAAAAGAAATTATAGTTTTAATGATTGTTGGGAAAATTTACAAAAAAAAAAATCTTTCATTTTGAACATATATTTTTGTGTTTCCAAAATAAATTTCATTTCACTTTTGTTGGCTATGCCTTCAAGTTTCAATGAGATGTCACAAATTATTTTCGTGTTCACAGACGGATGGCTTAATTCAATAACTTTTTCGTGCTTTTATATACAAAAATATGCATGTCTATAGCTATGTATCTACCGTCAAGCGAATAAAATTAATGCACCCATGAATCCATGAATTATTTCATAGGGAGGAGTATTTGGAAATTGAGTCTAATGCTATGCACTGCAGTAGGCGGAAGCTAGGGTGTGCAGAGCCAAAAAAAATATTATTATTTCTTTGTAGTTTTGAGGACTTTTTAACATGCAATTTTTTAGTAATATCCACAAAAATACATTAAAATAAGCGAAAAATGGGTTCATTAGTTAAGTAATGAATTTATTACTTTGTCTACGCTCGCTTATTCCGTTATCTATTTTTGTATCTTTTTACAACTTGCATTTTCATATTTTAAAATTTTTTATTACTTGTCTACAATTTTTCAATTTTTGGCACGCATGCTCTCTGTACCGTCGTCATGCGCACTTGTTGCATTTGCATGCGTTATGAGCATGCGCCCGCCGCACACACCATTGTTATGCGCAGCTGTGATTTTGCATTTAACTTATTGTATGCATCACGTTTTTGTCGTAAACAATTGGTTTCACACACATATTTCTGCTGAATTTTTCTTTTTATTATGTTTCAACTTTGAATGGGCGAATTGCGGTTTTAGTTTGATAGTGGAAAAGCTGGCAAACGCAAACATTAGCACACTTGCATAAATCTTATGGGGTTACCAATCTGCTCGCGCATAAATTATGTATACTTAAAAGTTATGCACATTACTATGCTTATGCTTAGGCATAAGCATTTGCATAAATAGTTATGTAAACAAATGAAATTTTATAATGCACAGCTGCTTATATGACACTGGGGGTTTCAAATTTTATCTTAGCATAGAAGTGAAGTAAAGTTCGTTTCTTGAGTCTTTTGTAATGATGACGATATTGTAAAATAAATAAAATAAGATAACTCAATAAAATAATAATAAAATATTATAAAATAAAATATAAAAAATAAAATAAAATAAGTAAAACAAAATAAAGTAAAAAAAAAATGAAATAAAATAAAATAAATTAAAATAAAATAAAATAGAATAAAAAGAAAATGACATAAAAAAAATAAAAAAAAACAAAATAAAATAAAATAAAATAAAAAAAATAAAATAAAATAAAATAAAATAAAATAAAATAAAATAAAATAAAATAAAATAGAAAATAACATAAAAAATAAAAAAAAAATAAAAAAAAAAAAAACAAAATAAAATAAAATGAAATGAAATAAATAAAATAAAATAAAATAAAATAAAATAAAATAAAATAAAATAAAATAAAATAAAATAAAATAAAATAAAATAAAATAAAATAAAATAAAATAAAATAAAATAAAATAAAATAAAATAAAATAAAATAAAATAAAATAAAATAAAATAAAATAAAATAAAATAAAATAAAATAAAATAAAATAAAATAAAATAAAATAAAATAAAATAAAATAAAATAAAATAAAATAAAATAAAATAAAATAAAATAAAATTAAGTAAAATAAAATTAAAAAAAATTAAATTAGCTAAAGTTAATAAAAAAAATAGAATATAAAGTAAACTGAAACAAAATAAATTAAAAAGGGTAAAATATATTAAATTTCAATGAACTAAAATAAAATAAACACAAAATAAATAAATAATAAAAATAGAATAAAAATAATAAAATTATACAATAAAAGAATAAAATCTAAAAAAATACATTTCCAAAATACTAATGAACATATAGGTTAAACGTAAAATTATTCCAGCGCCTGTTAACGGGTTATGATGGTTTGTCTATGGTCCTGCTCCTCACAGCTATAGCTTGGTTCCATCGAACTTCAACTGGATAACTAACTTGAATTGAACTCTGCTGTATTAAGATCAAGTTCGTTGCTAAAGTCTTTTGATTGTCAAGCCAAAATACAGCATGTACGTCAAGGAACTGAATCACAACCAGGAAATGCTCAGCTCCTTCAACAAATTGCTTTTGGCAAAAGAAATTACAAAGGCTTGATACAATTCCGTAACACTCAAAAGTAACTGTGAAATAAAATCATTGTTTTACGATTAGTAGCATCATTAATTAAAACCGTTCAATAATTTGTAAGAACCAGTTTGCCGTTTGCTACGCATTAATTCTTTTTCTCTGATATACTTATTTAAAAAAAATAAATTAAGTAAAAATTAACTGATATCATTGTAAGATATTTCTGTAGCAAAAATGTGCTGACAATGAAAGACAAACAAAATCTTAAAGTCATAAATATTTAAAGCTTTTTTAAAATTTGTTTTCATGAAGTTCAAGTACATACGACTTAAGTACATATTATATATGCAAAATAAATACGTTTACTAAGAATGTATTAAACGATGATATTTGAATATTTTTTTAATTAAAAGCAAGCTGTATTGGCATATTTATTATCGTTAGCTTTGCCTTAGCTGGTTTTAAGTTAAGAATATTTTGTATGAATGCATTTTTGTATTTTGAGCTATGAGATCTTAATTTGTAATAGCTTTACATTAGCATTTATATAACCCGGTTTCAAAATGTATAGATAGATCTTTAATGGCGTGCCATCTTCTTTTCTTTAGAAGCTTTGTTTTGCAAAGAAGCTGTTTTTGTTGAGGTGATGGAATATTCTAAATTCTTCTTACAGCAACTCAAATATTATTAAAAATTTAAATTCCAAGCTGTATTCATTGCCATTTAGCAAATGGAATTTGTTCTCTTAGAGATTACAGCTGCATACTGGCTGATATGGAAAACCAAATTCAGTTAAAAATTTCATAGTTTTATTTTTTTTTCGTTTTAAGACTTTTTGCTTGAGTGAATTGGATTTTAGGTTTATAAGAGATAGAGCAAACGAGTTATTAAATTAAATTAAATTAGATTAAAAAAAATAAAATAAAGTAAAATAAAGGTAAAAAATAAAAAAAATAAATTAAAATTATTTGAAATAAAATCAAATAAAATACAAAAAAATTTTCATTACAAAGAAAACAAATTAAATAAAAACAAGTAAGGAAAGTTGTCTTCGGCTGTGCCGAAGGCTATATACCTTTCATGAATAAGCGTCACGATTTTCACTGTTCGATCCCCAGTACAGCCTGTTTCAATTTAACTATATTTACTATACACATTACACATCTTTGTTATAATTTAAAAAAAAACTTACAAAATAATAGGATCCGAGTTATCGGAACAATCGATTGTATGGAGGCTATATATTATACGTGTTCAATTGTGCTGACTTACACTATACACATTACATATGTAGAAAGTACTAAAGGTGAAATATTTTACGTTCCTAACTTTTTAAATGCGGAAGTATTGGCCAAAAAACCTTATATCGGAACAACCGGTTGTATGGGGCTAAATATATGTTATATTTACCCGATCTTCTTGATTTTCCTCTACACACTACATAAATTGAAAGTACTCAAGTTGCAAAATTTTATGTTCCTAACTTTTTAATTGCAGAAGCTTTGGCCAAAAAACCTTATATCTGAACAATCGGTTGTATGGGGGCTATATGTTACATTTGCCCGATCTGGTTGATTTTCACTATATACACTACATAAATGGAAAGTACTCGAGTTGCAAAATTTTACGTTCCTAACTTTTTAATTGCAGAAGTTTTGGCCAAAAAACCTTATATCTGAACAATCGGTTGTATGGGGGCTATATGTTACATTTGCCCGATCTTGTTGATTTTCACTATATACACTACATAAATAGAAAGTACTCGAGTTGCAAAATTTTACGTTTCTAACTTTTTAATTGCGGAAGTTTTGGCCAAAAAACCTTATATCTGAACAATCGGTTGTATGGGGGCTATATGTTATATTTGCCCGATCTGGTTGATTTTCACTATATACACTACATAAATAGAAAGTACTCGAGTTGCAAAATTTTACGTTCCTAACTTTTTAATTGCAGAAGTTTTGGCCAAAAAACCTTATATCTGAACAATCGGTTGTATGGGGGCTATATGTTACATTTGCCCGATCTTGTTGATTTTCACTATATACACTACATAAATAGAAAGTACTCGAGTTGCAAAATTTTACGTTCCTAACTTTTAAATTGCAGAAGTTTTGGCCAAAAAACCTTATATCTGAACAATCGGTTGTATGGGGCTATATGTTACATTTGCCCGATCTGGTTGATTTTCACTATATAAACTACATAAATAGAAAGTACTCGAGCTGCAAAATTTTACGTTCCTAACTTTTTAATTGCAGAAGTTTTGGCCAAAAAACCTTATATCTGAACAATCGGTTGTATGGGGGCTATATGTTACATTTGCCCGATCTGGTTGATTTTCACTATATACACTACATAAATAGAAAGTACTCGAGTTGCGAAATTTTACGTTTCTAACTTTTTAATTGCGGAAGTTTTGGCCAAAAAACCTTATATCTGAACAATCGGTTGTATGGGGGCTATATGTTATACTGGTCCGATCTTGTCAGTTCCGACAAATGATTCCTATATTACAAAATGGTGGCCACATACAAAATTTCAGCCAGATATCTCAAAAATTGAGGGACTAGTTTGCGTTCAAACAGACAGACGGACAGACGGACAGACGGACAGACGGACATGGCTAAATCAACTCATCTCGTCATCCTGATCATTTCGGTATACTTATTGATGGGTCTATCTCTTCTTCTTCTCATATTTACAAACATCGGACCAAAGTTATAATACCATTTCATGTTCATGAAAGGTATAATAAAATAGAATGAAAAAAAAAAATATATAAAAAAATAAAAAGAAAAAACTAAAATTAAATAAGAAAAAAAGTTAATAAAATAAAATTAATAACAAAAATAAATAAAAAATAAAAAATAAAAAATTTAATTAAAGAAAATAATAAAAAGAAATAAAATAATAAAAAACTTAAATAAAATAAAAAAATTAAATAAAAATTAAAAAAATAATTTAATAAATCAAAACAAAATATAATGAAATAGAACATAATAAAAAATAAATTACTAAAAAAAAAAAACAAAGCAGCCAAAAAAACAAATATAATAGTTTACAAAATAAAATATAATAAATTAAAATAAAAAAATAAAAATAAAATGAAACAAAATAAAAAGAAAATAAAATAAATTAAAATGAAATAAAACAAAATAAAGTCAGATAAAAAACAAAAAACACAAATTAAAATAAATAAATAAAGTAAAAAAATTAAATAAAAAACAAATTTTCAAAGTCTTTGTATATGAGTTTTTCTTGCTGTGATCAAATTAAAGTTTTGCATGTGAAATTTTTAAGTAAACTCATCCTCGGCGCTTTCGTGATTTAATTTGAACCACTGGCCGAACTCTAGTAGATATATATGTATATAAGCTAAAGCGTACCAAAACTGTATGGAAATAATAGGATAATGGCTACCGTTGTTCATTTTTAGTTAAGGTTTTAGTTAGCGTATAAGCTGCTAACTAAGTTCCCAAAAGACTACATAAAGAACTGCGTAACAAATCTCCACTTTTGAATTTTTATAAGGACAACAGGATCCTATACAAGGATATTGAAAAAATGTATTCACACGGGACAGCGACATTCAAATTTCAAAAGTGTATTAGTAGATTGTGTAAGAATATGTTTTCTAGCAAAAAAAAATTATAAACTTTGCATTTATATTGCAATTTTTATAGGTCATACACGGCGTATGAGTAACATTTAGTTATACAAGTATGAAAAGTTTAGGTAAATTGTATTCATATTTTGTTTGATATCTCCCTAATACAAAAAATAACAAATAAATATTTTTCCATCGCAATCGAATACACGTTAAATATCACAAAATGCTTATTTCATAAACGACCTTGCTGGCCTGTCAAATCCAAATGCTGAACTTTTCGCTTGCACAATAATTCGTGCACGAGCAGTTTATTTTTTTCTTTTCTAGCACAGCATGAAGTAATCAGAAAAATGTCAAAATTGTAAATTTGTGCCAGCTACCATTTAAGTTATTACCGTCAACATTGAAGTAACCCATTGCATGAAGGAAGACTGCTTGCATACTAAAGGGTTCGTGTCCTAAGTCTTTTGTTGCTCAAATAGTTTCGTGCAAATTCCAATGTAATAAAGAAAAGGAAATAAACTAACAAAATTATTTAGTACAAGTATTAAAAAATTGAACGTTTATTAAATTATGGCTATAAAGAAAAAAAAACGGTTGATTGGTGGTATGGAACGCTAAAAAAAAATTTGACTAAAGCACTTAACGTAAATTTTTGCGGCATTTTTTTGTTGTTGCTATCAGCTCAAATTATAGCTTATGATAAATTACCACGAATTTTGTATTAATTTGACAGTGAGAAATTGCTTGAATGACAGCCGAGCTAGTGCAGCCATGCAAAGTGAATCAAAAGGGGGTTTCAGTTAAATGACATTTAGTTAGTGATTTGAGTTGTAATCGAGTGGCAATAAAAAAAAAATACAAAAAAACGAACCATAAAGTAAATTTTGCAGCTTTAAGCATAGCACCAAATTCGTCAAGCACTTTAGCCGCAAAACGGTCGTTGTCACTTCAAATGCCGAGCATGCCAACCGATTCGTATGTGCTTGATTGGCTTTATTTGTTATTTGAGCAAACAACAACGTCAACAAATGTAAAAAATATTAAAAACGCTCATTCAATTAAGCAACATATTTTATGCGCCTGAAGTATTTGTGTGTCAATGCAGTTTATTGGATTTTTTCGCATGCGATTTGTTGGCCGCCAATTTGGCTGCAGTTGAAGTACTGAAGGCACTACCAGAGGCATATAAATTTAACTTCACACATTTTAACAAACATCTAAGCTTATCTAAACATATATGTATAAGCATATACTCACACACAATCGTACATAAGTGGATTTTTTTTTACTCCACTTCCCGCAGCAAGGGTGCTTAATGCTGTGTGACAAATCAGTGGAACGGAAGTTGCTCACTGCAAATTGTTTTGGCTATAAAGCATTTTTTTATGTACTCGTAGTACAAAGCAGCCATTCAAGTGTGAACAACATTTTTTGCAAATATTTCTGTTCTTTTTTTTTTTTTGAAAATTGACATTACATTTTTTTTGCAAATACTCAGTACCAGCTGTATTATCGCAGAATTTACAAGATTATTTGTGTTGTGGTCCAGCGGTGTTGAGACCATGTTCAACACAGCTGACAAAAGCTAAAAATTGGTCAGCTTAAGCTGTGACTCACAAACAAGTTTAAAACGCCCGCTTGGCTGTAATTAGTTAGAATCTCAGAAGAATATATGTATGTATATAATCCTTTGTTGGTATCAGAGAAATATTTTAAAAGTCGTCCTTCTGTAAACAAGAAATTTGGACATTTTGATATTCATATTTTATCACTATATTTAAATGGGCCAAATCGGATTATAGCCAAGGTCTTTCAAAATAAAAATTTTTGAATTTTTTCCAACTATTTTTTTTTTTTGTTTGTGTTTGTGGACTGGGGAAATGCTTTATGCACTAACCGGTTTTAAGCCCTCGTTACTACTAGATGCTCTAGCATCGGGATTTTCCGAGTGTGCGACTCCCTTCTTATCTTGAGGTATACGCATTAAAACCAAAACGTCCCACGGACCGCACATTCTTCCTTACCTGGGACTGCGCTTAGCATTACTTCAGGTAAGGAAGTGCGTTACGTGAGCCCTTTGGCTACTTCACGCTATACAACCGTCCTTCTTTCTTGAGCGAATTGCTCGTATTCGAAAAAAGTGTGACGTACATCGTGTATGGATCCACAGTAGGTGCAGTTCGATGTTTGAACCTTAATTCGGAAATACTCGTGTCCGGTTAAGAATTGGGTCAGGTAAAAGTCGAATTCTCCATGCGGCCGATTGGCTGCATGGTTCCATTTCGGGGATTAATACCCTGATCCACCTTCTAGCAGCGCTGCTGCTCCTTTGGAGTTGCCATCGCTGGATCGATTTACCGCGCACCAGCGTTTATTTTATTTTATTTTATTTTATTTTATTTTATTTTATTTTATTTTATTTTAATTTATTTTATTTTATTTTATTTTATTTTATTTTATTTTATTTCATTTTATTTTATTTTATTTTATTTTATTTTATTTTATTTTATTTTAGTTTATTTTATTTTATTTTTATCTTTTTTATTTTATTTTATTTTATTTTATTTTATTTTATTTAATTTAATTTAATTTAATTTAATTTTATTTTATTTTATTTTATTTTATTTTATTTTATTTTATTTTATTTTATTTTATTTTATTTTATTTTATTTTATTTTATTTTATTTTATTTTATTTTATTTTATTTTATTTTATTTTATTTTATTTTATTTTATTTTATTTTATTTTATTTTATTTTATTTTATTTTATTTTATTTTATTTTATTTTATTTTATTTTATTTTATTTTATTTTATTTTATTTTATTTTATTTTATTTTATTTTATTTTATTTTATTTTATTTTATTTTATTTTATTTTATTTTATTTTATTTTATTTTATTTTATTTTATTTTATTTTATTTTATTTTATTTTATTTTATTTTATTTTATTTTATTTTATTTTATTTTATTTTATTTTATTTTATTTTATTTTATTTTATTTTATTTTATTTTATTTTATTTTATTTTGTTTTATTTTTTTTCTAATTTAAAATTTTTTTTTGGTTTTACTACAACACGCCGTCAAACTTCTTAGCACGAGAAAAATGTTTCGGTTCTTAAAGAAAATTTTTTCCAAAATATTGAAAACAAAAAATTAAGAAACTAAAAAGAAGTGTGAAATTTTGACCTAACCTGCCTTTTATGATAGGAGTAAACTCCCCACCAAAATTCATTGAAATCGGAAGGGTTCCTCTCATACCTTTGACTATTCGACATGGAATGATCCATATCAATTTTGGAATGATCTTGAAAAGATAAGAAATAATTCTGAGCCCGCTACGAAATCACGTAGAACGTTCTTTGAACATTTTTTCCACGCAGTTGTCAATTTAACGAGTACCTACACCACCTTACTTGTTTAGCTTTCATATTTTTATATTTCTTAGCTAAGTATTTAGGCTTGGTGAAGGGAACCGTCTGCGCTTCATTGCTTGAGATGCTTCATTGCATACATTTCCGTTGCAGTGAGAGCAAAAAAAAAAAATTCAGCAAAATAATAATAAAAATCATTCAAAAAATACCAGTAAAAGGTATCATTGCAGACAATTACCTTGCGCATACTGGTTTGCGAAACACAGCGGTGCCGCCTTTTGTAGTAGCTACATATATCTTGTATTTATGTATGTATGTTTGTATGTATGTATGAGTAAAACTTTTGAGTACAATGCTCCGATATGGTTGATGATAAGTCAAGTCAAAGACACATTTTGCGCTGACTGTTTCGAGCGAGGCAAAAACAACAATAAGTTAAAAACAATATATCAGCTGCGGGGTGCAGCAGCCACAGCAGCCGGCAAGCTAACTAGAAATATTGAAGTAATTGCTTGTAGTTATTGACAACAACAACATTAAAGTAAAAAAAAAACTAGTACATACAACAACAATAAACGCGCTTACAAAAGCAGCCACTAAACAGCGGTTGTCCTTGGTTTATCAGCCAATGGCAGTTCACAAGTCAAACTGCTTATAATGACAACACAAAAAAAAAAAATATTAAAAAAGCTACCAACCACTTAAGTTGTGGTTTAAATTCTCAACAACATTTAACAGCTGATAAAGTTCTTGAATTTAGACAGCATTGAGACAACGTGGTTGTATTAAATATTTTGACAGACAAGGGGGTAAGAGATAGAAAGCAACAATTCATGCAGAATTTTTCTTATTAAATTAGATGTCGGCCAACTCTAGTTGCCACCACTGTACACAGCGGGGGTAAATAAAATATTTATTTGCTATGAAAAGAAAAATAAACTTTTCGGTGTAGTCTAGAAATATACCTGTAAAAACTTGGGTTAGGTTTTGAAAATATTTTTTTTTTAGATTATTCAATTAATCTAACATGCCGATTAATCAAACCTTGTTTTGTGAATCAACCTATTTCGTTAGGTTTTTCAGAGAATAAAAAAATCATAATCTTATAGATTAAAATTTTGATTAATCACAATCCAACTATGCGATTTATACAGAAAATTGATCAATCAACTATCAAATATTACGATTACCAATTATCAAAACGACTAATTTACCGATTGATCATAACCTAACTTTTTAGCTTGGTCGAAAAATTAATAATTCACAATCTTGTCGTGAAAAAAATTGTAGTTAATCACAATCACCTAGTTGGATTTAGTCAGAAAATTGATTGGAAAATATTTTATCAAATACTTTTTTGTCATGTTAGATTAATCAAATAATTACCGTGTCGACCTAGACTTAGTCAAAAAATTGATTAATCACACTTTTAGAAATAAAAAGTTAGCGAGTCAGAACATTGATTCAACACAGCTTTATCGATTAATCAGATTTTGACGAATCACAATTCAAAAGATCGATTAATCAGAAAATTTGTTAATCATAGTTTTACCGACATTATTTAAACAAATAACTTTAGAAAAATAATTGTCTTTTAATCATATCAAATAACTCACAATCTTACCGATTAATCACAACTTTAACAATGAATCAATTTTTTATCAGCCATAATCATCTTTCTAATTGGTTTAGTCAAAAATTACAACCTTAGATTAATTAAATGTTAATTCACAAAAATCGTATAGACGTGTAATCAAACCAATTTACTCGCCGATTAATCACAATCTAACTAGTTGACTTATGTTGATAAAAAATTTGTTGATCACAAACTTGCCGTTTATCACATTTCGATTAATCACAAGCTACCTTTCTCGCTTAGTCAGAAAATTGATTAATCTCAGCTTTATCAATTGATCTTCTTTTTACAAACCACAATTAAATAGGGCCGATTAGTTGTTTAGAAAAAAAATATTAATACAATCTTACCAATTAATCGCAAACTTGCCAATTACTCAAAAAAAAAATTATATTAACCACAAACTTGGCGTTTTACGTATTACGATTAATCACAATTTAACTAGTTCGATTAGTCGAAAAGTTGAAAATAATGATTTTTGAATTAATCACAAGCGAACTAGTCGATTAGTCGTTAAATTGGTTAGTCTCTAAAAAAGGCAGAATCAGAAGTAGAGAGAGACTAATAAAGAGGGGAATGTGAAAAAGATAATAACGGGAAGGGAACATTAGACTCTTTCAGAAAAAAATTATTTATTTAATGAACCGTTTTCGAAATAAAAGTTTTTTTATTCTGTTCACGGTACAAAATTCGAACTACTTCATATGAAAAGTAAAACAAAGAAATGTCTTTTGAACAAAATCATAACATTACATCTCAATGGCCATATTCAGGGCTTAAGTGAATTTTCTGAAATATTACTCCATTCTCCTTTGTTAGTTTGGTTTTTTTTTTCAAACTAAGTACGATTACAAAATCAAGCTCTTGTCTTTTGTACCACTTATTTGGATTTAAGTACATTTGTTTTACAAATCCCGTATCCAGTGCTTCTTTTTTTATAAGTATGTTTGTATGTATGCACCTGCTATTGTTCATTTCAAAATTGCGTCAGCGTTAAAGTGGCAAGTTTTTAATTCCGTTTTATTCACCTTTCAAAAATTGCTCTCTTACTGAGCTACTTTGGCATGCCGCTGGCTAGTTGGGTTGGTCCAGCTATTCATATAGAGTTCAGCAGAACAAAAAGCTTTTTTTTATCTTAAGCGCTAATTATTATTAATTATCGTGCATATTTTCATTCACATATAAAAATGTATCTTCTATTGAAACAAATTCAAGTGTGAATGTTCAAATGAACTCGTTCGTCTACCTATGTGGTAAGACTGTGTTTAGATGTGGCAACATTTGTTTGTAATTTCTTAGACCCGTATGCAAAAGTATCGCATCTTACGGTCAGTAGTTCTCTCTACTACATTGGATAGTATTTTTATTTTTTTATTTTTTTTTTTCAAATTTCAAAGTTCCTTTCCATGACTAAAACCTTAAACGAAACTAATTTTATAAAGCGAAATCAAAACCAGAACCGAAACCAAAGATTTAATTTGAATCGGTTACTGCCTTGTCAGAAACTAGTTGCTCTCTTATGCTTAAATGTACTTGATATGCATTGAAAATTGAGATTTGATAGAAAAAAGAAAACAAGATCAAGTACCCATTCAATTGCTGTGTTTTTTTTACAAATATGATAAAAATTATTTCCTTATATGAATGACTAAACGAACATATCCGTTTTCTTGTTTTAATTAATTATGTGGGCAGAACTCGATACTATTCATAAAAGTCATAGACAACTGTTTGGAAAAATCGTTAATTTCTATAAAAAATATATAAAGTCAAACTAATTTGCGCATGGACAAGTCATTAAGCAAGATTTTTTAAATCTTGAAATACAGGTGCTCGATAGTTGCTAATAGGTGGTCAGTGACGCCGATATTATAGAATATCTATGCAAGCATAAATGTATGTATTTCAGATCTTTGCACTTTTGTTTATATTTTTTTCAAAACACACCTTTGTGTATATAATTAAAACATATTTGTTAGTTAACTATTTTATGAAATACCGCACATCTGCTGTTAAATAAAAGGTCATTGAGATAAACCAGAAAAAGAGAATATATCAATAGGTTTTTAAACTCTTCTATATCTACATCAAAAGAAATAAATGATTAAATATTTGTTTATCCAAAGTAAGTCTGTTGACCATCGAAAGGTTTGTTTATCTTTTAATTTTGATTTATATTGTAGATTTTTAGATTTTCTAATCGAGTAAAAATATCTATAGTGACTCGCAGTCAAAGTGAGCATTACCATACCATTACCATACCATTACCATACCATTACCATACCATTACCATACCATTACCATACCATTACCATACCATTACCATACCATTACCATACCATTACCATACCATTACCATACCATTACCATACCATTACCATACCATTACCATACCATTACCATACCATTACCATACCATTACCATACCATTACCATACCATTACCATACCATTACCATACCATTACCATACCATTACCATACCATTACCATACCATTACCATACCATTACCATACCATTACCATACCATTACCATACCATTACCATACCATTACCATACCATTACCATACCATTACCATACCATTACCATACCATTACCATACCATTACCATACCATTACCATACCATTACCATACCATTACCATACCATTACCATACCATTACCATACATTACCATACCATTACCATACCATTACCATACCATTACCATACCATTACCATACCATTACCATACCATTACCATACCATTACCATACCATTACCATACCATTACCATACCATTACCATACCATTACCATACCATTACCATACCATTACCATACCATTACCATACCATTACCATACCATTACCATACCATTACCATACCATTACCATACCATTACCATACCATTACCATACCATTACCATACCATTACCATACCATTACCATACCATTACCATACCATTACCATACCATTACCATACCATTACCATACCATTACCATACCATTACCATACCATTACCATACCATTACCATACCATTACCATACCATTACCATACCATTACCATACCATTACCATACCATTACCATACCATTACCATACCATTACCATACCATTACCATACCATTACCATACCATTACCATACCATTACCATACCATTACCATACCATTACCATACCATTACCATACCATTACCATACCATTACCATACCATTACCATACCATTACCATACCATTACCATACCATTACCATACCATTACCATACCATTACCATACCATTACCATACCATTACCATACCATTACCATACCATTACCATACCATTACCATACCATTACCATACCATTACCATACCATTACCATACCATTACCATACCATTACCATACCATTACCATACCATTACCATACCATTACCATACCATTACCATACCATTACCATACCATTACCATACCATTACCATACCATTACCATACCATTACCATACCATTACCATACCATTACCATACCATTACCATACCATTACCATACCATTACCATACCATTACCATACCATTACCATACCATTACCATACCATTACCATACCATTACCATACCATTACCATACCATTACCATACCATTACCATACCATTACCATACCATTACCATACCATTACCATACCATTACCATACCATTACCATACCATTACCATACCATTACCATACCATTACCATACCATTACCATACCATTACCATACCATTACCCTACCATTAGAATTTAGCATGCCAAATTTTAATTCAGACAAAGAATAATTACCCAAAAAACTTAAATTTTCATCACAATTAATCACAATTTAGCACGATCTATCTTCAGCCCACATTTTTGAACTCATAAATATTAATGTATCTAATCTATTTTAATATACCAACAAAATTGATCTAACAATCTGATCGGCGCAAATAAGCATAAATTTACATAATTTATTGACAAAATTGTGAGGCTTTGGTGGTCTAGCGGCAAAACAGCTGTGCAAATTTTGAGTTTATTTATATGGAAGTATTCCAAACTTGAGCCGAATACACATCTGAATATCAAATCGACACAAGCCGTAGTCTGTATGGAGTCGAGTAAATGATTTTGCTCTAGTTTTTTTTTTTTCGTTTGTCGATATGTCACATTTCCCACCTTTGTTTGTAGTAACACTCTGTCTAGACTGTTCCATAGTCTTTGGGCAATTGTATTTTTTTGTAATTTTGCTGTTGTTTGTTGTTATTTGATAGCTCTTATTTGCCGTTCTAAAATATTTATGGTTTTTTTTGTTTATTAAACCGGAAATTAACCGGAAGGTTGTGCAGTTAGAATATACCCAAGTATGTGCTTGGTTAACTTAAAAATATATCTATGAGTACTAAGTGTGAACAATTTGTTGGTTAAGATTTTTAAATCCAAGAAATTTGTGAATGCAATCGAGTCAAATTAGACAATTATATACTGAAATAATAAAGTTTTTCGTTGTTTTCAGTAATTTGTCTAAAATTGCACTCATTAAATGATAATTTACCTATTTGACACAACTTTCAGGGCAATTTAACTTCCTATAGCCAGTAGCAACAGCGACCATGGTTTAGAAAACTGCCTTGAAATTTTGATTTTCGATTTTTTATTCCATATTATTTACTGGAGGCAGAAACAACGGAAAAATATATTCATTATCTCAGGACAAATCACAGGCACTAAATCGATGAAGAAAATTTTAAATTTCATGCAGTAGTTATCTTGTGATGCGAGTACAAACATACATACCAACAGGGAGAAATTCAAAGGATTGATTCTTTAGCTTCCATTCCTCTAAGTAAGACTATCTATATGCAACTTTAATTCATATCTATTGTGAAAAAATGCCTGTTATAAGTTTACTTTAGTACCAGAAATATTTTACAGCTAATTTTATTGCCACCACTGTTTACGGGGGAAATAAAATATTTAGTGGAATGAAATGGATCCTATATTTAAGGTTGAACTTCTTACAATACGCAGGTGAAAATTGCATTTAGTTATATATATCGGGTGTGCGGTAATGCACGAACAAACACGCAAACAAAAATTCTAAAAACTGTGGTTTTGCATTCAGCTATTCTAATTTGATGAAATAAGAACCGCTCATTTTTTGAAGTGTATTTTTTGAATTATGAATATTATATAAATGACTAAGAACAAATTCAAATAAGCAAAAACGTTCTCATGCCAGCGATTTCGCTTTCTTTCTAATGATCAAAAATTATCTAATATTCTTAAATAATGGAGCTGATATAGAGAGAAAAACAACATACATAATTGAAACATTGACAGCTGTATTAATAGCAACACCTTTTAATAACTGACACTTTTGCAAAGTTTGCTAAAACCAGTTGAAAGAAGAATTATGAAATGGCTACTCATCCAATGCCGCAAGCCTTTTAAGGTTTGGCATTTTGATTGAAATTCGCCAAAAGCAGTGACTATTCTATATTTTTTTTGCACATTTGCTTTGCTCTTTTTTCTGCTTTCAATTTTTCGAGACTCGCTTATTGTATTTTATTTCTCTGATTATGTTGGATCAGGGGCGGATCCACGGGTGGGGTTTTTAGGTATATATAGTAAAAGTTACACTCAAAAAATAGTAGAATTTACAGAAAAAAATTTAGTAAAATTTACATTAAACAAATATCTAAAATAACAAAAAATTATGGTAAAATATACGCCAAAAATATAGTAAAAAACGACTCAAAAAATATAGTAAAAACTCACTAAAAAAATATAGTAAAAAATACGCAAAAATATATTAAAAAATGACTCAAAAAATATAGTAAAAACTCACTAAAAAAATATAGTAAAAAATACGCAAAAATATATTAAAAAATGACTCAAAAAATATAGTAAAAACTCACTCAAAAAATATGGTAAAAAATACGCAAAAAATATAGTAAAAAATTACTCAAAAAAATATAGTAAAAACTCACTCAAAAAATATGGTAAAAAATACGCAAAAAATATAGTAAAAAATTACTCAAAAAAATATAGTAAAAACTCACTCAAATAATATGGTAGAAATACGCAAAAAATATAGTAAAAAATTACTAAAAAAAATATGGTAAAAACTCACTCAAAAAATATAGTAAATATTACGAAAAAAATATGGTAAAATACGCAAAAAATAAACTTAAAAAATTTAGTAAAATTTACATTAAAAAATATCTAAAATAACACAAAATTATGTTAAAAAATACGCAAAAAATATAGTAAAAAATGACTCAAAAAATATAGTAAAAACTCACTAAAAAAATATAGTAAAAAATACGCAAAAATATATTAAAAAATGACTCAAAAAATATAGTAAAAACTCACTAAAAAAATATAGTAAAAAATACGCAAAAATATATTAAAAAATGACTCAAAAAATATAGTAAAAACTCACTCAAAAAATATGGTAAAAAATACGCAAAAAATATAGTAAAAAATTACTCAAAAAAATATAGTAAAAACTCACTCAAAAAATATGGTAAAAAATACGCAAAAAATATAGTAAAAAATTACTCAAAAAAATATAGTAAAAACTCACTCAAATAATATGGTAGAAATACGCAAAAAATATAGTAAAAAATTACTAAAAAAAATATGGTAAAAACTCACTCAAAAAATATAGTAAATATTACGAAAAAAATATGGTAAAATACGCAAAAAATAAACTTAAAAAATTTAGTAAAATTTACATTAAAAAATATCTAAAATAACACAAAATTATGTTAAAAAATACGCAAAAAATATAGTAAAAAATGACTCAAAAAATATAGTAAAAACTCACTCAAAAAATATGGTAAAAAATACGCAAAAAATATAGTAAAAAATTACTCAAAAAATATAGTAAAAACTCACTCAAAAAATATGGTAAAAAATACGCAAAAAATATGGTAAAAAATTACTCAAAAAAATATAGTAAAAGTTCACTCAAAAAATATAGTAAATATTACAAAAAAAATATGTTAAAATACGCAAAAAATAAAGTAAAAATTACACATAACTATGGTAAAAATTATGCAAAAAATACAGTAAACGGAAAAAATATAGTAAAAATTACACAAAAATACAGTAAAAGTTTCGCAAAAAATAAAGTAAAATTTACAGAAAAAAATATAGTAAAAACTACACAAAAAAGATGGTAAAAATTATGTAAAAAATACAGTAAAATTGACGAAAAAAAATATAGTAAAAAATTACTCAAAAAATACAGTAAAAGTTGCGCAAAAAATAAAGTAAAAATTACACAAAAAACATGCTTATAACGCAAAAAGAGTAAAAATCACGCGAAAAATAAGGTAAGAATACACAAAAAATTTATTAAAAATTACGCCAAAAATTACATAAAAAAAAGTAAAACTGCCAGCAAACTGCCAACTCATATATTTACGTTTACGTAATACACATTCGGTAACTGTTTAAAAAGTGATACTAACAAAAACCTTGCTTAAATTTTGGTATATTGATTTTTATAGCCATTTGTTGTTTCAAGACGAAAAAAGTACATGCAAAGTCATCGAATTCCCGAGTTGAATAAAAAAATGTTAGTTTTTAAAAGAAAACTCCCACAAATATTCATTCAAACAGAAGGGGTCGCTTCCAACTTTTGATAATTTGACATGGACTGACGCCTATGCCAAACTTTTTTCATAAGGAGAAAAGAGAAGAAGCGTCAGAAGAAGCGTCAGATCATAGAATACAGTCACTAATTTCCTGGCAAGCCAATATTCGGGTAAGAAAACAACTGAAACCACACCATCAATCGATGCCAATCTCTAGTTTCAAAAAATACATAAGGACGTGACTAGTGGCTTGAGCGTTCAGATGAAAACAAAACTGACCCCTTCTCATATACGCTGTATTTTAAATGTCTACCCAACTTTTTATTGGTAAGCAGTAAAAATTGAGAAAATCCGCTAGCATAAACTTAGAAAAAAAGCGTAATATTCGAGTTTAAATGAATTTTGATCAATAAAAAATCAAAATTACAAGTTCTAAAATTAATATTTTGGTCTAAAAATTTGGAAGAATTGTTTTTTTTTCTACACCTGGATTAATATTATGCTTGAACACTTTTATGCAATCGTGCATTTTTAGAAAACATGACTTTTTATTTAACCCTCATTAAACCAAGGTGTCCGATATGCAAATGTGTAAACCACATTTAAAACATATGATATCCGCTTTCATGTCAAAATTTCTCATGATTTATATATTCTTATTCAGATATATACATATCTGCATTAGGGTGGCAAATATTATATAGGCGAAAAATTAAATAAGGCTTACAGATCTAGGCACGCCCGCATTTTTAGCTATCGCCAAAACAAATATTCTGGTAGACTTTCAACCTAATATTCCCACGGCAAGACAGTGCTCAAGGACATCCAACATTATGAAAAAAATTAAAATATTCCGAGTTTTGGTCATTTTTTTGCAAGAAGTACAATGGCGAAGGAGAAAATAAATGTATTTATTTGATAGGAAAACACATTTAGACTGCCTTGTTGGACTGCATGGTTTTCCATGAGTGATATTTATGAAATATTTCAAATAGGTATAACTTTGGGTACTGCTATGAGATGTTTTTCTGTATAATATTAAGTTTTATCTAGATCTTATTGATGATATTTTTTTGTATCTCTTTTACATATTTAAAACACCTGCAATAAAGAAACACACTTAAAAAATGAATATAATTTTTTTTTTTTTTTTTTTTACTTTTTCATACAAATCATGAAACTTCATTCCATAAAAAAAAACGAAAAAATTCTAGAGGTATATTGAGCACTATTCGAAAAAATGGAGGGGTGCCCAGGTGAATTTTTGAAGTTAGTTCTTTTGGGACACCCTAATCTACATGCATATCTGTATATTTAGTGAGTAATTTAATTGATTCTCTCTTTATTATTCTTTTTCTTTACGTCTGCGAACTATCAAAACCATCAAACTAAGTAATCGCAACTTAATTAACAACTAGATAGAGACTAGATTGTCTCTGACCTTGGCTTAGCCGTCCTCATTCATATGTTATGTGTATTTTCTTGAATACTTCAAGTTTTGTCAAATAAAACATAAAAATTAATTAGCTATCGAAGCGTTGACTGCACGTTGTTGTACTCATATTACAAGTTTGTATGACAACAGAAATGCCATGGGCGTAACCAGCCATCGATCAAGACGGGTGAAGGAGACAAATGATTACCGAAATAAATTTGTTAATAAAATTAATATGTTTTTATATAAGATACCAAAGGTTAATTATTATTTGAGAGCTTCCGAAAATATCTTACAGCTAAGTAATAGTCTGCTCTTTTTTCTGCGATTTTTCAACAATTGTCCTTTTTGACTTCTGTAAAAACGAAGATCTTAAAAGTAGAGGAAAAGCTAGTAGAGAAAGGGGTAGGTCCCTCTCTCACCCCACCTTTCCGTAGGTATTCTACGCATCAACTTAAGTTTCGCTACATTGCCTAAGTTCAGTTTATGTATGTTGGCCGTTGATTTCTTCTTCGAATCATTGCGTTGTGCCTGCATATGAAATGAATAATAAGCCTGGCTTGCATTTTAATTATGCGTAGCACTTGTTTATCGCGCTATATTGACATAAATATACGCACACATATGCATATTTTCATATAAATTTTTGTAATCATTTATACATATTTACTGACGTATGTATTAACCTTTTATGGATTTACACGGTTAAAAAAATTTGCCTAACTTTTAAACCCGTCTAAAGTTTAAGCGATTTTTTAAACATTTTTTTGGAATATCTTAAATCTTCCAAAAGAATTTCATTTTCTTTTGGTTTCTATTCAAGATCTAAATGAAAAAGCAGTCAACATTTTTTTTGGTTTGTTTGAAAGTCATTGAGTTTTGACCACAAAAACTTTATATGCGGCATAGCTCAGCGGTAGAGCAGTCGGCTGTGACTGTTGAGCTCTTTCGTTCGAAACCTGCTAAGTGCCACATTTTTGAAAATTTATTTTATTCTTAAAAATTTTCGGTTTATAATTAAAACTTTTCAGTTAAAAATTAAAATTTTTTGGTTTGACAATTAAAACTTTTCGGTTTAAAATTTAAAATTTTTGTGTGAAAATTAAAACTTTTTGTTTGAAAATTAAAATTTTTTGGTTTATAATTAAAAATTTTCGGTTTAAAATTAAAACCCTTTGGTTTAAAATTAAAACCTTTTTCGTCTACAATTTTTGTTTTGTTTTCATTTATTTTTGAAAGCTTATTTAAGATTGAATTTTTCCCACAATATTTATGTATGCGATGTAGCTCAGGGGTAGAGCAGTCCGGCATGATGCGGGGAGTTTTGGTTCGAGTCCCAGTAAACGGACGAAATATTATTTTTTTCTTTAAAAAATTGTTAAAATATTTATAGTTTGAAATTGAAACCAGCTTCATTTAACTAATTTTCTTTCTGGTCTAGTTTAAATTTGAAACCAAATTAGGCTTGGTCATATATGTGTGTAGTTCAAAAAAGTTTAAAATTTAGGCTCAAATTTTTAAACGTGTACATATTTACTGACGTACGTGTTAACCTTTTATGGATTTAGTACTTTCTGCTATAGCCTTTATGCAAATGTGCAAAGATCGTGGTGACGATTGATAGGCGATGGATGAGTTAAAACCAGACATGGGTAGGCTGCCATAGCACTCAATGCAGTAAACACTTCACGAACCACTCAATGGTTACTGATAGTAAACTTTTATTATCACTAGCACTCAGATTTATATTTAGTGGAGTGCCACTAAGTTTAGTTTTAATATAACTCGGACAGTTTTTCATTCAAAGCAGTTTCCATAGCCACTCACTTTTGGATTTCTCGTTTCTTTCCCACTCAAAATTTTAAAATTAATGGAAACTCGGACTCTGGAGTTTCCATTAGCACTAAAATATGGATTTTGTGTGAACTCTCATTTCATTTTCAATCAAAATCTTAACATTAATGCTAACTTAGACGCTTTTCCATTCAAAACAGTTTCCGGTTACCACTAACAATTGGATTTTGAGTGAACTGTCAAACTTTCGAAATTAAAGAAAAATCAGACACTTTTCCATTCAAACCCGTTTTCATTACACAGTAAAAATAAAAGTCTAACTTTAATACCATTTTGGTGTTTATATATAACAACGCCGAAAAGTATTAAATTAATACCATGTTCGGTATAAATATGGAGAGAGAGAGGAATTCAGTTAAAGATTCTCTCAGGCAAAAAAAAAAAACAAAAATTACACAGTTTTATTATATTGCCTTCACCGAGAGTCGAACTCACAATTTATTGAATGCTGAACTGAGATGTCTACTATCAAGCCATCGAGTGCTTATGCTTGCTAGCGTCAAATTGCAGCTTTGTTCTAAACGACATATCGCTATATCGACGAACCACGTGCTCTGAAGAACAAACCACCGGATTTAATTTAATGCTAAGAAGTCATTAGTTTAATACTTTTATTTTAAAACCTTTTGGAATTAAACATTTTTCAGAGTCTTAAATTAATACTATTTAGTATTAAAACTCAAATTTAATTCCAAAAAGGCTTAAGTTCAATAGCGACTGCTATTAAAAGTAAACTTTCGTTTTTTACTGTGTAACTTTTGGAATTTGAGTGAACTGTCATATAGTTTTCACTCGAAATCTTAAAATTAATGGTCATTCAGACACTGTTTCATTCACAGATTTTGAGTGAACTCCCATTTCATTTTCCCCCAAACTTTCGAAACTAATGAAAAATCAGACACTTTTTCATTCAAAACCGTTTTCATTACACAGTAAAAATAAAAGCCTAACTTTAATACCATTTTGGTGTTTACATATAACAACGCCGAAAAGTATTAAATTAATACCATGTTCGGTCTAATTATAGAGAGAGAGAAATTCAGTCAAAGATATTCTCTCTGGCAAAAAAAAAAAAAAATTACACAGTTTTATTATATTGCCTTCACCGAGAGTCGAACTGACAATTTATTGAATGCTGAACTGAGATGTCGGGCAAGGTTACAAAAGACACGTTTTGATATCAGTATCAAAATTCTGAAAGAGGAAATTTGAATATAGTTGCATGAAGCCATCGAAAAAAATTTACCTAGATCCAAAAAAAAAAAGTTATGAAAATCCAGACCTATTTTGAAGCTACATAAATACTTGAGTTTTTTAGCGGTACAATTTTTTTTTTGCTCGTATTTTTATTTGGAAACTGAAACCGGAACGAAACTGTAACCGAAACTAAAATAAATGTTGAAGAACGAAACCGGAACACTAACCGAAACACGTTACAAAACCGAAACCGGAAGATTTCGGCAATTGGTACATAGCACGAAATCATTATGGTGACCATCATTCGAAAAAAGTTAAAATTTAAAATTCGCTATTCAAGCTCGATTTCGTTAAATAGTTCTCGGCTTTTAAACAAAACATTCAGCAAAATGTGATACGCTTGTTCAGATTTTTTGGAAATCGATTAGGTAACCGTAGTTAAAAATGAGTTTGATTTGTTTCGCATTCGCTTAATAATTTTTCGCTCCAAGTTTAACACCTTTGCTCTTTTGATTGCTTTAAATTTCAATTTTTTTCTGCATTAATTACCATGCCAATACCAAATTACTTAACATTTTTGACTACTCAAAGAACAACAATAATAATAACAACATAACACAAAAACATATCCAAAAACAAAAAAATGAACAAAGAATAAAACAAATGAACAAAAACATTGCAAGCCATGACAAATTACTTTGAAATCGGTTGTATTTGTTTCAAAACTCTGTTGCTGGCTTTTTTTTTGTTTTCGATGTATTTTGTTTTACCATTTCTTAATTTGCTTTGCTCCCGTCAGCTTAATTGCAATCTAACGGTTTCTGTTAGCTGGTTGGCGCTGTTGTCGTCACCTGCCGAATGTCGCCTGTCACTCGTTTTGATAATTTGCAATTTAACCGCAAATGATGTATGAAATGGTGTTAGCAATTCAATAACAGAACTAATGCGGTTCTGCATATTAAATAGATTATATGTGGTTATTTAGTTAGAGGAGCTGAAGATAATGAAAAGTAGAAAAATATTTGCAAAGAGAGGTGTGAAGGGAAGTAATGTTCTCCGAAATAGCAGCTATACCCTCAATAAAACTCTTTTTTTCTAATTAACCGATTTTAAGGATCTTTTGAATTTACATGAAGACAAATTCTTGAGAAGGGTCCTCTCTCGTATAATTGTCTTATAAACGCTGGCCCACTTGGTTTATATTCAAAAAATGTATTACTCACGAATGCATAAATTTGAAGTGTTTCGATTGTTTTCTTAAAAAAACATTTGCTATGTTGAAGTCCATCGAGTTGATTGGCTACCAGTCTTAAGTATGTACAAAAATATGTACATATGTTCAAGAGAATAGCTCTTTGAGACCCGTTAAGTTGTGAATATATTTGCTGTATATTTTCCAACCATTGCGTCGATCGGCAACTGGGTCAATGTCAGATAAAGTTTTATTTAATTTGTGTCAAAAATATTTATGTACATTAGACCGTTTGAAAATTTTTTAAATAATAATAAAATAAAATGAAATAAAATCAACATAAAAAATGAAATTAAAAGAAAAATAATTAAAAAAAAAAAAATGAAATAAAAAATTTAATAAAACAAGATAAGATAAAATAAAATAAAAAAAAATAAAATAAAATAAACTAAAATAAAATTAAAAAAAAAAAATTAATGAAAATTAAAAAAAAAAATAAAATAAAAAAAGTAAAAACAAATTTTAATAAAATAAAATAAAATAAAATAAAATAAAATAAAATAAAATAAAATAAAATAAAATAAAAAAAAAAAATAAAAGAAAATTAAAAAAAAAAAATTAAATAAAATAAAAAAGTTAAAAATAAAATAAATTAAAATAAAATAAAATAAACTAAAATAAAATAAAATAAAATAAAATGAAATAAAATAAAAAAATAAAATAAAATAAACTAAAATAAAATAAAATAAGAAAAGTTAAAAAATAAAATAAATTAAAATAAAATAAAATAAAATAAAATAAACTAAAATAAAATAAAATAAAATAAAATAAAATAAAAAAAGTTAAAAAATAAAATAAAATAAAATAAAATAAAATAAAATAAAATAAAATAAAATAAAATAAAATAAAATAAAATAAAATAAATAAAATAAAATAAAATAAACTAAAATAAAATAAAATAAAATAAAATAAAATAAAAAAAAAATAAAATAAAATAAAATAAAATAAAATAAAATAAAATAAAATAAAATAAAATAAAATAAAATAAAATAAAATAAAATAAAATAAAATAAAATAAACTAAAAAAAATAAAATAAAATAAAATAAAATAAAATAAAATAAAATAAAATAAAATAAAATAAAATAAAATAAAATAAAATGTCGTTTCTCTTCGATCCACGAAAATCCTGGGTTTCCATTTTCATGAATATGTAGTTCAAGCTCTGAAAATTTTAAAAAATTTTGAAATTCAATTTTCAGACATTTTCGTTGCGTCAAAAACATGAATTTGCTACACATTCATAGATAATTTTGGCATATTCATGCTTCTGGCAAGCGGTCGACGCTATGTACAAAAAATTTCAACAAAATGTGGAAATGTGGTTACTAATTTAAAGAAGAGTCCGAATATATGCTAAATATACCTTTTTCATAATTTTCCTAGATTATGCCTCAACTGTAAAATTATTATGCTTCTAATAAAAGTCCTGAAAATGCATATAAAAATATTCAAAGATAATCCAAAATATGGGCAGGATATACCCTAGATATTAATTTTACAATATTGGTAACAAATGAAAGGTGTTCATGCTGACCTGAAAGTAGTTTAAGTTTAAAACATGAACACAATTTACATGAACTTTTCATACTAAATGTTACTCATACGCCGTGTATGGCCTATAACAATTCCACTATGATTGCAAAGTTTCAAGATGTACACATTTTTTTGCTAGAAAACATATTGTTACGCAATCTACTAAAACACTTTTGAAATTCCAATGTCCTTTTATAGTGAATACGTTTTTTCAATAGTCTTGTAAAGGATCCTGTTGTCATTGTTCAAATTCAAAGGTGTAGATTTGTTACACAGTCATTTATATATGAGCAAAATATTAAAATTACGTCATTTTCGAAGCCTTAATTAGCTTTTTTGAAAGCTTAGTTCAAGCCGCTAGCAAAAAATTTAACTAAAGATAGGAACGGATGACCGTTATCCTAGAACAATAAAACTGCGCACACTTGTTTTGTAGGCTAAAACGCACCGAGAGGGTATGCATATCAAATTTTGAACCTTCATTTTTTTTCATACATTTTTGGTACGCTCTAATGTAAGTCCATTATAAAAAAAAATCAAAAGAACTCAAAATATAATAAAAATGACAAAAAAGCTAAACAAATATGTATGTACGAAAATTTATATATGTATTTCCCCAAAAAAAAAAAAAATGTATGTACGTGGGTCATTATAAGTGAACGGTCACAAAAAATTGTTCATGTATGTATGTATGATTAAGTTCTTTTATGTAACTGGGGAAGTAAAGAATAACTGATTAGCACGAACTTTTTTTAAATTAAATGAATAAATCAC
>CAXKVI010000002.1:13939637-14004637 GCA_964058755.1 Campiglossa producta | reverse complement strand
AATAGAGCAAATGAAACACTTCATGTCACAGCCTCCAAAGTCATTAATCAATTTGAGTTTGGCATTCATTGACACTGATTTGCTACATTAGAATATGCGAAATGACGAAATAGCAAATTTGCGAGTTTAAAAAGCAATCGCTCGGTATGTACGTATACAAATCAGTAATCGGATCAAAAGAGATTAATTGGCAAATTAACAAAGCGTGGTAGCAAAAAAAAAATATCAAAAATGTTTTCTTAGCATTTAAGTATGTTCGTATGTTTGTTATCATAATCTTTTAATCCAACATTTAGCGCTATTATCGCCTGATTCATGATAACTACAGATTACTAGCATTCAATTTAAAGCAAAAATTATGAGCGTCACGTTTTGTTGATAGGAAATGATTTTAGACACAAAAATTGTTGAGTGAAAAAAAATCAAAATTGCAGCAGCTGCATTAACTGCAAATTATAGAGTTAGACGAACTTTGATTGTATACCTATTTACAAGCTTGAATACCTAAATTGCTATCTTATGACTAGTTGAAAATATTTAGCATAACCATTAAACACTAAATAAGTCGCTTAAACTTCAAACTTCTCTAAATAAATGCCATTCCATTCGCTAATTTGAATATTAGTTCTCAAGCACGACTTTTTCAAACGATCAGAATAAGAAAAATCTTCAACCATTTGCAACCATAGCAAAATAGTGAAGAAGCATCATAAATTAGTCATCCCAGTTGCCTTAGTAGCTTGAACTTACTTCGTCGTTACTGCGCAAGCGCATAGATTGCATTGTGGGGGCAGATATTTAATTGCTTTTGGCTTTTGCTAATCCGAAAATAATTACAATTAAATGTTTTTGATCTTTGTAGAATTTATGAATGTACGATTCCATTTTCAAATGGTTCTCAACTTTAATCTTTGCTCAATATAATGTCTTTGAACTTTCAAGGGAAAAAATTATTGCAGATTGTTATTCTTGTATAAGTATAGACATCAGCAACGGAAAATGTACATATTCTATATTTCAAGATAGACCGTCAGCAATGCTTCAGCGAAGAAACCATCCAATTCTATTTAAAAGTTCTTTCATGATGCGAGAACAAACTTTAATAGAGAAAGGGAAATATAAATGAAAAAATGTTTTTCTTTCGTTTCTGTTGCGCTAAAACTACCCAAAAATGATCCCAAATTAATTTCAAAACTACCCCAAAATGACCCTAAAATTATCCCAAAATGATCCAAAAATGATTCCCAAATGACCCCAAAAACACCCTAAAATGATCCCAAAATTATCCAAAAATGTTCCCAAAATAATAATAAAATAATCCCAAAACGACCCCAAAAAGACCATCAAATGTTCCCAAAATTAACCCAAAATGATCCAAAAATTATACCAAAACGACTCCAAAATGATCCAAAAATTACCCCAAAATTGTCCCAAATTAATTCAAAACTCAACCCAAAATGATCTCAAAATAGCCCCAAATTATTCCCCAAATTATTGCTAAGTGATCCCTAAATGATCCTAAAATAATCCAAATATGATCCCAAAAATATACAATACAAATACAAAACAGTAAAATGGTAACCCTGGGCGGCTACCCTACTTGAAAATATTTTAGTTGGCATGTCGCTGAAAATACCTTACATTTGATACCCATTTGGGCATATTTTGCTACAAAGTTAAACAAAAATTGAGATAGGTGGCAACCCTGTAAACCGCCACAGCTGGCAACTCCCAAGTGGGTAGTCTTACAATCAAGCATACTATCTATATTCAAAATTTCATCCAAATTGCTCAAGCGGTTCCCGAGACAGTCGGGATATACAAATGTACAAATATACAAATATACAAGTTTAGCTCGTTTAATGTTATAAGATTCAAAAGTGCATGTTTGCGTAGTATCTATTACGTACAGATACCGGCCTGTTGGAGCTTCACTAAATGTATACAAATATTTTGTGCTTACTTTTATTGCCACCATTGTGTACAGAGGTAATAAAATATATCCGCGCACTCACATTGCCACTAAACTTTAACTTGGGCATCTGGCAATTTATCGGTAAAAGTTTAATCTAAATCTATTTAGTGGTTTTGTAGTGATGCGCAAACAAACATACAGACAAACATACAAAAATTATAAAAGCCGTGTTTTCTTGCTTCTGTGACTCCGTACGAAATTTCCTTTTAACTTGCATTTATAGACATCAGAAAGTGAAGTGAAGCTATTACCATATCTATTAAAAAATATTTTTGAACCAATTTTTATTGTCACCACTGTGCTCAGCACGAATAAATTATTTCCGTGCTTTAAAAAAGACCCCAAATATTAAGTTAAATATTTAGGAGTACATCGCTGAAAATTGCCTTCAATTCTACACAGCGGTTTTTGAGTGATGCGCGAACAAACATACACACATACACACAAAAATTCTAAAAACTGTGTTTATATTTCTGTTACTTCAATAAAAGTTGTTTTCAACATCTGTATTAATCAAACATTACCCTAATACTCCTTCTCTCCACTCCTCGCCATTCTCCATCGCTCTTTCTTTTCCTCTTTCTCCTCTTCCTTCTTTTTTCTTTTCTTCGACATCTTTTCGTTCTCCTTTTCTTTCCCCTTCTCCTTTTGAAGGGGAACATCATGTTATCAAACTCCCGCATATCCCTGTGTCCACACCTCTCCATTCAGCCCTTCATCCCTGTCTTTTTTATCCTTTTCATCTGTCTCTTAACAATTTTATCTCTTTGAAAGGGAATTTGGGTTTTCTCAGAAAAGGGGCGTGGTACTTTTTCGAAATTGCATACCATTTGTTTTATAGACTCACATACGCGAAAATATGTAATATGAAAATAAAATACTTTTTTTTTATGGGGCGAAACACCTCCCAATTCGGTCTTTAATTGAGTAAAAAAGCTATCCACCTCTCAAACTGTACCAAGTTTGAGGTTACACGAAATTACTCGTAGGTTTTCGAGCTCATACACGGCTTCTTTCTTCGGATAAGGCAATCAAGGGGTGGTCAATGCAGACGATGTGTTGACCACTAACAGAATTTAGGGCTCCGACCAATTCGGAACAATGTTTTACAATCCCCACAAGGGAACAATGAAGAGCTTCCGAAACTATTTCGGAGAAACCGCGGTGAGCTTCCTATGCATATGGAAAAAAGACAGTGAATGGATAGCTTCTATACGATCAAATTGTGTAGCATATTTAAAACGGAATCAGGGCTCCCTAGGAAAATAATGTCAATCTCCCGATCCCTGAAAAGTAGGATGCTGTTTCCGGAAATTCGAATAGGGCGCTGATGAGTTTAGGCTTGAACATAAAGAGAAAGAGGTATAAGCCTTTGTTGGTCTGACCGCAGGCCACAATCCAAAGGGACGACACATTCTTGAAAATAAGATCTCATGATCTCTGATATTTTCGTTAGCTTTTTGTTTAAATCCGGGTTCCTCTACATATATTTTAGGCCAATAATCTTTTAAATAACAAACTAATCAAATCATTATCTCTTTCCAGCTAAAACACGCCGAAGACAACGTCGCCCCACCTCTACATCCGATTCATCCGCCGTTGCCGAATCTACGAGCACCAAAGTTGTTTCTTCCAGACGTGGTACAAAAGCTAAAGCCGATGAGATTGAAAAACGCATTGATCAACAGCCTGACTCTTCATCATCATCAGCCACGACTCATGTGCCACGTGCACGCGGACGTTCCAAGTCGAAACTACGTAGCTCAGCTGCTGCAGCGGCTGCGGCTACCGCTTTGGTGGCAAGCAGTTCCACGCTGAAGAGCAAGAAAGCCAAGGTGGATGATGGTGGCATGAAAATTGTTTGTTACTATACAAATTGGTCGCAGTACCGTGTAAAGATTGGTAAATTTGTACCCGAGGACATACCAGCAGATTTGTGTACGCACATCATCTTCGCTTTTGGTTGGTTGAAAAAGAATAAACTTAGCTCATACGAATCGAATGATGAGACGAAAGATAATGTGCCTGGTTTATATGATCGTATGATGTTGTTGAAGAAGGCGAATCCCAAATTGAAGGTAAGATGAAGGGTTTAACCTCGGTTTGAAGTTTTTTTAATCAAAATACTTTTGTTTCCTAACATTCATAGATCTTACTCGCTTTGGGCGGTTGGTCTTTTGGCACACAAAAGTTCAAGGAAATGTCCGCAACACGTTACGCGCGTCAGACTTTCATCTACTCCGCCATTCCATTCTTGCGTAAACGCGGCTTCGATGGTCTCGATATGGATTGGGAATATCCAAAGGGCTCAGACGATAAGAAAAACTTTGTTTTGTTGTTGAAGGAGTTGCGCGAAGCTTTCGAGGCAGAGGCGCAGGAGTTGAAGAAACAACGTCTGCTACTTTCAGCCGCTGTACCAGTCGGCCCCGACAACATACGTGGTGGTTATGATGTACCAGCTGTAGCTAGTTATTTGGACTTTATAAATTTGATGGCTTACGATTTCCATGGTAAATGGGAGCGTGAAACTGGACACAATGCGCCACTGTATGCGCCTTCAACGGACTCGGAATGGCGTAAACAGTTGTCTGTAGATAATGCGGCCAGTTTGTGGGTTAAGATGGGCGCACCAAAGGAGAAGCTCGTGATTGGTATGTGGAAATGAGTTGAGATGTGGATCGCAGTTTAATTAATTGAGTTCTTTGCTTCCTCTAGGTATGCCAACATATGGACGTTCCTTCACCTTGGCAAGCACTGATAAACATGGTCCCAATGCACCGGCGACTGGTGGCGGCAAGGAGGGCGTCTACACAAAGGAAAGTGGTTTCTTGGCTTACTATGAAATCTGCGAGATGTTGCTGAATGGTGCTGTCTATGTGTGGGATGATGAAATGAAGGTGCCGTATATGGTTGATGGAGATCAGGTGAGTGCTAATTGCAGACATATTGGGCCTTATACATAAAACGCGAGCATTTGCTCAGGCTCGATTTTTCAAGTAAAAAAAAAAAAAATAGCTTGTCTCTACTCAAAAAAATCAAGTTTGAGCAAATGCTCGCTGCATGAGGCCCATTGAGTTCCTTTTAACTAACTAAGAAATGGTCTTTGCTCGGCAGTGGGTCGGTTTCGATGATGAGCGCGCTATACGCAACAAAATGCATTGGATCAAATCGAATGGCTTTGGAGGCGCTATGGTTTGGACTGTCGATATGGATGATTTCAAGGGTGACGTTTGTGGCGGCAAAGTCAAATATCCATTGATTGGCGCAATGCGTGAGGAACTACTAGGTATCTCGCGTGGCAAGGAAGTGCAAGATGTTAATTGGACTGCTATAGCCGCTACCTTTGAGGACGAGGATGAAGAAGAGGTTTGTAGAAACTCACAAAAGAATAGAGGGAAACAATTTTGTGACTGTTAAATTTTTTTGCAGGAAGAGAAACCTGGACCAATCAAGATTGATGTAGAGGAAATACTTGCCAAAGTACGCAAGCCATCGAAGAAGCATCGCATCAAGGGTGGTCTCGTGACTAAGGAGCAAAATAGTAAGCAATTATACAAACCCACCGCTCTCTCTCATACTAATCAATATCCTTCTTACCCTCGCAGCACGTCCAGCGCAAACTTTCTGCTACCTAACAAGCTGGTCTGCCAAACGTCCTGGCGCTGGCAAGTTTTTACCCGCAAACATTGATCCCAAACTTTGCACGCATGTTGTCTACGCTTTCGCTACACTCAAAGATCACAAACTCAGCGAGGCCACGGACGATGATCCCGAAAACTATGAACAAGTGATTGCGTTGCGCGAAGAAAATCCAGACTTGCAAATCCTACTCGCCATTGGCGGTTGGGCTTTCGGCTCGAAACCATTCAAAGAGCTCACATCCAACGTCTTCCGCATGAATCAGTTCGTTTATGAGGCTATCGAGTTTTTGCGCGATTACAAATTTAATGGACTAGATGTCGATTGGGAGTATCCACGTGGCGCCGAAGATCGTGCCGCTTATGTAAATCTCTTGCGTGAGCTTCGCGTTGCATTTGAAGGAGAAGCAAAATCTTCTGGCCAACCACGTTTACTTTTGACCGCTGCAGTGCCTGCTTCATTCGAGGCTATCGCCGCGGGCTATGATGTGCCGGAAATTTCGAAATATTTGGATTTCATCAATGTAATGACCTATGATTTCCATGGTCAATGGGAGCGCACTGTTGGACACAATTCACCCCTCTTCGCCTTGGAAGCGGCTACAGGCTATCAGAAGAAATTGACTGTGGATTTCAGCGCCAGAGAATGGGTTAAACAGGGTGCGCCCAAGGAGAAGTTGTTGATTGGCATGCCAACGTATGGTCGCTCGTTTGAGTTGGTCAATGAGACACAGTTTGATATTGGCGCTCCGGCATCTGGAGGTGGTAAGGCGGGCAAATTTACGAATGAAGCTGGTTTCTTAAGCTATTATGAGGTGTGTTCGTTCTTGGCGGCGGAAAATACAACATTAGTGTGGGATTCTGAGCAGCAAGTGCCATTCGCATATCGTGGTAATCAGTGGGTCGGTTTTGATGATGAACGTTCGCTGAAGACGAAGGTGAGTCATGTGGAAAGGGAGGTAAAGGGTAGGTATGGAAGCTTGGGGTCGATGTCTAGGGGTTATAAAAGGGTTTGTAAAAATCTGTTGGGAAGAAAGTAAAACTATATCAGCTCAGTGTTTAAAAGATTTATTAAAGAGATCTTTGGCTGCGATTAGAGGGTGCAGGGAAGATAAATTAAAGCAGCCGTCTATTGTTGCCAAGCCGTGGAAAGCGTCCGACATGTGGGTCTTGGGTTAATTAGGAGGTGCTTCGACACATGTTTTCCTGGTAGCCTAATGCCAAACCCTTCCGGAAGATTTGGAGATTACAGATTAGAAAAAGCTTTTGGGAAAGATCATAAAAGTAGGTCGCCTCCCAGGTGGTGCACCCTGTGTAACGCTAAATGACCTACATAGCCTACACGGCTAGTTTCTTGTATTGCTGGTTCTACGAGAACGGTACCAGTACTTGTGCTGTACCCATCGTGCTGAAACGACCCGGGCCGTTTTCTTATATCGACCCGGCCAAGAGCAATACACTCGGGGTGACCCTGTCTGACATTTAGGCAGGGCTACACCTCGCTACAACAACAACATCATAAAGTAGAACCTCTCTTATTGAGCTATGAAAGGTGCTAAGCGAGGCTCCTGGAAAGCATCGTCGTAAGGTGAAACAGTGTAATCAGTCCTTGAGGTACAGGAAGATCCGCTCTGGAAATCCCACTTCTCTGGCTTTCTTGGGAGAGGCTTGGTTCTCCGGTGGGCTAATGTCCTATCCTGGGGGAAAGAATTTCTTGTTTGAAGTATATGTTGAAAAATCTGTGGATAAAGATGTAAAGGGTTCGAAACGGTGAGGGATTTTCATTACCCTGTTCTGTGTAATTTCTTCAGAATCTTGGACGGTTTTGTGGAAGAGAACTTCTTGCACAGCCTACATTTATATAACCGAGGAGAGCTCGACATTGCGACTAGGGGGGCCAAATATTATCGATTGTCGATTCAAGTTAAAAGGAGCTGGATCTTTCCAGGGCGGGGTCCAAACACCTAACTCTAGACCATTCAAGGAGAATTTTGAAATTGTAGAAAACACGTTGGCCCGCCGCGGTCCATATTCAGGTTTGGCAGGCCTCTGCAGCTCGCAAGAGCTGAACTATCAAGAAAATTGAAAAAAGACTGACTTTTAATCAACCCATATGCTTCGACTTCAATCCGGGACTAGCTCGACTGATATTGGAGCGTCGTCTCACCTTTCTAATCTCACCTCTAAATAATGCTGGGGGGTAACAGCGCCACCTAACATGAGGAAAACCACATAAATAGTTTCCAGTACCCTGAAGCTCCTTCGGAAAACTCTATACCAAACGACCATCCCAAAAAACGTTTCTTCAGACCCCCAAACTAACTTATGTATCCTTTTCAGATGGAGTGGCTCAAGGAGCAAGGTTTTGGCGGCATAATGGTTTGGTCTGTTGACATGGATGACTTCTCGGGACGTTGTGGAGCTGGCAAATATCCTCTCTTGAATGCATTAAACGATGAATTGAAAGATTATAAAGTCGAATTAGAATATGATGGACCATATGAGTCGCATGGACCACGTGGCGCCTACACAACAAAAGATCGTAAGTCCAAAGTTACAGTTTCAAAAATTTAATACAAAAAAGCATCACATTAACCATCTTGCATCTCTTTCCAGCTCATGACGTTACCTGCGCAGAGGAGGATGGTCATATTAGCTATCATAAAGATTGGAATGATTGTACGCACTATTACATGTGTGAGGGTGAACGTAAGCATCATATGCCATGTCCTGCCAATTTAGTTTTCAATCCACAAGAGAATGTTTGCGATTGGCCAGAAAATGTGGAGGGTTGCCACGCGCCAACAGAAGCGCCTGCTTAGAGCAAAAAAGGGAGCAAATGTTTTTAAAGCAGAGTTGCTTTGTTTAATATTTAGTACTCGTACAGCTGTTTGTACTATGTAGTTTAGAACAAAACGAAAATGTGAAAAATTAAGCAATATAAAATTAGGTTTAAAAAAAAATTGTTAATATTTTGCTACTATTTCTCATACTTAATTTGGAAAATTTATTTTTCGCTTGTTAGTGAGTACATAGTTGTTAATTTAAAGATTTTTTTTTTTTAATTTTAGAGCAAAGCTGCCAATTTAAAACAAAATACTAACTTTTTATTAGGGTGGAGCGAAAGAAATAGGAATAATTCTGCTACTTTGGGTGGAACTTTTTAAAAAAAAAAGGAACTAAAAATAGTTTGTGTTACACTGAGTTTGAAAAATTAATCACATTAAAAAAATATAAGTTTTCGAAGTAAACTATTTTTGCCTTGTAAAACTTCTAAAGATCTAGAGATTCCAGATTGACAAAAAAATTTGTTTTTATATTGGGCGCAAAGAAATTGTAATCGCTAGTTCTCTGCAGGTAATTTTTTTGAACATCTTTAGTATCGGTTAATAAAATTTAGAGATGCCAGATTGTAATAAAAAAAATTGGCATATAATTTGTTTGCTCCACTTTAGTTTTTACTCTATCGTTTTCGTGCATAAAAAAAATTGCGAGTTAAAAAAAAAATACTCAAAATCATTGCATATCGAGGCAAATTGCAAACGAATTGAAATTGTTAACGAATTTCCTTATTATTTTCTAAATCTAAATGTATAATTAAACAATTTTAGTTTTCTCTATCGAACGTGTTACCTTTTAAGTCCCTTGCTTTTAGCCTGTAGTATATAGATTTTTTAGTTTTTTACCACACAACTGCCAACATAAACTGCCGTTTTTGAAAAAAGTATATGTACACTAGGGTGGATCGACAAAAAAAAGTTTTTCCAGTCCACCCCCAGGATTAAAGATATTTTGAAGGCGATCGCAAAATTATTTTTTTTGTCACGCCCCCCCCGAGGGCTATTTACTTTTTACACATACACATCACATCATATGATGTGAAACGAGATACCAACAGTCACTACTAGAATTTGAACTCGGAGTAAAAAATGATTAAGGTAAGAATTTTGGCGGCTTCCAAGCCATGAACAACGGTGTACGGTGTACGGTGCCTGGCAAAACATTTTTTTTTTGGGATCGCCTTCAAAATATCTTTAATCCTAGGGGTGGACTGGAAAAACTTTTTTACTTTGTATGGGACCGATCCGCACTAATGTAAACCTAAAATATATGTATTCATATTTTTACGATTTTTTTTTTAATTATAATTTTATATATAAAATGTATAAAGGCTCATTTACACGGGTCGATTTTCTGGTCGATTTTTATCGAAACACTTGTGTTCAGCCCTTAAATACCAGGTGAAGATCGATCGAATAGCTGTTTACACGGTCGATTGAAAAAAAGGTTAGGAAAATCGACCCGTGTAAATCATCCTTAACAAATTTTTTTGTCTAAGCTAATTAATAATTTGCATCTATTTTTCTCATACCGATCTGTCTTTTTTATTATTATTTTGGATATTTTTTTAAATTTTTGCTTACTTTTGAATATTTTCTTATCTTAAAAAAAAATTGTTGAAACATCCTTTTTGTATATACAAAACTGTGATAAAATATTTAACCGTTAACTAACTTTCGACCCCGTCCATTTTTTCTGTATTAATATATTGTGCATTTAACCACCCTAAAATTTGAACTTTACTTTTCCTTTCATCATTATTTTCTTTCTTGCTATCTTGCTCACACGTTCGAAGATTTATTAAGTTTTTTTCTTTATTTCGAATTCGGTAAAAACTATCGAAATTTGTGTATTTATAAAATTATATTAATAAATTTGTATTATAGTGTTATGTTTAGTAAATATATGATAAATGAAATATAAAAAATAAATAAAAATTTAAAAACTAATATTTGCATTTTTTTTTTAACCTAAAAGGTATGAGATTTTTTGAGAGGCCTTTTACACTACTTACCTCGTAATAGTACTATTTACTGTGACCCCAAAAACTTAGTGAGAGTTGACATAATCATATTGATATAAAACAGCTGATATTGCCATTAGGGTGAGCTGAACAATTTGTTTTTTGTTCATAAGTAGCATAGGGGTATAATTTGGAGATGGAAAAATTTAATAAATTTTACTCACCATTTTTAAATGGCCCCTCGGTTTAAAAAATATAAATAAAAAGATATTTTCTGCTGTATTTGAAGAAATAAATTTCGGGTAGAGTTGCCACCAACTCCCATTAAATACATATGTACATATATATATTCGCTATTATCTCGGAAGCGACTTGGACCTTTTTTAAAACCTTTATATTAAGTCGCTTTCTTGTTTACACCACCTTTTTCATACGAAATTTCGGAATCTTGCAAAGTTTTTTTTGGTACCTTCCCGCTGAGATAGACACTTGAAACTTGGAACATAGTTCGGAGCTCCGTGACAATGCAATGGGAACGAAAAAAGTATCCGCTAGGTGGCGCACGGATCAAGAAATACGGTGAATTCATTCAAAAATTTAAAATTTGGGACGCATATTTGAGGAACTTTCCGGTAAGCTAGATTATTGAAAATTTGCATACATATGAACAATTGAAGACAATACAACTTGTTGTACAAGAAATTTCGTTAGATTTACCATGCTTCGTTTAAATACGTATACCGAACTTTTCTGTCAAAGTCAAAGTCTGAGGTAAAGTCAAAGTAAAGCTTTATGTAACTGACCCTTAACGGTGCTGTATAGCGTTACGGTAAAGTAACATTAATCGTTTACATTGATTTCCATAAGGTTGGTTGGATTAAAAAAAATATTTTCAGATGAGCTTACAATCCAGGGTTGCCACCTAATCCTAAATATTTTATATCCGAGCTAGGTAAAAAAGTAAGGTTGTAATTCCCTATAGAGTCTAAGGGACGCTTTCATAAAAGTCTCCAACCCAGCTACAGGAGTTTAATTGACGTATTTTGTTCGGTTAGCTGTCAAATTAATCACCGATTAGTCGTTATCGGCTTTTATTCAAGCTGCCCTTAGAATGGTTAAAAAGGGTTGCCAGCTATTTGAAAAAAATAAATGAAACGAGATAAGTCAATGTGAGTATCAAACGAAAACTATTTCGCTGGAGGGCTGCCACCTAGTCAAAAATAAATTATCTGAAAATTTTATTAAATAAATATTATTTTTATTTAAAATACCAACAGTATGTTACACAATAATGTAATCTGCTAGGTTCTAATCCTAGCTTTATCTTCTAAAATATTAAATAAATAAAATAGTATAAGTCCATACAAAATATATATATATATAAGTGGTACTACATACTATCTCCATATAAATCTAAAGAACACATCTGGGGTCTTCTCAACACCAAGTAAGTGCGGGCTAAACTTGCCTTCACTCCACTCAGTTGAGCGCTTGTTGTACGCGTTGCAAAAATCGCACCGGACGCAACCAAGGCAACATAATACTAGGCGGCGCTGAACGTGCTGGCAAAGCTGGCATCTGCAGCGGTGACTCGGTCGCTTGCTGTTGACTCTTTAACCACGAATCGAAGACCTCAACAAAGTCATCACGAAAACGTTTTGGCAAAACTTCCACATTACCGCCGTCCAATGTGCTCTGCAACATATCACCGCTATCACGTAGTCCTGTACGCAAGCTCTCGCGTATATTTTCGCCCAATTCAGATTCTTGTAAATTACGTATGGTGTTTTTGAGAGCCTTACCCATGTTCGTTAGGGGTGCGTCTTCTTGTGAGTCACGGCTTTCATTTTCGTATTCGTTTTTTTTTTCTTCGTGTTTTACCGCTTTTTTTGTTTGTTGTTTTTGTTGTGGTTTCTGTGAAGCGCGTCGACGGAAAAGTGGTGCAGGACGTAGTAGCAAGTTGGGATGATCGGTGAACCATGAATCGGAACGTTCACGTGTCACATCTTCTTCTTCTTTTTGTGTGCGCTGCGCTTCACGTTTCTTATTACCACCACTGGCGCTCACTTCCGCCTTGCGTCGAGGTGCAGGACGTACCAAAGTGCTTGCGAAATCACTAAACCAATCGAGATGATCCGTTGAGCGACGCATGCGCGCGATTGCGTCGTTGAGTGTCTTACGTTTATCTTTACCCTCTAGTAACTCATTGTTGTTCTTCAATGGGACGTACGGACGATAAATCGATATGGTCGAACGTTTCTGTGGCGTCTGTCCCACTTGTATGGAAGCAGCTGTACGCGCCACATCTTTCGCCAATTGCATGGCTGTGCGTATGAAACGATCGCTGGTTGGACCTTGTATGAGCACTTCGAAGGGAAGATCTTTAGAGTTGGCTTGATCTTGCATGGCGGCAATGCATTCGGCATCGGAACGTTTTGAGCGCACGAGTGTCGTGTCGTTGCGTCTTAGATACGCGGAGTTACCGGATTGGCCAGCACTGGTGAGTTTATTATATTCGCAGAGACATTGTTCACCGCAATAGAATCCAATGCAGCCACATTGATCACATAGCGTTTTACAGCTGTTCTCGAGTCGTTGTTCCTGTGCTTGATTCTTGCCCCAATATTTCATGGGAGTGGGCGATTTTTCATTGCGTGGCAACGCTGTTGTGATAACAACCACCCAAACGAGCAACAAGCCCAGTGTGCAGAGCCAAAAGTGGGCGTGTGTTATGGGCGTGGCTGTTGGTGACATTTTTCTTTTTTTAAATTTAGTCCGTTAAATTTTTTTTTTGCGTTTTTAATACTTTTTCCACTAATATCCACTTAATGGCGCTGCGTTTGCTGGTTTGAGCTCAACTCACTGATTTTGTATTGAATTTGATTGATTTTATAGTGCGTTCACATTTGTTGTGGCTCTCAAACGCATGTCGTTCGAATAAATATTTATTTGTTTAAGTTTTATGTTTATAATTTTCATAATTTTTTTTATTTTTTATTTTGTAATAATTGGTATCGCTGTCTGCTCAATGCTTTTTGTACTGAATTTGATTTTATGTTTTGAAATTTGTTTTGGCTTGATGGCTCGTTCGAATGTTGTAGAATTTGCTGATCAAGCAAACTTTAAACAGTTGTAGGAAATACAAATATACCGACATCATGTACACACGTGAAATATTCATATACAATTACCAAGAAGCAGGTGTCAGATTTACAACGGGCGGCTTTCGGATATCTGCATAAGGCCCGCCTTTTCATCCGAATCTCGGCCTCTTTCCTTCAACAGAATACTAACTTTCAGGTTTACTGTGTTCCATCGACAGCTGAGAGATACGTTCAGCATAACTGGCATACTTAAATAATTTCTAAGTAGGGCTTGCTTACACCTAGTGTTGCCACCTAATCCCATTTTATTTTTTTGTTTGTATGTATACTAGACAGGGCCAAAAAAAAAAAAATTCGTTTTTTTTTTTCAAAAATTATATTGATTTTCTTTTTAAGAAAGGTGAACAAAAACTACTGTCATTTTTTCAGATTTTTTTAATTAAAGTCTAGAGGTCTGTCATCGCTAGTTTAGATTTTACAGACTTAACCCCCACATTGGTATAAAAACAACAAACCATTGTTGTAAAACACCATTTACAAATCCAAATCCGTGATCAGAATTAGCCTAAGAGGTCGCAGATCTTCTCTAACCTAACAAAACAACCACAAAATAATATTGGACTTTTTTGTGAGGTTAGGGCCGAACCTCGGGTCCGATACCGAATTCGGATTCACCAGCCAATTACCTTTAGGAACATGTGTTTAGCTTTATTCCCTGTTGATTTTTTCATGTTTGGCAAATTTTCAAATCAAAATCGGGGAATCCAAAAAACATGCCCATGTTTGAGGATAGAATACTAGAAAACGGCCCAATGCAACTTTTGTAGGGAATTAAACTTCATAATATTTGGCAAATTTTTACAGTTATTCCTTGGATAAGTCCTTTTAACATAGGATATATTTTTCACCGCTAGATGGCGCTGAAGACGATATATGTACTTACAAGATTCGTATATATGGCCCCGATTTTTTTCGCTTTAGAAACCGGTGAGAAACCTTTTGTAATTTTTTGCTGTTGTACAGTGTAATCAGGGTTGCCACAAAATTGCATAAATATTGCCAGCAACGTCTTTTGACTTTTCTCCAGGTAAGAACAAATAACAAATCAAATTTGAGGAGAGGAAAAAGCTCCCAAAACTCGTGGTCCATCGAGGTTATTTTGGCATATAGATTCGAAGAGGCCTCAACAGCTTGAACTGCGCTAAATCCGTCCCTGATACTTTTGCTAATTTTTGCATTTTCTGCAAGGTTATTTCAGTTGAAGAATATACAAATATATTCATATGTATCGGCATCCATAACTAGAGTATGATTAACCGGCACGTTTTGAAACTATTTCCGAACATAAATTGGAAAGCGTAATTCAACGGCACGGTTTAGTTTCATATTACGGTAGGGCCATTCCATAACAAATCGAAAATAAATTTCAAAGTTCACTTGACACAAAATTTAGTCCAAAAATTAATTTTACCGACTTGAAAAAATTTGGGTTTTAAACTAATTTTTTATTCCTTTAACTACCTTCTGTGAAAGTACCAAAGTTTTTTTTCAAAACACAGTACTTTCCGAAATACTGCAAAAACTAACTTAAAAAACAGGAAAAACAACTAAGCTTTCGAATTACCAAAAATTTGACATGGAATGGCCCGATAAAAAAGTTCATGGAATGCCGGGTTGTTAAGAGTTCATATTTTTCTTATTTGCATTAATTTTACCATCTTGAAACAAATACAAAAACAGTTAACGACAACATATCGACGGCTGAGTGGAAGATCAACCTATTTCATTTGCTACAAACCGCAGCATCCTAACAGTCAACTGCTTGAGATAGTGCCGTCTCCTAGGACCGTAAGGATACATCTACATAATTATTTTGATGAGATCCGGCACTCTGCAACATCGCCGTTTGTTCCAGAGGTTCATGTGAAGCAAATCCTTGAGACGTCTGTTGTCTTGTATATATGTAGAGCTCTGTTCGATGAACGCCGTTTTGCATAATTCAGCACCTCGCTAATTACGTTCTGAATTTTGTAGCAGGTTAAGCTCCCACTTATCCAGACTGAACCCGACGTGCCGAATGAATGTCCGGTAAGAGGCTTGTCTTCTCATAACACCAACCATCTATTCACCTGCTCTTCGGAGCACACTCTTCTAACACTCATTTCCCTCTGGTTCAACCGTGTATAAACTGCTAGTTTCCTAGGACTCCCGTTAGAAGATATTGATGACAATTTAGGCTCAGGACAACAACCTCAACCTATTACAAATTATTTTCCAAAACTGCTTTTCTTACAATTTTTTTCAGTATAGCCCTATTCCAGAATTGGATTCAAAAACGCCCTGTCTTAGCTGAAGTTGTATTGAAAATTAATTCATCATAGGTAGATTTTAAACTTGTTCTTAGGTAAGTCGTTATTGGAAAAACAAAAAAAGAGCTAAAGTGTTCTTCGAATAAATCCATGGATCGGGCGTTTTTAAAAACTATTTTGATGACCTTCCACTCAGGTTTTGTAATACAAATATTGGTTAATATCTTTAAAAAAAAAATTCAATATAACAAAATTTTGATTTTTTTGCAATACTCAAAAACCAAATGTAACTGAGTTCTTTCCTGCAACTACATATAATTGATGATATTGCATCCGGCCTTCGTTATGTTGGGTATAGCAAAAGTACTTTCATTCCAGTAATATCCATACAACATTTCCGAAGAAGTTCTATACAAAGTTTTTATTACAGCTATGGGTTTTGAAGACAAACTCAAGAATGCCTCTTACATTACTTTACAAGCAGTAGAAATGCAAACTATCGTTTAAACTTATTCCTTAACGCCTCTTGCCTTTTCCCTTCTTGCCGCCAGCTGACGGTTGTGCTTGCACATGCTGATGCTGATCGCCAGACTTACCGCCTTGGCGTGATTTCAGTTGTGGTATTCTAGTTGATACATAACGCATTATATCTTCGCGACTACTTAGCTCAGGATTGCAAAATGTGCCATCATCATTGCGCATTTGCACGCGTACACGGCCACGCACATGGAATTCCTATAAATTGTTGGTAATATAGAAGATTTGATATTAAAGTACCATAGTGTTTAGTTACCCTACTGGTCTCCCTCGAGTATTGCTTGTTTTCCACACCGACGCGCAAATTCGTCACCGAAAGCACATCGCGTATTTCCGCATATGTTGGATTTTCAACGCAAATATCTTTGGGCAAACGTCGTCCTTCTTGGCGCGTTTTCTTGCTATTAATATATTGTGGGTAAATGCAAATCCAACTGAAACAAAAACAAACATTTTATGAGACAGGTGCTCCAACAGCTTTCAGTTCACTAGTTTACCGTTCCACATCACTGTGCTTTTTATTTGGATTCCAGTTAGTTCGTACGGGTTGTGAGGTAGCCATGATCTTTATTTTAACTCAAGGTTTATTTATTTATGCTTTATTTTTTGGAAATTATCCTGTAAAACAAGTGAAATTTTGCTAATTTTGAGGGTGAATGTGACAGAAAAACAAGAAATGACAACAAATGGTTTGACACGTTGCATAAACTGTAGATGCCAGATCGCTCAAACTGAAAGTCAAACTTCTTACTTGCTCAGAAAGGGTATTCAAACTATCTCGGAAAGAGCACAAATGACTCATTTAGGTAACATTTACACAAATCGATTTCCTATACGATTTTTTGACATTCGATTGCTTTCAACCATCAAATACAGGTTTCTGAACGATCGAATTGCTGTTTACACTGTGTAATGACCAAAAATCGACCAAGAAGTCAATCCGTGTAAATCAGCCTTTACCGAAGAAAATTCCTGACTACATTACTGATTGTCTTCTCGGTATTTGCTTACAGCAGCTACCGAGTGATAAATAACGTTGAAAAATGTCGTATCATAATTCGGCCTTCTTCAGTTAGTAGGTTTGCTAGTTTTCAAGATATTTGCACTTCATAGTACATTTACACCGCACCAAATTTGGCGAATTCAAATGATCCAGTTCGACACCGCGTACACGGGCAAATTTGCATTTGGCTTCACCTTCCTTGCAAGAATCTTTTACCAGGACAAAAAGCCACCGAAGGAAAATGCATTACCGTGATGTTCTAAACACCTGTAGAGTAATAATAAAGGAAGCCAAGAAGGCTTCTGTCGTTCCTGGTAGAATTAGCCCGTTTTCTTAAAAAAAAAACTAGTTCAAATTGTTATTTACAGCTGTACATAGTGCAAAAGTTGCCACAAGAAACTGCCCATTAAGGTTCTTGCTGCGCGATTCTAAATGTGGAACAGCCGCAGCCTTGCTACTTTGAGGAGCTGTGGATTGTTTTTTGCGGCAAATGAGATCAACTACAATGCAATTCCAATTTTGGAAAATGGGATTTGTATGTAAAAAAGCGCCAAATTTGCCAAATTTTGTGCGGTGTAAATGTACTATTACACGAGTAGATTTCCTATATGATTTTTTGACATTCGATTGCTTTCAAGGTGCTCTGAAAAGTAAAGAATTGTGGTTTGAGCAATTATGGTGGCGATCGTGAAGCAGAAGGCTGACTGGACCCCGGGAAAACTAAAAAATTACAAAATTCATAGAACTCGAAAAACTGGCTGTCGATAGAATCGATCGAATTGCTATTTACACGGTGAAAGGACAAAAATCGACCAGAAAATCGACCCGTGTAAAACATCCTTAAATCAGCCTTAGGCATTTCAGATTTTTAACAGACCTTCTCTCGGTGGGTAAAGCATCGACCCGTGGAGTCCAGATCCCAAAAAATCGCGAGGTTTGGATAAATATAATCCGACGAAAATGCTGAAAAACGTCCAAAATATCTGGGGAAGTATCAAAAGACGCGTTTTGGCCTCGATTTAAATAATGCGAAAACGGAAATCAAAGTTTCTGTTTCAGTGAAAAGTTACTGGCAATGACCTACCGGGGCGATCCCAAAATGTTAACGTGACCAATAGTATTTATGTGCAGACCACCTTTCTGAGTTGAAATATTCCTTGACGGAAATAAAATATCGGGTATTTGATTTCGTAATATGCATACCCCTTCCGACCTTTTTGGACGATATCTGGGATAATCCCGTAAAACTCCTGCAACCCAAGATTGTCATTTTAAAGTCCCCGAATTCCGGGATTGTCAAAAATCTTTGGTATTCGAGCCTTAGTGGGTAGTGCAGCGATTGGTTAATCGAGTCTTTAGATCACAGTTTTTGATTTTTGACCCGCAGACGATTTAGATCTCATCGACTATATTTATTTTCACATTCCATTTAGCCGCCGTGGTGTAGCGGTTAAGTGTTCGGCCTTCTACACCAAGTCGTGGCGGTTCGATGCCCGACAAAAGTAACATCAAAAATTAGAATTTTTCTAAACGGGGTCGCCCCTCGGCAGTAGTTTGGCAAACTCTCCGGGTGTATTTCTGCCATGAGAAGCTTCTCAGCAAAAAATTCATTTGCTTTGCAAGTGCCGTTCGGAGTCGGCAAAAAACTGTAGGTCCCGCCAACTTGTAGGAAAACTCAAAAGCAACACACCACAAGTTGGAAAGAGAAGCTCGGCTAAAAATCTCGTTAGAGGTTATGATAACCTGTTGGTATTTCGCCGCCATTAGTTTTTTTTTTTTTTTTTTTTTTTTTTTTTTTTTTTTTATTTAGAATTAATAATGGCCTGTTAAATCTCTTACACAATTTGAATGCTTTGTAATACCATATTTGTTAACTATCAAACACCTACAAACGACCTTCAAACGATCTGCTTTAGAAAAGGAAAAAATTTAAAACTTGTTTTGTCAAATAACTCCTCCCTGGCAAAAGCAAAATAAAAAATTAGTTCTGTGCTACACCAAAATGTGTGTAGGTAAAGTAGGCATCGAAATACCAACGCATAATTCGATATAACTCAATAATTCGAAAAGATCCAAAACTATATAGCATTCAACATGGGTAAAAAAGGCGAAACGAAATTACCCACTTTTTTATCCGATTTCTGGGAAACGCGACCCGATAGTTTCCAATATATTATCCGCTACTGGTTAGCAGGGTATGTCAAATAATCTTAAATCAGAAAAACGCACTACGGCATCCCTATTTATTTACAAAAGTCTGGCACACCGGCCAGTGGCTCTTAAACTTACTTTGTTTATTTCTTTTATCCGAATGTCAAAATAATCAGCTGTTCATTCTTCTAATTTGTTCTGATTGCATTCCGCATATTCTTTCTTTCTTGGTTTCCAATCTGCTCCAGGCAGACAACTGAATCAGTCGTGTAAGAATAAAATCTTAAAAAGTGCTAACTAATTGTGGTGTGTTGTATCAAAAACAAAAGGCGCTCGCACTAAATGCCAGGCAACTCCAATATGGAAGAATTGTGTGCGATATTAGCAAAAACGCGTGATCCATCAACGCAAAAGGAACAAGATGAGGTGAGCTGGAAATTAATAATACCTATACTTCACCATTCATTCATTCAATTCCTGTCACCTTTGACCTTTTACGCCTAAATTTCGTATACTTAAGAGTACGTGTGTGTATGTTTTGCATGCGTTTGCGTAAATCCAAAATCGCCTACGCTTACGTGTATCTTATTTGTTTTTCTTTGCTTTATTTTTTTTTTTTGCAGATACTCCTGCAGCCCTTCGCCTATATACAACAAATACCAGGCAAACAATTTCGCTCCGAATTGGCCTTGGCATTCAATCATTGGCTAAATATTCCGGCTGAAAAGTTAAATCAAATTGGCGAAATTGTACAAATGCTGCATAATTCGAGTTTATTGTAAGTATATACATAAATATGTAGCTGGTTATGGTATTTAATAGCATGCCGATAACGCATCAATTGTGCTTTTATTAACCACTGAGTGAGTAGCGAACGCAGCGATAGGATAGTGTGTGATTGCGGGATCTAGACACGGCTTCTCTGAATTTATATGCACATACATATCTATTGCCGCCCACATAAAGTAGGTATGCAGTGAATGTCTTGTTTACGTTTGTAGTGCGAAGGCATGCGTATATTAGGCTGTGACAAAAAAATAAAAGATTATAATTGCATATACACAGGAAACCAAGTACAGAGCGCTCCTAAATACATAGGACGCAATCAACACCTTTTCACAGGGGCGCTCTGGAAAAGGTGCGAAAAGAGTGTTCTTAAAACCACCTCATTGGAGTGTTTTGCGGATTTCTTTGTAATTTTATTATCAGTTTTTTAGAATACTTCGTTTACGGCCAGTTAGTGAATTGATTTAATTTTTCAGAATGGCGAATAAAATGAATTTAGGAAGCGCCAAGTGGATTTTATAAAGCGTTAATTGGATACCAGAATAGTCAATTGAATTTTAGAAAAGTTTGTTGCATTTTAGAAAAACAAGAAAAAATTAAAATTTTTGATTATTTAGGTTAGGTTAGGTTCAAGTGGCTACCGTAGAGGCACACCTAGGCCAGTATTAAAAGGCCCGTTGTGATACCACCAACACTAGGAAAGTCAGTTCCGGGACCCTGCCATATGGAAAATCCCGGTATTAACGGAATTCTCCACATAGCAGAATCCCGGGACTGACGTTCCTATACCGACACCGTTGCTCCTCCTCGAACCATTTAGATTACTTGATGAAGGCCATCAGGTCCTTTATGTCCAGCTCCGTGACCTAGCGTAGGCTAACCAGGAAGGGAACTCCCAAAAAGCGCATTCTCGCGCCACTTAAAGCCGGGCAGTTGCAGATGAGGTGCTCCACCGTTTCCTCCTCCTCATCATCCTTACAACTCCTACAGCATCGTCGGTAGGGCACACCAAGTCTTTCTGCGTGCCTACCAATGAGGCAGTGCCCAGTCAATACGCCTATTAATATGGAGATTTCTCTTCTCCTTAGGGCATAAATTTGTCTCGATCTTTTATGATCCCATTTCGGCCAGGTTTCTTTGGATATCCGGCATCCTGGAGATTGCAGCCATCTTTCGTTGGCTTGGCGGAGTGTGTACTCCTTCAGCATAAGCTTGCAAGTGGCAAACGGTATACCTAAGCGCTCTTTATCCCGAAGAACCTGCTTGGTCGTGCCCTGCCTCGCAAGTTCGTCTGCCCTACAATTTCCCTCAATGTCCCTATGCCCCGGGACCCATGTGAGGTTCACGCGATTCTGTTGGGCCATCTCCTGTAGAGATCGACGACAGCTGAGCGTCAGTTCAGAGTTGAAAGAATAAGAGCCAAGGGATTTGATGGCCGCCTGGCTGTCGCTGAATATAAAAATGTCGTGTCCGATAGTGTGTTGGCCTATCCAAGCCGCGGCGTCCATGATTGCTGAAACTTCAGCCTGGAAGACACTGCAGTGATCAGGTAGTCTGAAGGAGAGCTCAAGGTTCAGATCCTTTGAATAAACCCCTCCTCCAACTCTGCCGTCTAACTTCGAGCCATCAGTATAAATGGAAGTGCCGCCATGAGTGGCGGGACTCCGATCCGTGCTCTCCCATTCTTCCCTGCTGGGAATGTTGATTTTAAAACAGCTATCTCCGACTGTTGTGGTCGCACAACGATCCGTGCTCAGCGGAAGAAAGCTATAGGATCCCAAAATACAGGCGTGTTTTGATTATTTACGTTTTCTAAAATCCAATTGACTGTGCCTTACCCTTTCTAAAGGGCGTAGGGGTGTAAAAGTAGGTCGCCTCCCAGTTGGTGCACCCTGGGTAACGCTAAATGACCTACATAGCCTACACGGCTAGTTTCTTGTATTGCCGGGTCTACGAGAACGGTACCAGTACTTGTGCTGTACCCATCGTGCCGAAACGACCCGGGCCGTTTTCGTATATCGACCCGGCCAAGAGCAATACACTCGGGGTGACCCTGTCTGACATTTAGGCAGGGCTACACCTCGCTACAACAACAACAACAACAAAGGGCGTAAATTGGATTTCAGAAAGCGTCAACTGGACTAAAGAAAACATAAATTGAAGTTATTTTCAGTTTTCTAAAATCCAATTGACACTTTCTAAAATCCTATTGACTCTTTCTGAAATCCAATTGACAATTCTAAAATACAACAAAAAATTAGCTTTTTTTCGGTCTTATCCCCTGAAAAGTTAGGTATTGATGAGAAAATAAGCCTTGCATTTGTTATTTTTTTCTCACTTTCCTTTGGGAAAAAATCGCCCTTTTGTATGGGAAAAATATGATTTTTTCAAAGTGATTTTGATCATAATTTTTGAAATTTTTTTCAAAAAAACCTTTAAATATTCTGTAAGTGGAGGCTTTGAAGCTTCCAAAACGGTAAACCGTGTGCAATTATCTTAACTATTAAAATAATTACAGCCATTTAAAATTTACTATGTAGATTTTGTATGTGTTACTGTGTATGTGTGTGCAAAAGTACAAAACTTAGTCATTTTTAAAGGGCTGTAATTATTTTAATAGTTAAGATAACCGTACAAGGCTTACCGTTTTCGAAACTTCAAAGCCTCCACTTTAAGAATATGCAAAGGTTTAAAAAAAAATTTATTAGAAAAATCACTTTGAAAAAAGTCCTTTTTTTGCCCATACAAAATGTATGGGAAAGGGCGAAAAAATAACCAAAGGGTCAAATGCATAAAGCTTTGTTAACCTCGCCTGACATTTGCAACGTAAAAAACTAAAAATAGGAAACGAAAAAAAACTTTTTTACAAATTTCCAAAGCAGAAACTTGAAATCAAAAAATGGTACCAATGTTTAAGGCTTGATTTTGCTGGAACGGCCCTACTAAAAAATTGCCATTCATAACTTTTTTTTGGAGAATTTAAATTCGAGGTCCGAGAAGAAGATTCTCCTATTTCAAAATATTCTTCAAACAAGTTAGGCAGTTTGCAAAAACATTTTTTTTTACTTAAATGCCTTGGTGGGCTTAAAGCAAAAATGAGATCGGTCCAAATCAGTCCTTTCCAGCAATTGTAGACCATTAAAAATAAATTAAGTTGAAGCTTTTACAGTATTTTGTTTGACACTGCAAAAGGGTCTGGTACGATATGTCGAAAAAAAGAAGTCGAAACTAAAAATGTCGAAAAAAAATGTCGAATGAAAAAATGTCGAAAAAAAATATATAAGATGTAGAAACAATGTAATGAATGATGTGTTAAATTCGCGCGTTTCTACATCTTATATATTAATGTTGAGTATTATTTTTCTAGTGTTTTGCAATAGCTCTTGCAAGCAAATATAAAACCTGACGGTAAAGTTACAAGCACAAACTCTTAAGCTCTTCTCAATATAATTAACAACAACCTCTCAGAAACGAATCTCCGGTTTAAAGATGTCAGACAAATTTTGATTTTTGGCGACTTTTATAGTCACGTAAATATTTGATGTATCGATGTTTCTATAAAAATTGTGAAGTTTTGAACGTTTAAACGTTGTTTAGGTTTCTCACTTGTCCAAAAACAAAAGTAAATTGGACCAACATCTTTTCCTTGTTCAAAAATATGCACGTAATTAGAAAAATATACACATATTAGAAAACTAACCAAGTCGAAGTATCGATGTACATATATAGCGAAACAAATGTACATAGACTTCGCATCAAAGACACATCGATTTATTTTTGCCATTGGTGACTCCAGCATAGTTTAGCTCAGTAAAATAACGGTAACTTTCTCGAAATGATCATTACCAAATGATTAGTGTTATGCTTTTAATAAGTACAAATCATAAGTCATTCTCAATCTTAATTTTTACATGTGCAGTTTGTAGCCCGAAAATATCTGAGAATATTTCTGTTGTTACCTCTAACAAGGGGAAAATTTGAATAGACTTTGTATTGGAAAATGGTTGAAAAGTTATTGGTAAGAGGTAAGGAAGTGATAAATAATTGTATACTGTCATAAAACACGTTGTTAAACTCAAATTTCCGAAGTTTTACATTAAGCATCCAGATTTCGACCTTTTTCGGTCATTTGCATTTTTTCGACATTTTTTTTTCGGTCAAAAATCTCTTCGGTATTTTAAAATTTTTTTAAATTCGGTCTTGGAAATTCGACATTTTTTTTTTCGACATATCGTACGGGACCCACTGCAAAAATATGAAATACATTTTTTTTGGTTCAGTCTAATATTTAGTTTTAATGGTGTATATATATAAATATATCCAGCGTATCCGCATACCTTGGTATACACTTATGCCAGTATTTAAATAGCAATTTTGGTTATACCCAGTTGCATAATTTTATTATAGTCCTGTTTAACTAGCACCGTTATAGCCAATTCTGTTTAGCATTTTTGTGGCGAGTCAAACTCTGATCTCGAAAATACATTATTGGTATAAGGTTTTGAGGAATTCAGGTTTAAAGACGTCAATAGGGTGTTGGACATTTTTGAAATCGTTTTAGCAATCCCACAGCTGGCTATATAACGTTCAGCTTCCTTCGCACTTGCATCTTCTTACTAATTTTATTTATACCTTGTTTATTTTTAGTTTCTTTTTTTCATGTTTTGTTTTCGTTAATGTTTTATTGTTTTGTGGCTAGTGCAGCCTGTTTTAACTCAGTTCACACTCACCATTATCAGTTTTGTTTACATTTCATTTTATGTTTGGTATTATTCAAATGTATTCAAATGTATTTAAGCATTTTAGGAAAAACTGTAGGTAAATATAAAATTTTTGGAAATAATTTGCGAAATTAAAAATTCTTAGAATTTTTAGTAAACATTTTTTTTAATAACCTTTTTGATTTTTTGTGCTGAATGATACCGCTTATTTATTATGCAAAACACATAAACAAATTTAAGCTGAACCGCTGCAAAATGAATATGCAAAAAATGTTTTTTTGGGAGGAAATTGATTTGTTTAATTAATGATTAATAGTAACCTTGTGAAATATGCTTTTTCACGTTAGCTTATTATGTTATGTATTAAAATATGCAGCGCTCGACTGGGTATGGTAGAAGATTTTTGATTATTCGACTTGCTTCAAAATGGTTTTTTTTAAAGGAAGGTAACCCTATTTCAAATATTTTTCAAAAAAGCCCTATACATGTATGTATATCAGAATTCGTTTAAAAAACGATTAAACTTCGAATCAGATTTTTTTTATAGAGTAGGAAATTGAGAAAAATTAACTAAAAAAAATTATTAGAATGATAAAAAAAATTTAAAAAAATGAATAAAAGAAATAAAATGAAAAAAAAAAAATGAACAAAAAGAAAATAAAATGAAAAAAAAAATAAAAAAATGATTAACCTACAAATAAAATGTTTTTTATAGAGTGGGAAACTGAGAAAATTAAATAAAAAATTTATTAGAATGATAAAAAAAATTAAAATAAAAAAAAAAAAATAACATGAAAAAAAAATAAAAAAATAAAAAAAATGAAAAAAAGAAAAAAAAAATAAAAAATAAAAATTAAAGCAATTAAGCAAAAAATTATTAGAATGATAAGAAAATGAAAAAGGAAATAAAGTGAAAAAAAGTATGAAAAAAAAGAAAATAAAATGAAAAAAAAAAAAATAAAATAAAAAAGAAAAAATAAAATAAAAAAGAAAAAAAAAAAATAAAAAAATGATTCACCTTCAAATCAAATTTTTTTTATAGAGTGAAAAATGGAGAAAAAATAAATAAAAAATTATTAGAATGATAACAAAAAATGAAAAAAAAAATTAAATAAAAAAAATGATTTACCCTTGAAAAATTGAGAAAAATTAAATAAAAAAATTATTAGAATGATAAAAAAAAATTTAAATAAAAAAAAAAATAACATGAAAAAGAAAAAAAAATAAAAAAAATGAAAAAAAGAAAAAAAATAAAAAAAATAAAAAATAAAAATTAAAGCAATTAAAGCAAAAAATTATTAGAATGATAAGAAAATTAAAAAGGAAATAAAGTGAAAAAAAGAAAATAAAATGAAAAAAAAATAAATAAAAAAAAAATAAAAAAAAAAAATAAAAAAATGATTCACCTTCAAATCAAATTTTTTTTATAGAGTGAGAAATTGAGAAAAATAAATAAAAAATTATTAGAATGATAACAAAAAATGAAAAAAAATTAAATAAAAGAAAATGATTTACCCTTGAAAAATTGAGAAAAATTAAATAAAAAAATTAAAAAAATTAAATAAAAAATTATTAGAATGATAAAAAAAAGAAAAAAATGAAAAAAAAACAAAAAATAAAAAAAAAAAAATGATTAACCTATAAAACAAATTTTTTTCATAGAGTGGGAAACTGAGAAAAATTAAATAAAAAGAAATAAGAATGATAAATTAAAATTAAAAATAAAGAAAAAAATGAAAAAAAAAACAAAAAAAAAATTAAAGCATGTAAGTCGATGCTGTTGTAACGAAGTGAAGCCCTGCCTAAATGTCAGACAGCGTCACCCCGACTGTATTGCTCTTGCCCGGGTCGATATAAGAAAACGGCCCGGGTCGTTTCGGCACTATGGGCACAGCACAAGTACTGGTACCGTTCTCGTAGAACCGGCAATACAAGAAACGATTTGTTTATTTTGCATCCAAAAATATTCGAATTATGTATTTATATTGATTTTAATAAAGGACAGAAACCGAAACCGAAACTGTAACCGTAACCGATTAAAACCAATTCATTGTTATTTTGATATGAAAAAGGACGAAACCGAAACCGGTTCCAAACGGTTTTGATTGTTTTAATGACTTACATATGTACATCTTTTAGTGAGGACATATTTTTTTTTTACAAGAAGGTATCCAGTGTAAGATTGTCGAGCAAGATTATAAAATACACGTTTTGACTTTGGTATCAAAATTCTGAAAAAAGAAATTTGACTATAGTTGAAACAAGCCATCGAAAACGATTTAGGAAATCCGAAAAAAAAAATGTTTAGAGGCTTGTCTGAGAAAGATGAAGATTTTGTGCTACGGAAAACGAAAAAGATGATTTTATACTCGTTTATTCTCGATATCGAATTACGGAAAGCCACCCCAGCTGTTGTTGTTGTTGTAGCGAGGTGTAGCCCTGCCTAAATGTCAGACAGGGAAACCCCGAGTGTATTGCTCTTGGCCGGGTCTGCCACCCCAGCTTTCGAGTGATACTACCATAAACATACAGACACAAAGGCAGACAAAAATTATAAAAACTGTTGATTGGCATTCAATTGGCTTAATAACGACTGATTTTTTTTTAGATATCTGCAATGTACAGACATCAACCTGTTACAATTTTATTATATGTAGAGAAGAAGAGACCTATTTTTAGCTACATACTTGAGTTTTGTAGTATGTAGTAAAATCTTTTTGTGTACGTTTTTTGATTTGGAAACCGAAACCGGAACGTTATTTTAATCGGTTCATACCTTGATTTTATTGAATCCTAACATTTTTGTTTGTTCTACATTGCTGAGTGAAAGATCGCTATTATGTCAGAAAATATGTAATAAATTATAGCAATACACAACCATTCATCTCAAGATTTACATATGCTCAATGTAGTACAAACAGATGCAAACATACACCTATAGCCAAATTAATATAAACAACTCGTTTGAATATTTTTTTTTCTAAACTAAAACGAATTTTCTACTTTTTCGCTGGTGTGTTGAAATATAGGATGCCTTTGGATTGGTTACTCAAGAAACCCTAAAGTTAGATATCGGTTAGCGGCGTTTCTATTATTTTGCTCGTAGGTATGTTTTTATTTAAATGCGCTCTCTCTCGTCATGTAAAACAATTGTTAATGAAGTTGCGGAAGCTGCCTTCAATTGATAAAGTATGTGACGAGATACATTCAGCGTTGGTGTTGTACTAATTATGGTAATAAAATATAATAACTATTTATGTCAATACTGCGTTGTGTGGAAAGATTACACATGTCTGGCTCCCTATGAGTACATGAATGTATGGGTGTAACTTCAACATGTGGTTGTCTGAAAAATCAACCACAGCTGCTCTAATAAATACCGTTTAAAATAAACCATATGCTCAGATCAAAAACTGTGAATTGGATGGCATGCATCATACGTACACCCTACAGCCAGAAGCAAGTGCTTTTGGAAAAAAGCTATTTAAGTACAAATTTTTTATTAAGTTCGAAAATTATCCAATATTTTTGACTAGACGACAAAATTATTTTTCACGCACTGCATATCTTCCAGGGATGGTCACAGGCTAAAAAAAAAATTGATATATATAGGGGCGTGGCACCTCCCATACAAATGGAATATTTCATTGTCCGTATCTCTGAAAGTATTCGAGTAAGACCACTGAAATTTGGTGAGGGGTTGTACGAGATCGATCCCTACCACCTCCAAAAAAATTGGGGATAACGAAAAAGGGGGCCTGGCACCTCTGATACAAATGGAACTTTTCATTGTCCGTATCTCTAGAATTATTTATGTTAGACCACTGAAATTTGGTGAGGGGTCTTACAAGATCGATCCCTCACCTCCAAAAAAATTGGGGATAACGAAAAAGGGGGCGTGGTACCTCCCATACAAATGGAATTTTTCATTGTCCGTATCTCTGGAATTATTTATGTTAGACCACTGAAATTTGGTGAGAGTCTGTATGAGATCGAGCTCTACCACCTCCAAAAAAACTGGGGATAACGAAAAAGGGGGCATGGTTCCTCTTATACGAAGGAGATAGGGATATGGATTAAAATAGATAGAGGGATCGGGTTAGAGAAACATGCAGGGAAATAAATTTGTGGCAGGACAACGTCTGCCGGGTTAGGTGGGTGAGGTGGGTGAGGTACAGGCCACGTTTGCACTCACAATTCCTAATTTTTCCCTGCTATTATAAAAGGTGTTAGATATTTCCTCGGCGGCTCCGCTGGCTAGGCCATGTTGAATGAGCGAAGATGTTCCGGCCCAGAGGGTATTCTTATCGGCATCCGCCGGTAGAAGTAGAGGATCCCGTGGTGTCTCCAATTGTTGGCGCAACAAAGAAGCTCTTTTGAAGTTTCAAAATCGCTTAGGCGGTTAGATGGCTATTTTAATTAGTTACATATCCATTTAAAAAAATCTGTAGCCCCGTTTCGAGTTCTCGTAGCCATTAAACGGACATAATCAAAGGGAATCGGTGGAGAACCACCCCGAGTTCCATATAAAGGATGGCTTATATTAATTGAAAAAAATTTCAAGACCCTAGCACAACAGGAAGTTGGTTTAAAATCGAATGCAAAAATCCGGGCACAAGAACGACGAAAGCGACCTAATAAAAACATTTTAAATAGCTCAAACTTTGTTTTCAAAGCTCACACCTGAGTATATAATGTTCTCCTATACTTGAACTTAGACTCTCTCACTTTTTTTGATATAAAAAATTTCGGCTGTCAACCTTCAAGTATCACATCGCCCTCAATTCAGACCACCTATTAAGTTTGTTTTGTATTTTGGTCACATCTTGAAATTTTGTTAGAAGAAAATAAAAATAATATTAAAATGCATAATGTAGCGTGCTTTAAGTATCTATATTTACATATTTATGTTTGAGAATGTGCGCTTAAATACTTTTGAAATATATGCCCGTCTCATTTAATTGATAGTTGAGGTCTTTCACAACACATTTCAGTTTTTGTTTTTATTGTGGTTTTTTTTTTTGTTCAAATCATTGCCGCCCAACTGATTAAAATGCCACTGTTGTTGTCGTCGTGTCACGATTGTTGCAGCCCATAGCCCTTCTCAAATTATTTTTATTTATTGATTTGCCAGTTGTGCGTTTTTAATCATTTTTATATATTTTATTGTGTCTAGTATATATATATTTATGTCTGTATTCTAGTCAAGAACAGAACCGGATAACCGGAACCGAGTACTCAAAAATTCATACGTCTGCATCAGACCAACCAAAGCTAACAATTGGGACCATTTTCTAGTCCAACTCCCAGAGTGAGCTATTCTTTATCTATGTAGGTTCTTAAAAGGTCTGGGTTGGTTGGATACATACAAACAGGGCTTATAGCTGAATGAAACAGGTCTTCATGCTTGCAGCTATAACCTTATTTGCCATTTCTGAAGAAGCTTTTTGATCATCCATCAAGTCGCTCCCATGGCGGAGCAAGGTTCTTCTGTAAACAGTTCTCCGAAGAGGTGTTTTCCGAGAGGGACTTTCAGTTAAACATTTTCACCCAGCACGAAGCTCGACATCTTGTCACGTCCGCAACCCTGGATTTACCCATATGCATTTTTTTTTAGCTTATTAGGTGTATGTCTATCGTTTAATCACGCTGACTAAGCGTTTTTCTTTTGTGTCTTTTCTGTCTTATAATCTTTTGTATGACTTGTTTGCGAAATATAAAAATTTCACTGTACAACAAGATTGAAGTTTTTGAAAATCCCACCCGGTTTCTAAATGGTTTCTGAAGCTTTTGGTTGTGTTGAATATGAATCTGAAGTCAGATTTTTCGGGTCACTCTAGGTTCTCTCTCCAGAGGGTTGTTTGTAAAGAGATCCATACACTTCGAAAAAAGTTTCCTTATTTTGACTCCAAAGACATGGCTTCCTTAAACTAAGTAAAATATTCCTTAATTTAAAGATTTTTTCCTCAATTATATAAGCTTTTTCCATAAATTCGGGGAAAAAGTCTTTCATTTAAGGAAGCCATGTCTTTGGAGCCAAATAAGGGAAATTTTTCCTTGAAATAAGTAAACTCTTTTTTTGAGTGTAGTTGAAACAATTTTTTTTTAATAATTCAACAATTTTTCTGAGGTCAAGGAACCATAATTTAATTTTAGTTTTAATATAATAACTTATTAAGAAAAAAAAAAAAAAATAAAAAAAGCATTAAAAAAATAAGAAAAAAAAAAAAATAAAAAAACAATTTCTACTAGTACCGATTTCTGGTCAAACTAGCTCATGGAGAGAACACCTAGGGTGACCCGAAAAATCTGACTTCAGATTCAGATTCAGCACATCCAAAAGCTTTAGAAACCGATTGAGAAACCCTCTGGGATTTTTTTTACTATTTTACAGTGTTATCTGAAATAAATCCCAAATGCTATGAGCAGCTACGGTATGCATATTAAGTGCATACATTTGTCGTTATCAAGCCTTACCCTTTAAAGGAACTAATTAGACACAAACGATGTCTTTGTTGTTTAAACTCTGATTGTGTTATCTCAGAGTTTTTGAGTACAACTTTTCATGGAATCTATACAGCCATTTTTTCCCGTACAAAACCATTAATTTTATTGACCTTCACTCTCAGAGCAATATATTTAATTCCTCCACAGTGGCATTATTTTTTATTATGTCTCAATTTTAAGATTTTAATTGTTCGCATTCAATTTTGCATTGTCAGTACTTCTCTCATTTTAGTTCAGCCTTTTATGCCTATAGCTATGTACCTACGTCTATATGTTTTCTTTTAGATTTAATTTCACAGAAATATGCATCAATTGGCATTTATGCTCCTTTAGTATTTTATAATAGTCATTGTGTATATAAAAATTATATAAAAAAAAAACGATTCACATTCATTGGCGACAATTCATTTGCTGATAGCTCTTAAGTCAGCCTTTTTCTTGTGTTTGTCACCTCTTTTCTTTGTGTCATTGTTAAGACCTTTTCTCTAGCTACTCGTATGCGTATGATGAGTCGTACATCATTGTTTGAATGCCAAAGTGAAAAGTGACTACTCAGGGCCTTATTAATGGTAATCGTAATTTTCATGTATCTATTTTGTCTGGATAAAGACCGAGAAGCCATAAAATTTCAATTACAAAAAAAGTGGAAAAAAATCGCGAAAAAGTCCCAAAATGGTCCCGAATAAATCCAAACCAAACCAAAAAAAAGGCCAAATTACTTTGAAAACAATCCTGAAATGATCCTACAATAAGTCCTAAAAAAACTTTCAATTCTAAAAAAATTAACAAAAAAAAAACGAAAAAGTTCCAAAATGGTCCCGAATATATCCGAAAGTGATGGGAAAACTATACCGAAAAATCTCCCAAAACGACCCTCAAAACAATCCAGAAATGGTCCAAAAATAAGTCTAAAATAGTCCGGATATGAGCACGAATAAGTCCCGAAAACATCGCGAAAACAATCCCACAATGGTCTCGAAAAAGTCTCATGATCTCGAAATGGTCCCCAAAAAGGTCCTTCCTGTGCGCGAATTAAACCCAGAAGTCCCGGAAAAAATTTTTTTTGTTGACATTTCGTCGTTCTTCTATTTTACTACTCCTTATGCATTCGTTTCTACAGATAAATGACAAAAAGAACGTTCCTACATTGATTCCAGAATGACGCGCGAATGCATTTGAGAATGTGCACGATGTGTTTTTTTTTCTGGCAAATGCAAACTTTTTGATTTTTAAACATCTTTGCGCTGGGGGTCATCCAGAAAAAGCTACGTTCAATGTATTTTGTTCTTGTAAATGTAAGATGTAAGAGTAAGAATGTAAGTGAAAGAGCGTTGTATGTCGTGAGTACAGAGTATTTGAGAGCGCAATTCTTGCTTGACTGGTGTGTATGTCCAAGTGCTTTGAGGGCGCTTTGGAAAGGAAAGGAAGGGAAAGGAAAGGAAAGGAAAGAAAAGGAAAGGAAAGGAAAGGAAAGGAAAGGAAAGGAAAGGAAAGGAAAGGAAAGGAAAGGAAAGGAAAGGAAAGGAAAGGAAAGGAAAGGAAAGGAAAGGAAAGGAAAGGAAAGGAAAGGAAAGGAAAGGAAAGGAAAGGAAAGGAAAGGAAAGGAAAGGAAAGGAAAGGAAAGGAAAGGAAAGGAAAGGAAAGGAAAGGAAAGGAAAGGAAAGGAAAGGAAAGGAAAGGAAAGGAAAGGAAAGGAAAGTTAGGGAAAGGAAAGAGGTAACTTTGGGGTAATTTTGGGATCATATTGGGGACACTTTTAGGTCATATTGGGGTCATTTTGGAATATTTTTGGGGTCGTATGGGGGTTCTTTTAGTATCATTTTGTAATCAGGCTCATATTGGGGTCGTTTTGCGGTTATTTTGGTGTCGTATTTGGGTATTTCGGTGACTTCACAAAGTTAGATAAAATAACATAGTTTTTGTTGTTGCTTTGAAGTTAATTCGATGCATACGCTAGCATTCTTTTCGCATTTGTTTGAAAGGAAGTCCGCCTAAAAATATTAACTTAACTAGAGTTATGTGCGTAAACACATGTTTACACATCAAACATCAAGAGTACTTGGTACTCACGCCTTTTTTTATTGCACGTATTAGCGAGAGTGAATGTTTTCGAATCCTGTTTTTTTTTTAAATATTCGATGTAAATATTTAAAGATTTGCCTTAAGTTTGCAGAGGGGAGAAGAAACGAAATTATCCTTATCCATTTCTCTTTACCTCCTCACCACTTTGTTAGAGATGAGTCTAGATCTATGTCGATGCGTTTATGCCGTTATGACCTACCATTACGCGAATAAATTTAATAAATTCTGTGAGCTATTTTCAGCTTAAAATAATAAATCCGAACTAAATTAATAATATACGCTAATATTCACCGTCCTTAATCCATCTCAAAAGCTACCATCCGCGCTATTGTCTATTATTTATTTTACGCTTTTACACTAAAGCCACTTATTGTCTTGTTTTCATGCTGTCTGACTTGTTATCTAGCTGCCTTATATGTACGTCACAATGCTTTACTGCTTACTACAAATGTTACCGGCATATTCACACTCATAGTGGCTGTCAGCTTCCAGAATATAAGCTCATACTAAGAAGATTGATGCTCTAAAAAAAACGAGCGGAAATGTGTCATGCTTTCGTACACTGAACCAAAAAAGTTCATGTATCCAATGAAAAAGTACATAGATTTTAAGAATTGTTCGTTAAAACCTCTCCAAAGAACTTTTTCGTAAAAATTTAAGAACATTTCGTAGAATATAAGTACTTTTTCGTAAAATATGTAAACAAATCTATAGAAAGCATGTATTCATTCATAAATTGTAAGAAAATTTTCTTAGATTCTATGAATTTTTTCTTATATTTTAAGAAAAACCAGCGTGAACTTCTATGAAACTTTGTTCGTAAAAAATATGTACGTTTTTGGTTCAGTGTACGTAGGAGGTAATAAAGAGTTGAAAGTGAAATGTAAGGATATCTACCGGTGTGTAAATATTCTTGTTTTTGTAGACTAGTGAGCTCACATTGTCTGCGCTATGTCCCAACGGAGAGTTTGAAATAATATTGCTCTCAGGAGTCTGCTAGATAAGTGATGGAACTCCAACGAGGAGGTCCGAAACCTGTGGGAGCCAGGTTTCTCAAAGTTCTATATCATCTCGGAATTTCACTACTGCATAGTTTTATTGTACTTTTTAAAAACTTTTTCTAAATTGCACAGGTTTCACATCATACCTTAAATCTTGATCTATGTAGTTCCGTATCAGTTCGAACATAAGTAGTTCCTATGTGGTTTGTCTTAACACTCCCCACTACATGCTATACCAAAACACTAAAAAATTACATGTCTTGCTACAATCGCAATAGTGTGACGTTAACGTCTGTTGGAATGAAAGTAATAGTTGTTAAAATAAAAAAAAAGAATCACACAAACAGGCATGCAAATATATTGTAAGTGTGAATCTCTGCTGTTTTTATTTTCATTCACTTTGACAGAGCTTATAATAATAACTTGACATTGAGCAAATGCTAATGTAGCTGCAGGATGAAAAATATAGAGTCCTTAATGATGATGACGATGATGCATGTCTTTCGTTTGATTGTATAATGGGAGACAGTGTAATAAATTTTTTTATGGGATATGTTAGTGTGTTGAAATGTACAGTGGTGAGTGCAAAAAATAGTATACGAAGTTATAAGACATCTTTCAAGCGGAAATCCATACAATAGAATTATGTGTCAGATAATACCTCCGAAAAAGACTATCCTCCAGGCGAATCTACATTATGTCGGACAGTTAGGCCGCCCTACGTGCCTTGCCGTCTTACACTACAACTTCGAAGCTTGTCGATGAGTACGTCACAGTCCTTAATGATCTGCGAGCCAAAAACAAAGTTTTCTTAGGTTGGGTCCCAGGGCATGAAGGGCATGACGGTAACGAAAAAGCAGATCACCTATAGTGCTCTAATAAAACAAACAGTTTAGGCAGCATTGTTTTCCCAGTTGCTTATGGACAGAGGCAGGCCAAACTCATTAATCTAAGAAGGGTGGATCTAAGAACCCTCACTGGGTATTATACGGGACATTGCGGTCTGATATAGAATAAAAAACCTGAGGAGGTGCTCACATTTATAAAGGGCCTCCGCATATAGCAATAAGTTGAAAGGTCACACAGTAGATCGTGTAAATGGTCGCGGTGTAATAAGGCCTTATAATAATAACAATAATCAAAAACTATCCTGAAAAAGTTGTTTTTTTGCAATCGTCTTTTGCTAATTGCTAATGATTTATGTACTCGTTTTTCTCATATGCTTATATCCTTACCTTTAAGGACTTCGTAATCAGTAAATCGGTAATATTTTTTTGTACCAGATGCTCAGGAAATCCTTTAAAGGATCAAAGATTGTAGCGCCTCCGAAAAATTAAAAAAAAAAATGTGGATATGTGGTTACTAATTTAAGGGATAATTGATATATTGGGTAAATATACATAACTTTTCTTAAAATTATCCTTCAAGGACATAGCAGAAATGTCCTTTAAAATGATTATCTTCCAACTTTTTCAAAACTATTCGTGTTTTAAAAACTGTATTGTAATAAATGTTCTGAAAATGTGTATACAAATATGGATTTTACAATATTGCTATCAAATAAAAGGAGTTTATGCGAGTCTGAAAGTAGTGCAATTTTTATTTCGATATCTCAATCCTTTTCGGAGATGTCGACCAAAAGAATGAATACAATTTAAATTTAATACAACATCGCAATTGAATGTTACTCATACGACGTGTAGGACCTGTAAAAAGTGCACTATAATTGCAAAGTTTCAAGATGTACTCAATTATTTTTGCTAAAAAACATATGCTAAAATACATACTTTTGAAATTCCATTATAATTTTCTCGTGAATACGTTTCAATATGTTTGCAAAGATGCTTGCAAAGAATCCCGTTATCCTTTTAAAAATTCAAAGGTGGTGATTGGTTACACAGTCTTTGAAATATCAGCCAAATATTAAAATGATGTAATTTTCGAAGCCTTAATGGACTTTTTTGCGAATTTAGTATATGCTGCTGGCAAAAACTTTAACTAAAAATCAGCACGTGTTTTTGGCATTAACTTTTTAAACAGAATAGATAAAGAAGTAAACAAAAAATTCTAAAACCATAATAATTGCTATTTTTTCACACTCAACTGTGTATCTATAAATAAAGATTTTGATATTTAGTTCAGCTAGCTGATTTAGTTTTATGTGACACATTTTATTATCTTGTTTTTTTTTTTTTGACTAAATAAAAAAATCAATGTCCTTTGCGACTGCTGCACCTGCTTTCCTCCATCTAGGCTTTTATTCACTGCTCTACAAAATTAAACAATGCTGCTTTATGATTTCCTTTAATTACTTAAGTAGCTACTGTATTTGGTTTATTTGTACATTCCATTTGCCGCATTATTACGGTTCCTTTTTTCATGGCAGCTCTCACAGCGTGAGCCATTAAAGTATTACACTTTAGTTATTATAACATTGGGGTATCCCTGTGTTGTCTTAAAATGTTCCCATATTACTACGAGTTAAGACCTGAATTGATCATCATCTTTCATCATTTATTAGTTGCCATCACGGCCTATCACGGTTCTTTCCTTAAATTCCGGATAACTTCTCTCGAATACTTTAAGGGCCGTCAGACATCTCATCGACTCTGTTTTTTCCCTGTTGGTAGGATGGTAGGACGATTTAAATTTTGGTAGGTTTTTACCTTTTTTCTCACAACACTGTCTTGCTACAAAGTCAAATTGTTCATGGTCAAGTCTCATTCTTGTGCGAAGAGAAGGGGTTTCCATGGCAAATATGTTTGAACGCTTTTAATCTAGAACTTCTTATCATGTTTTGTTGTTTTTTTTTTTTCATTGGATTGATGTATGGCTCGGCATCATTGACGCACTGTGATGGCCCTTAGAGTATTTGGGAGAAAAGTTCTCCTGAAGATGTATGGCCCTTCCCGTGATGCCAACGGCGAGTATCGATGAAGATTAACCGATGAGCTGTACGAGCTTTACAATAAAATGTAAAAAAAAGCTCCAGCCCAGAAGGCTTTCCTATCCCGACCTTGACTGAGATGGAAAAACCGGTGAATGATGGTTTGACCTCCTTTGGGGTTTCCAATTGGTGCCAGTTATCGCTGACTGACGTGCTTTGATAGGCAACGGCCAACATCGCCTAGATGGTAAAGCGACAATAAATGATGATGCTGATATTATCATATCATTATTTTTCCGGGTTGGTGAACAAAGTTTTTATTGCAACGACATCCGGCTGAAAGGAGAATGGACCTATGTACTTTAATGCCAAACTGCAATCTGTTTGAGTTCAGGCTCATAGAGAATGTCACAATGGAGTGGGTTGATTTTTAGGAGAGGGAACATCCGAAAAATTCTCACTTCGGAAAATGTTTTATCTGATATCAATCTGATAAACTTTCGTTAAGAAACTGTGAATTTAAAATTTTCATAATTCATTCCCCATAATTCCACATTTTGGCCATGTATTTGAAATTCTGGGTATGCTTGACTTGAGGAATGTCCCGTAAAGAGGAATTTTTACTGTCAAACAGCAAAGAAGCTTAAAATGATACGTAGAAAATTCTTCGCAATGGCGATTTTATAAATACAGAAATCTTCCCACTCTAATCCCACAGTGTCTATAGTAACACTTGTATACTTGTTGGCAAGAGTTATTCTCCTTTGAATTTTAGAATCCAGTTCTATATGTAGAAATGAAATTTCCGAGAGGTGGCACGCTTGTCGAGATTATTGAAAATCTCTGAAAACAGAGGGGAATCTTGCGATCGATTTTAGCGCAACTTGCCGATAAGCGAGAAGCTTGAAACTTAAGATATTTTTCAGAAACCGATGACAATACAATCCCTCATCGAAAAAATTCCGGTAGGTGGCGCACGGATCGAGACATTTCTAAAATTCTTTTGAAATTGGGAATCTTGCGATCGACTTTCGACTAACTTCCTGCTAACCTAGAAACTTAAAACTTTGCATTAAAGTGAGGGAACGGTGACAATACAATTTGCAAAAATCAAAATTCCGATAGGTGGCGCGCTGCTCGATATAATTGAAAGTCTTTGAACACAGGGGGGATCTCGCCATTGATTTTTGAGCAACTTCCCGGTAAGCTAGATACTTAAAACTTGACACATTTGTCAGAACTCGGTGACAATGCAATCCCCTTTTAAAAAAAGTTTCGGTAGGTGGCGCACGGATCGAGCTTCTTTGAAAACTCTTTTAAAATACGGAATTTTGCTTTCGACTTTTTACTAGCTTTCTGGTAACCTAGGGATTTGAAAATTTGCATTTAGTTGAGGGCACAGTAACAATACAATAGCAAAAATCAAAATTCCGATAGGTGGCGCGGTGGTCGATATAATTGAAAATCTTTGAAGCACATTGGGAATCTTGCAATCGATTTTTGAGTAACTTCCCGGTACGCTAGAGACTTGAAACTTGACACATTTTTCAGAAACCAATGACAATGCAATTCCTTATCAAAAAAATTGCGATAGGTGTCGGGCGTGATAGCTATTTTGTTTTCTGACAACCTGCAGCAACAATGAAAAGTAGCTTTGTATTTGTAGCAATTGATGTGCGCTTCATGCTTAATCCCCTAAAACATTAATTCATTAGATGTTGTTCGTCACGCATTATTTATTTAATATTTACAGAATTGATGATATTGAAGACAATTCAATACTTCGCAGAGGTGTTCCAGTAGCTCATTCGATTTATGGTGTAGCCAGCACCATGAATGCAGCCAATTATGTGCTCTTCTTATCGCTGGAAAAGGTGCAACAGTTGGGACATCCAGAGGTATGTTGCATATATTTTTTTTTATTACATAGCACAAATAACAATATACAACAAAATAAAATTTTTTCTGGGTATGGAACCAAACCAACTTTTTTCAAGAGATTAAAATATATGTAAGTAAAAAATGGCGTTTCCCGTTTTTCGAAGTTAGCCTTCAAAAATTAGTTACGGGCTTTCGAAGTTCGTTGTTGGACCCTTCGAAAATAAAAAATTGAAAAAGGTAAAATGTGGGCGTGTCCTTCTTGCTCCTCTTAATTGATTGGTCTTCTCTTTTTTAATTTGGAAGTGTTACATACATAAAGAAATATTATAAAATTGAAAATATACGACTTTTGATTTTTTCGAAGATCTCACTTTGGCCCTGTCTAGCACTTCTACATACACTTTTAAATAGAAATAGGACACCAATCAATCAAGAGAAGCAAATAGGCCACGCCCACATTTTGCCTTTTTAAATTTTTCAAACAAAACAATTAGAAACCCACTTTCGAACATCCAACTTCGAAAGCACGTTACTAAACTTTGGAGGTTAATTTCGAAAAACGGGGGACGTCATCTTTTTACTTATATCTTAATCTCTTCAAAAAAGTCGGTTCGGTCCCATACCCAGCCGGCTACTGTACAGTGTAATCATTAAATCAACTTTCCTCACTTGCAGGCCACCAACGTTTACACCGAACAGCTGCTTGAATTGCATCGTGGTCAAGGTATGGAAATTTATTGGCGTGATAGTTTTACTTGTCCATCGGAATCGGATTACAAACTCATGACTATACGTAAAACTGGTGGCCTATTCATGCTTGCTATACGTTTAATGCAGCTATTTAGTGAGAATAAAGAAGATTTTACTAAATTAACCGCTATACTTGGCTTGTATTTTCAAATACGCGATGATTATTGTAATTTGAGTTTGAAAGAGGTAAAAGACAAACTTACATATTTTTGGAATTATAACTAACATTTTTTTTAATCTCTCTCAATTCAGTACTCTCAAAATAAAAGTTTTGCTGAGGATTTAACAGAGGGCAAATTTGGTTTTCCAGTTATACATGCTGTTCGCTCACAGAAGCATGATAATCAAGTCTTGCGTGAGTGTTCTTACAAAATATGATGGTAGTATCGTTTCTTATACTAATAATAAAGTTATGTATTTATTAGATATTCTACGTCAACGTACTCACGATATTGAAGTTAAAAAGTATTGCATTAATTTGTTAGAGAAATTGGGCAGCTTTCAGTATACGCGAGAAGTATTGGAGTCGCTGGATAAAGAAGCGAGAGCAGAGGTAATATTGAATGAGTATTTTTCTTTTATAACTAGAGTTCGGAAAATAGGTCAAATCAAGCGCCTGAAAGAAACTTTGTAAATTTATTAAAAAACAATTGCATGAATTGTGGCAATTATGTTAGCATAATTTTAGGCGTTTGGCTTTGACATATTTTCCGAACTCTACTTATAACTAATTATAAGGGTTGTGGACTCACAAATCAGAATAAACAGAAAGACGCCTGAACGAAAGAGAGGCTAATTTGGTTTGGATAGGTACATTTTTTAACCATTTTGAATTTGCTTTTTCTTGTAGGGGCGAGGTTTGAATGCATCCTGCATACTTTTAGCCATTTTTTGTTCTTGAGACAAATTTCCAATTTTTTTTTCAGTTGTATAAGTACCTAGTACTTCGCTCTGCCTATTCGACGAATCCAGTTATGAAATGAGACGTGACAAACCAAAAAGGTTTCACCGATATTGTCTGTCCTTGGTCGGATTTGAAACAAATTTAATAGGGTTGGAAACTAAGTTCTCACGTTGGCGGAAATGGTTAGCAAAGTTTGGTAGGGATAGAGGACCAAAGTTCTCAACAGAAGGTTTATAGTAGCCCTAGTAAGCAATATCATCGCAACTTTTTGTACCAGCTATTTAATATTTGGTATAAAGGTCCTATATATGTATGAGTTAGGTGGAGTTGAATAGGGTGAGAAATGGAAACAACACCTAGAGCAATGCAACCCCCTGCGGGTTAGGGGTTTAGAATATGCCCGAGGTAGGCATACCGGTCGTAAGAGGCGACTAATATGCACATAGGTAATTGACGTGCTACTCGATGGTTGATCTACGGATATGATGCCTCTCACCTCTCATTACCCATCTTCTCCTTCCTCATGGATGGAGGGATGCCATGACCTAGAAGGTTCCACTGGTCATACCAAATCGCTACCACGACAGTCGGGCAGTACCGCAAGGGAGTACCGCAGCGTACCGGGGTCATATCCGGCCAAGGACTGTCAACTTCGGCATCACTCCCCAAAACCTTCGGGGAGTGTTTTGTTGTTAACAACAACAACAACATGGTGTTGGCAAATTATGGACTACGGTCAAAGCTCTATCTAATCCAACGCAACACAAGGATAAAGTAGATATTACTTTCGGTGACGGGGTGAAGAAGGACCCTAGGGGATGTGCGAACTCCTTCTGTAGACAATTTGTACTACATTCCCCGCCCGATAGAGCTAAACGTAGAACCATGCGACAGGCGCGTAAATACAAAAACCAAAACACGCCCATTGTCATCACTGCCTCAGAGGTCAAGGAAGCCATCAGACAGGCTAAGCCCTCAAAATCCATCGGCACCGACGGCATTGCCATGAAGATGCTGAAACATCTAGGCCAGGAGGGACACAAATACTTAGCGGCTCTATTCAGTCTTTCACTGAACACTTTCGTCATTCCTGAAATATGGAAAAAGGCGAGAGTGGTTCCACTACTAAAACCTAGAAAGCCGGCAAACATAGGCGATTCATATCGCCCTATATCACTTTTGTCGCCGGTAGTGAAGACGCTAGAGTTCATTTTGCTCCCGTATTATACTGCAAATCTGCACCTGGCTAGTCATCAACATGGCTTCCGTAAGCTGCACAGCACCACCACCGCACTCAATGCCATTACAACGCAAATAAATAGCGGCCTAAATCAAAACCAACCAAATCACAGGACTGTGTTAGTGGCACTTGACCTGTCGAAAGCTTTTGACACAGTCAACCATGCCACTCTCATACAAGATCTCTTCGAAACACAGATACCTGATGGGTTAATGAGATGGACCGCTAATTATTTGAATGGACGGCAGGCGTCGGTTAACTTTAGAAACGCAACATCAAAACCTAGACGTATTAGACAGGGGGTGCCACAGGGTGGTGTCCTATCCCCGACACTGTTTAACTTCTATCTATGGAAGATGCCCCCACCACCAGAGGGCGTCACCGTCGTTGCATATGCCGACGACTGTACAATAATGGCGACGGGGAAGGTCCCTATACTGATGAACTCTGTGCGAAAATCAACGGTTACCTCTGCGACCTTTCCAGGTTTTTCACTGAGCGAGATCTGACGATATCTCCGACTAAATCAACGGCGACGCTTTTCACGACATGGACGCACCAGGTGAGAAATGAATTAGACATTTTCGTTGATGGCACTAAGCTACCAACTGTCAGCTACCCAAAGTTATTAGGGGTGACACTGGATAATACTTTCTCATCTGCTGGTCATGTGTCTGCAATGGTCTCAAAGGTACGTGGTCCCAACAAGATCCTCAAGTCAGTTGCCGGCAATACTTGGGGAAAAGACAAAGAAACATTGCTGACTACATATAAGGCCATTGGCCGACCAGTCTTTGACTATGCTGCTCCCATATGGTCGCCTAATGTACATAACACCAACTGGACGAAGTTACAAGTCTGCCAAAATACTGCCATCAGAATTGCTACGGGATGTCTCCTCATGTCTTCCGAGTCTCATTGCATTGTTAACAACAACAACAACAGGGTGAGAAAGAGGAACAGAAAGGTATTAGAGTAAGTACTTTTAAGAAGTATGTGGATAAAGATGATGGGGAAGAGAACTAGAAACAGAAAGAGTCATAGTAAGAGGAAAATGAAAATTAATTAGGAGAAGAACTGAAAGGACACATGATAGAGAAACTCTAGAAAGAAGGAAAAGAAGAATAAGAATTTGAAGAGAAAAACGAGGGAGAGGCAGACACAGCAGACGAGGAAGAGATATAGAGAGGCTCCTGCTGGTTATGGGTTTAGAATATGCCCAAGGTGGGCATTCCGGTCGTAACAGGCGACTAATATGCACATAGGTAATGACGTGCTAACTCGATGGTTGATCTACGGATATAATGCCTCTCACCTCTCATTACCCACCTTCTTCTTCCTCATGGATGGAGGGATAACATGACCTAGAAGGTTCCACTGGTCATACCAAATCGCTACCACGATAGTCGGGCAGTACCGCAGCGTACCGGGTTCATATCCGTCCAAAGACTATCAATTTCGGCATCACTCGCCAAAACCTTCGGGTAGTGCTTTTGCGGTTAACAACTAGAACAACAACAACAACAACAACAACAACAACAACAACAACAACAACAACAACAGAGGCATACAATTATTCAATTTTTTGAACTAAGACTTCCCAGGTCCTACAGTGTAGTATAAAACAATCATCATCATCATCATTTATTGGCGCTTAACCGCCTAAGCGATTTTGGCCGTCGCCTATCAAAGCACGCCAGTCATTCCTTTTTAGCGATAACTGACGCCAATTGGAAACCCCAAGGGAGTTCAAGTCATCCTCCACCTGTTGTTTCCATCTCAGTCGAGGCCTCCCCCTTCCTCTGCTGCCGAATTCGGGTGACGATTGGAAAACCTTCTGGGCTGGAGCTTCTTTGTCCATTCGCATGACGTGACCCAGCCAGCGGAGCCTTTGGGCTTTAATTCGCTGGACTATGGTCAGATCTGCGTAAAGCTCGTACAGCTCATCGTTAAATCTCCTTCGATACTCGCCGTCGGCATCACGGGAAGGACCATAAATCTTCCGGAGAACTTTTCTCTCAAATACTCCAAGGGCCATCTCATCTTCTCTTGACATTGTCCATGAATCTGAGCCATAAATCAGGACAGGTATGATGAGAGACTTATAGAGCGCGATCTTTGTTCTTCGAGAGAGGACTTTACTTCTCAATTGCCTACTCAGTCCAAAGTAGCACTTGTTCGCAAGAGTGATTCTCCGTTGGATTTCTAGACTGATATTATTTTCGGTGTTAATGCTGGTTCCCAAATAGACGAAGTCCCTCACAGTTTCAAATTTGTAACTATCAACAGTGACGTGGCTGCCAAGGCGCAGGTGCGCCGATTCTTTCTTTGATGACAGCAAATACTTCGTCTTGTCCTCGTTGACCGCAAGACCCACTTTTTTCGCTTCTTTATCCAGTCCAGAGAAGGCAGCGCTTACGGCGCGGTTGTTAAGGCCAATGATATCAATATCATCGGCATACGCCAGCAATTGCACGCTCTTGTAAAAGATTGTACCATTGCGGTTTAGCTCTGCTGCTCGAATTATCTTCTCCAGCATCAGGTTGAAGAAATCGCACGAAAGGGAGTCGCCCTGTCTGAAGCCTCGTTTGGTTTCAAATGGCTCAGAGAGGTCCTTCCCGACTCTGACGGAGCTGTTAGTATTGCTCAACGTCATTTGGCAAAGCCGTATAAGCTTTGCAGGGAAGTCAAATTCAGACATGGCGGCATACAGGCAACTCCTTTTTGCGCTGTCAAAAGCGGCTTTGAAATCGACAAAGAGATGGTGTGTGTCGATTCTTTTATCATGGGTCTTCTCCAGGATTTGGCGTATCGTGAAAATCTGGTCGATGGTAGACTTACCAGGTCTAAAGCCACACTGATAAGGTCCAATCAGCTTGTCTACGATGGGCTTCAGTCTTTCACACAATACGCTAGAAAGAACCTTATACGCGATATTAAGAAGGCTGATTCCGCGGTAGTTGGTGCGGTTAGCGGGATCGCCTTTCTTGTGGATTGGGCAGAGCACACTTAAATTCCAATCTGGAGGCATGCACTCGTCTGACCATATTCTGCATAAGAGCTGATGCATGCTTTTTAGCAGCTCTTCGCCTCCGTGTTTGAACAGCTCGGCGGGCAGTCCGTCTTTTCCAGGCGCTTTGTTGTTTTTCAGCCGGGATATAGCTATCCTCACTTCATCATAGTCAGGTGGTGGGACGACTTTTCCATCGTCAGGGATTGGGGTATCGGGTTCGACGTCTCCCTCGCAATTTAGCAGTGAGGAGAAGTGCTCCCTCCATAATTTAAGTACACTCTGTACGTCGGTTACCAGGTCGCCATTATTGTCCTTACAGGAACTTGCCCCGGTCTTAAAACCTTCCGTCATCCGCCGGATCTTTTCATAGAATTTTCGGGCATCATTCCTGTCAGCCAGCATCTCAAGCTCCTCACACTCACGCCTTTCGGCCTCACGTTTCTTTTTTCTGAAAAGGCGTCTCTCTTCCTTCTTTGCCTCACGATAGCGTTGCCATACACTGCGGGTTGCGCCCGTTCGCAACGTCTCCCTGTAGGCAGCGTCCTTTTTGTCCGAGGCAGTGCTGCATTCCTCATCGTACCAGTTGTTTTTGCGGGCTCGCTGGAACCCTATAGTGGCCTCAGCGGCGGTACGTAATGAGTGAGAGATATGCTTCCATTGCTCGGTTGCATCGTTAGGTCGAGGATTGCTCTCCGATAGCAGGTGTGAGAGTCGAGTGGAGAAATTGTCAGCTGTCTGTGTCGTGCGCAGCTTCTCGACGTCAAACTTTCCTTCCGTTACTGTGCGCACTTTCTTTGCTACACAGAGGCGTGTGCGTATCTTGGCTGCAACAAGATAATGGTCCGAGTCGATATTGGGACCACGAAGGGTACGCACGTCCAGAACGGTGGAGCTATGTCTGCCGTCGATCATGACATGATCAATCTGGTTTCTTGTTCTTTGATCAGGAGACAGCCATGTGGCTTGGTGTATTCGTTTATGCTGGAACCTGGTACTACTGATGACCATATTGCGAGAAGCAGCGAAATCAATCAACCTAGTGCCGTTGGGGGATGTTATATCATGGAGACTAAATTTTCCAACTGTTGGACCAAAGACTCCTTCCTTGCCAACCTTCGTATTAAAGTCGCCGAGCACGATTTTGATATCATGTTGGGGGCAGCGATCATAAGTCTGTTCAAGTTTATCGTAGAAGGAGTCCTTCTCTGCGTCGTCCGTCTCCTCAGTCGGCGCATAGGCGCAGATAAATGTTATGTTGAAAAATTTCGCTTTGATGCGGATCGCAGCGAGGCGCTCGTCCACGGGGGTGAACGCTAGTACTTGGCGGCGAAGTCTCTTTCCCACCACGAATCCTACACCACGCGCTTTGCCGCGTGTCTGGCCACTGTAGTATACGTCACAAGGTCCGATGGTCGTCTTTCCTTGTCCCGTCCATCGCATTTCCTGCAGGGCGGTGATGTCAGCCTTTGCGTTAACGAGGACATCAACCAGTCGGGCAGCGGTACCGTCCCTTGAAAGGGTCCGGACATTCCCGGTACATGCCCTAATATCCAAATCATTATGCCTTATTCGTTTTGCCGGGTCGTCAACATTAAAGGGGGTTCTCATCCGAGGCTTTAATTTATTTTTCATTGGACTAAATTTTTTACGTGGCGGGTCCCAAACCCAGCGCACAACCCGTTTCGGGGTTTTTGGAAAATATTTACACATTTATATAGCGAGCCGCTTGCTTCAAGACAGACGCCCGCTTGCAGCCGCACCTCATGGTGAACAGACGCTGCGCAAAAACCTCGGTGAGCCCTTAAACCAAGTATGTCAGAGTGGCCCCACCGGGGCTCCCTCTCTTTCTGCCGCGAGCCTAGGTAGCTTCCGTTGCCCAGAGTGCACGAACGAGGACGCAAGAGTCGGGATTGAGCAAGGTCACTTAGCAACCACACTCCATTACACTCCAAAACAATAGCTACTGTAAAGCTGATTTACACGGGTCGATTTCCTGGTCGTTCCACTGCTTTCAATCTTCAAGGTGTAGATCGATCGAATTGCTGTCAAAGATCAATTTTACACGGTGTAACGACGAAAAATCGACCAGAAAATCGACCCGTTTAAATGAACCTTAAATGTAATTATTTTTGAATAGAAATTGAAATGTATACTGAGAGTTTTCTCCTTTTCTTCCACAACGTACGCATTCTCTCGACCAATTCTATTACTTGGAGTAACTATGAAAAACACTTTTCAATTATGACAGATCTCTCTCTCTTGCCTCCTGCTACTCGACTCCAGCATCATCTTCCGCAATGGCCACCCGCTGATTTGTACCAACGTGCGCTGAATAGATGGAATATCTTTTTTAAGCTATCAGTTTTTGTGTATTCCTCTGTACTTGAGAGAGAACAAAATGCCCATCTATATACAAGCTAGGTTAATGTCTGGGATATCTTCTAAAAGACTCTCTCCATCCAGACTATTATCTCGCGTTACTGATGGACAAAGACGAAAAAAAAAGTTTCAAAAAGGAATGCTTCATAGGGGGTCCACATTATCCAAAACCCATAGCTCTTCCACACTATGAATGAAAATATCATTAAAATTATAATTACTAATATGTTGAAATTTCCTTTTCACAGGTGGCGCGCTTAGGTGGTAATCCCTATATGGATGTTCTACTTAACAAGTTGCTGTCATGGAAATCCAATGAGAATCACATTAATCATAATGATGTTGGCTCATCGCCGAGCAATCATAATAGTAATTAACAGCCAAAGAGGCAAAGGAGGGAAATTTGAATTGACACAGTCAATTCGTCAACCTCTTTTGCTGCTAATAAAAGTGACTTAAATATGATAGAGGTTTTTTTGCAAAAACTAAATATTTTTTAAACTATTCTACATATGAAAATATTTACTTACATGCGCCTATTTATGCCTAAAATTATTTTATGTTAACTTATTTTTAATTATTATACGAAGAACATGAAATAAGAGCGAGAAGAATATGTCGTCATCTAACGTCTAAGATAATTGAGTTTTATACAATTATAAAAGAGAAACACACTTAAGCATAAAATCGTACATCGACGGCTGAGTGCAAGATAACCCTAGTTCTATGTATTTTTTCTAAAGCAGCCTAAATTAGAATTTGTTTGAAGAACGCTCTATATCGGATCAAGATTTTTAAATATAGTGTTTTTGAAAAATATTTTGAAATACGATGATATTCTACTCAGCCGTCGATATACATACAAATATATCAACTCGACTACATTTATTGTTAGTGAGCCATATATTTAAATAATAATTTTTTTTAATAAGTATATTAGAAATAATTAATTTTGTATGGAGTTGTTTCTAATTTATAAGTTAAAGTAACACTGTACAACAGCCAAAAAATCCCAGAGGCTTTCTCATCGATTTCTAAAGCGTTTGGGTGTGCTGAATCCGAATCTGAAGTCAGATTTTTCGAATCACCCTAGGTTTTCTCGGCAGAGGGTAGTTTTTTCAGAGATCGGTTGCAGTAAATTTTTTTTTTAATTTTTTTTAATTTTTTCTTAATAACCTACTATACCCCAATTTTGTCCACTCTGGAACGTCTCTATGTCTCAAAATATAAAAACCAAAATTATTTTATGGTTCCTTGACGCTAGAAAAAGTGTTAAATTAATAAAAAAAAAATGTACAACTACCGATCTCTTTACAAACCACCCTCTGGATAGAAAACCTAGGGTGATCCGAAAAATCTGACTTCAGATTCGGATTCAGCACACCCAAAAGATTTAGAAACCGTTGAGAAACCCGGTGGGGTTTCAAAAAACTTCAATTTTGTTGCACAGTGTAACTTTTTTTACATATTTTTTTTTATTTTTGAATTTTGGGGAATTTACGCCATGACTATCAAATTGAATTTTTTTCTCTCACGTCTATTTTTTTGTTGACTGTGTAAAAAATATTAACACAATCCGCAAAAAAGTGCGCTGTATATTCCCCAATTATATTTTCGTTCAATTTTTAGTCAAAAGTGTTAATTAAACTATAATTTTAAGTTGCATTTTAAATAACAAAATAATAAATGCAAACAAAAATTGAATTACGTATTTTTTTTAAGTAAAAAAGTTGAACTCGAAGTTTTTTTTTATTAAAGAATTAAAAAAAATATGCCAATTTTTAATGAAATTTTATTCGATATTGTTGTAATGTGTGCTAAAATATTTAATATTTACTTGTTAATAATGTGATAATTATAAGCAAAATAATTCCAATTAAGTTGAGTACTTTTGTGTACTTAATATTCTAAATCGATGTATTGTTCTTTCATTGAAAATTTATTAAAACAAAAACTCATAAAATATTGAAATTATTAATATTACTTACGAATTCGTACGTTTATAAATTGTATTGTTATTGTAATAATTCCGTAAAAAGAAAAAAAGCAAACACATTCGTACAGCACACTTAAGCACACTCACACACACGAAAGCATTCAACCCGACACAGTCGCGCAAGCAAACACTTTCAAATGAATATGCCTGAGGTGTATATTTAAATTTTTTTATAGGTCATTTTATGTTAAAATGAACACTGGCTGTATGTTCTACTTTGATTTGAGTGACTTTATAAAAAGCAAACATTTGTTAAGCTCGCATAAGGGTCATTCCATGTCAAAACGTCAAATAGTTAAGAGTCTAGATACCCCTTCCGATTTGAATTAATTTTGGTGGGAAGTTTTCTTTTATCATAAAACAAAATTGCTGGCAAAGAAAGACCAATTTTTTTTTTCATAATTTTTCAATTCAAAACTCAATTTTTTCTTTATTTTCCTGTTAATTTTTTCAATACTTCGAAAGCTACTGTTTTAAGAAAAAACTCGAGCAACTTTAAAGCGTATACTTGGGGTATCAAAAAAATATTTCAAAACATTTTTTTTCAAAAAATTTGAATATTCGAAAATTTTGAAAGTTTTCCGGTAAATTTTTGCTAAGAATTTTTTATTTTATACCCCAGAACTATCTAAAGATATCTAATTCAAAAATATTAATTTGGCCTTAACATTTTTAAAAATTTTTAGTCCTGGACTTCACAACCTTACGTAACATTTTGTGACCCAGACCATTTAACAAATAGAAAAAAAAATAAAAAAAAGTATACCGCCCTAATATGACATTTTTCCAATAATTTCGCAGATATACCGTTCTTGTGAAGATATTAGGGAAAAATTCCACTCAGTCAGTGATTTTTATTATTATAATTCAAGTCAGAGTTGGGCCACTTCGAATAAAAAATTATTCAAATAAAAAATAAAAAAATTATCATTCATAAAATTTTAGCGATGAGCAATTTTTATAATTCCAAAATAGCAATGTTACCAAAATGATAAAAAAAGACCACTGAAATGATCCAAAAAATGGTCCTGAAGTGATCCCAAAAGAGTCTCGAAATGATCCCGAAATATTACCGAAATGATCCCGAAACAGTACCGAAATGATCCCGAAACAGTTTCGAAATGATCCAGAAAGTGTTAATTAAATTTTTTTTGAATACCCTAAAACCGATCACTCAATTTTTTTTGAATAATGATATACATTTTTATTTTTTATTCTATTGTCACTCCTCACTCGAATTTTCTAATAATGCCCATCTCCCATTCAAGTCCCGATATAAATTGAAACATTGGGCCTCATGCATAAAAAGCGAAAAAAGTTGATTTTTAGGAAATTCTAGGGTTTTGTTTTTAATAAAAACAAACAACCTCCTTTTACTTATAAAATCGAGTCTGAGCTCGCCTTTTATGTATTTGATCCCTTAGCTTTGGCCATGAAAATGTTTCAACATAATCACAACTTTCAATCACAGTTCTATTTGACATGCAACGACTCCCTATAAATCATATTTTCGCAATGCTTTAAAAAAAATATCAGTTTTACACCCTTCAGGCATAACACCTCACACACCAGTACTTAGCAGTAAAGACTTGCAAAAATGTTTGTAAAGCATGTAAAAAAAAAATTTAAAACATTTTAAATAAAATAAAAAAAAAAATGATATTTGTATGTATTCGCAATATTACTACATATGTAGTTTGAACGCACGGCTGGAGAATGTTAACTTTTTTCGAATGAAATGCACTGCAGTTTTTTGCACTTTGCACCACCTAAAGTATATACATAAGTATACACATATACATGAATATATATTAATTATTACATATAGATATATTTTTATTCATATAAGTATTACATTGATAAATATATAAAAATTCTTGCTACAGAGAATTTAACGGTTTAAAAAGCCTACTTATTGTATAATTAAGCTAATATATTTAAATAAAGTAATTCAAATGAAGCGATCTATGAAAATAAATGCATTTTCAATTTAGACTATTTTAGGAGTAGTTAATTTGAGGTAAATCAAAAACAACGACTAAAAACCAATGACGTCTTCTCGGTAGGTTCAAAGCACTCCTAAACCATCTGTCAAATAATAAAGAAAACGAACGAACGAATGGCGGCGTTATACCAACAGCTTATCATAACCTCTAACGAGATTTTTGCCGAGCTTCTCTCTCCAACTTGTGGTGGGTTGCTTTTGTGTTTTTTCCTGCAAGTTGACGGGACCTACATTTTTTTGCCGACTCCGAATGGCTCTTGCAAAGCAATTGAGTTTTTGCTGAGAAGCTTCTCATGGCAGAAATACACCCGGAGAGTTTGCCAAACTACTGCCGAGGGGCGAAAAAATTCTTTACTTTCCTGTTACTTTTGCCGAGCATTGATCCACCACAACTTGGTGGAGAAGGCCGAACACTTAACCGGTACACCACGGCGGCCGTAAACGAGATTATGCAATTATTACAGTTCGGAATATATGTCAAAATCAAACGCCTAAAATTATGCTAACATAATTAAAAAAAAAAAAAAAACTAATGGCGGCGATATACCAACAGGTTATCATAACCTCTAACGAGATTTTTAGCCGAGCTTCTCTTTCCAACTTGTGGTGTGTTGCTTTTGAGTTTTTCCTACAAGTTGGCGGGACCTACAGTTTTTTGCCGACTCCGAACGGCGCTTGCAAAGCAAAGGAATTTTTTGCTGGGAAGCTTCTCATGGCAGAAATACACCCGGAGAGTTTGCCAAACTACTGCCGAGGGGCGACCCCGTTTAGAAAAAATTTTATTTCGCTCAAAAAGGGAAGATATAACGGGCTACCCCTAGGGGTACCTGCCTTGTAGCCATACAGCTTTTTTTTGTTACAATCCCAAAAAATAACCACGCCCATTTGGTTTTGTCGATACATTTCGATCCCTAATCGATCCCTAAAGGATGATTTACACGGGTCGATTTTCTGGTCGATTTTTGTCGAACCACTTGTGTTCAACCCTTAAATACAAGGTGAAGATCGATTGAATTGCTGTTTACACGGGTCGATTCGATAAAAATCGACCAGCAAATCGACCCTTGTAAATAAGCCTTAACACCAAGAAATCAAAAAAAAATTTTAAGATCCGGAGGGGGTTAGAAGAGTAGGTTCAATTGAACAGTTGAAATGGTATCATTCAGTCTAGATAAGTAAGAGTTTAACCTCACACTGTATCCAGATTGAAGCTGTGACATGGTGACTCTTGTCTCCCTTGGTAAGGTGCGTTCTTCTTCAGCAATATCGAGTGGAAGACTGTTTAAAACGGGGTTCACAGGTCGAGATCCGACTCAGTGTGGATGTCGGTTATAGCCCGCTTATGATTCCGCAGATCAAACGGCAAGGTAATATGATGCCGGATCTCGTCGTAATGCTTACGGAGAAGTTTCTTGGGGACGGATCTGTGTCCAAAAGATGAGGGTTTGGATGTCCTGGCTTGTAGCAGTTCAGAAGGAATCTGCCAAAAAGTCTGTCCTTCGATGAACTCGGTTAGAATCCAAGCAGTCGAAAGTACATCACCTACATACTGCTGAGACATTGTTCGAACCAGGGATGGGCATTATTTTATATTTGTGAGACGAAAAACTAAAAAATTAATTTTTATTCATTATTCAAAATAATTTGAGTGATGAGTGAGTGGTTATTCGTTATCCAAGCAAAAGCCAATAACCATTTTCGCGATTATTTCCGGAAAATTATATTTTGGGATCCTTTTGGACCATTTTCGGGATCATTTTGGAGCTGTTTTGGGATCATTTTGGTAACATTTGAATGAATGATGAATACTTTTTTATTTTTTACTTGAACAATTTTTTATTCGATCTGGCCCAACCCTGGTTCGAACTAATGTTAAAAAAAACGCTTTCAAAGTCTGGTTAATTAATTTGTATTTAATTAAAACTTCGGCATGCTTTGAATTTACATACTTACATTTTCAGTGGACAGTTGGATACGAAATTTTTGTGTACATATCGCCTAGGCGATTTTGGCCGTCCAAATATCCGAGGCTCGGCTGTTGGATCTCATTGGAATTTTGTTTTATGTCATGGCTCGCAAACCATACTCACAACCCGTTTCTCGGGCAGTTGGATTTAAAGTTATCCATTTATATAGCGAGCCGCTTGATCCAAGACAGACGCTACTGATGAAATCCCTTGGTAAGCACTTAAACCGATTATGTCGGAGTGGCCTTGTCAAGTTGTCGCCTTCACACATCAGTTTACCACCAAACAGATGTGCAGTGGCTATCCAGAGGATACGTCGCGGACTCAGTAAACTGTTTGGACCGAACATAGAAGAATCGCTTTGGCCATTCCCAGTTAAATGTCGGCCAGAAACTTTCCCCACTTGCGTGCACTTCTGCATATATATGTAGCTCGTTAAATTAATCAAGGCAATCCTAAATAATTGTTCACTAAACCGTCTCACTTTTTTTTTATACATTTTTGCTATTTTGTGAGCATGAGAGTGAAAAAATCCGCAAAGTAAAAAATTATTTAGAATTGCCCTGAATATAGAAAGGGGCCTCATTTTTCGAAGCGCCCAAAGCGGAATTTGAGGTAAATCTGATCCCGGTTGGACTACAAGGCGTATGAGTAACATTTGCTTTTGATTTGATTAAGCGCTGTGCCTTCTTTCTGAAGCATATATTTAGGCGCTACAATAAATATTTGAGACAGCCGTTTAATATATTTTGCTGTTTTATTCAATTTTTTTATACATTTTTGCTATTTTGTGAGCATGAGAGTGAAAAAATCCGCAAAGTAAAAAATTATTTAGAATTGCCCTGAATATAGAAAGGGGCCTCATTTTTCGAAGCGCCCAAAGCGGAATTTGAGGTAAATCTGACCCCGGTTGGACTACAAGGCGTATGAGTAACATTTGCTTTTGATTTGATTATGCGCTGTGCCTTTTTCTGAAGCATATATTTAGGCGCTACAATAAATATTTGAGACAGCCGTTTAATATATTTTGCTGTTTTATTAAATTTTTTTTAGTTAAATACATTTTTCATATCTATTTTCTAGCTACATATTTAATATAAAGTAAATATTTAGTATATATGTACATTCACACAAACAAATGCATACTTATGTATAAACATTTATATTTTTTAGTTAATATTGATGTATGTATATAAGTACAATATATAGATATATTTGTTTATCCCGTGCTAACAAATATTCCTTTACACAAACTAAGTTCACAGATTTATTATTTTATTTTGCTTTACAAGCTTTCATATACATACATATTTATTTACCTTAGTACTGTTTTCTTTGTGCTAAATATTGCATTATCTTTTTACGAAACCATCAAAGCTTAACATCTCAAATGTCATATTCTCTGCGATTCTAAGCAACAACTTGATATACAAACAAACATACATCCGTGTAAATATGTAATTCGTACATGTCCATGTTGAATTTGTTATCCAATTAAAATAATTACTAAGCTTAATCAACATAAACCACTGAAGTCACAATTAGTCATATGATATGAGTGTCTCAAGACTCATACGGAAAAAATTGAGCTCGAAAATTCTCTCTCTGCCACAATAAGGAAATGAGAAAAGTATACGACAAGATATATGGTATGACGAAAGCTTTTAACGCCAAGCGAATTCCTGCAGGGCATATAGGGCGTACTTAAGATGTCATAGTCCCGGGAGACCACAAAGCGCCTTTGATGAAGTTAGCATAGTAATATCCCATCTTATAGAATAATAAAGGAAAAAGGAAAAAAAAAATGACCTGCAAAAGAGCTTAAGAATTCTATGCAAAATCCAAAGGATATTTCGCAGATCGCATCAACTACCGCGGCATCAGTCGCTCTAATAGTCTAAGAGCTGGCAACAGAAAAATCGAGTCACTCGGTGCCAGGTCGATTTCCATATTTACGGACTTGTGTGTTACCGACTTGACATCAGCTGGGGGATCAAACCTGCAATTTAAGAAGGAAACAAGTAAGGAAGTCTAAGTTCGGGTACATCAAAAATTTATCAAAAAATAATAAAAGAATGAATAGGGGGTTCATTCTACCAAACTATATAGTTTTAACCATTTCCGTTACCGAATTATGTCAATTTAAGCGATTTTCGAAATTTTCGAAATCGAAAGTGGGCGTGGTTAGTAGGCGATTAAATCCAACTACATTAAATATACTCCCAACGATCAGTTTTAAAGTTACGATCAATCGAATTTCAAAAAATGCCTCCCTTAAGGGTGGGCGGTGCCACGCCCACTATAAAAAATTTATTAAAAAATCATAAGAGAATGACAAGGGGGATTCACCTATAAAATTATATCATTTTAGCCATTTAGGCATTTCAGCTTCCGAGATATGTCAATTTATGTGATTTTCGAAATTTTCGATATCGAAAAAGGCGGCATGGTTATCATCCGATTTCACCCATTTTCAATAGCAACCTACCTTGGCCAGAAACTAATCTGTATACAAAATTTCATGCAAATTTGTACTCAAGTTATCGAGTACACGGACAGACGGCCGGACGGAAAGACGGACGGACATGCCTTAATGAACTCTTCTTTTCAACCTAAGAACTTCCATGTGTGGAACTCTACACCTATCTCGCTTATTTTGTGCCGTTACGTAGTACCGTTATGTGGAAAAAATTATAATACCCTTGTACTAGTACTAGTTAGTACGCTGGGTATAAAAAATTAATAAGGTGAAAGGCTGAAAATTTGCGCTGTAATCGAAGATGGCATACGAAAGTAGAGGGAAAAAATTGCCGGAAGGCCTATTATACGATCTAGCGATTAAACAAAAAAAGCTCCATCCCAGAGTGTTTTCCTGTAGGCACCCGAATTTGGCAGTAATGAGATGGGCGAGAAGTCTCTTATCATACCTGTCCTGATGTATGGCTCAGATTCATGGACAATGTCAAGAGAAGATGAGATGGCCCTTGGAGTATTTGAGAGAAAAGTTCTCCGGAAGATTTATGGTCCTTCCCGTGATGTCAACGGCGAGTATCGAAGGAAATTTAACGATGAGCTGTACGAGCTCTACGCAGATCTGACCATAGCCCAGCGAATTAAAGCCCAAAGGCTCCGCTGGCTGGGCCATGTTATGCGAATGGACAAAGAAGCTCCAGCACAGAAAGTTTTCCCATCGTCGCCTGAATTCGACAGCAGAGGAAGGGGGAGGCCTCGACTGAGATGGAAACAACAGGTGGAGGATGATCTGGAGTCAGTTATCGCTAAAAAGCGATGAGTAGCGTGGTTTGATATGCAAAGGCCAAAATCGCTTAGGCGGTTAAGCGCCAATAAATAACGATGATGATGACGATGATATGGACGATAATGATTATGTTGAAATCAATCTTTTAGCGTGGCACCCTGATGAAGATACTTTCCCCAAGCTAACTGATATGCATTACAGGGCGGTATTACTTGGATTCGTATGCATGGATATTAGACTGTCTCGAAATTTCAAAGTCGTTTTGTTTTCTGTACCAGATGCTCAAGATATCCTTTAAAGGATTAAAGATTGCAGCACCTCCCGAAATATTTTAACAAAATGTGGTTACTAACTTAAAGGATAATTGAAATATAGGCTAAATATAACATTTTTTAAATTATCCTTCAAGGACATGGATGTAATGTCCTTTAAAATTATTATCCTTCAACTTTTTCAAAAATTTATGTGTTTTCAAAAATTGTGTTTACAAATATTTAAGAATGTACAGGAGATAGACAGGAGATATCCTGGAAATTGATTTTACAATATGAGTATCAAATGTAAGGTTTTCATGAGAGCCTGAATACAGTGTAAGTTTTATTTCGATATCTCAATCCGTTTCGGAGAAATCGATATTAAAATGTTACTCATACGCCGTGTAGGACCTATAAAAAGTGCACTATAATTGCAAAGTTTCAAGGTATACTCAATCAGTTTTGCTAGAAAACATATTGTTACGCAATATGCTAAAATACTTTTGAAATTCCAATGTCCTTTTCTCGTGAACACCTTTTTTCAATATCCATGCAAAGAATCCTGTTATCCTTCTAAAAATGCACAGTATTTGAATTATGAGCCAAATATTAAAATTATGTAAGTTTCGAAGCCGTATTTTGACAACTATGTATAAGCTGTTGCCGTTATTCTAGAACAAGGGGTACATAGCCATATCAAATTTGGAACCTTCATTTTTTCCATACATTTTTGGGACAGTCTAATACATATACATATAAAATTATTGTAACCTGATGCATTTGCTTGAATTTCAACAACACAGAAAAAGCTCATGCGACACGCTAAAGAGTGGAAAGTGGAGAGTAATGCGAAGTATCTCAGTAACCAGTTAAGTAATCAAAGCATGAGTGGGTGCATGTTGCTTTGACTTTGTAAAATATGTTGCTATCACTGTGTGATATCTGCATCTACATCTGTTCTTGTGTCTATGCCTGTGCGTGTGCCTGTCGGTATCAGTTGTCAATGTTAATTAATTAAGCAACACTTGAACTGTTTCGGTGTGGATGTCACCTTTTGCAACTGTTGCTTTGAGTTTTTATGTTGCTGTTAATGTTGTTGTAACTTTTGAAGATGCAAATACATATAAATACATAAGTGTGTGTGTGCTGTCGATGTGTGGTATATCAGTTGCCGCTATCACTGTCATGGCCATGGCCAATGTCATTGGTGCGAATACAAACTTAATTGCAACATTTGAAGTTGTTGTTGGTTTCTTACAATCATTTTATTTTGTTGTTATCATTTTTGTTGTAATTTTACGTACTTGTTATGTAAAGCGTTGTAATTACTGTAACAAGAAAGAGTGTTTAGTTAGCTGATGACTTTAGAGTTAAAGAGCATGTAGTTCTTGCTGTTGTTGCTTTGAAGCAGAAGGTAACACCACTGTTAGTAGTTCCGGAGCTCTTACGTTCTTTAACCCCCAAGAAACTGTTGCTGAAGAATTGTTGCCAAACAGACCAACTTTGGTCTCCTTTGATGTATGTACGTTTACCATGAGAAACTCACTGCCTTGTTAGTTGAACAATATACTAGCAGATGCGCGCGACTCTGTCGACTCTAGCGCCACCTAGCGGGATTATTTTTTCTAACAAAGTTTTTGATTCCTTATACAGCATACAACCCAAAAACGAAGAGAATTTTATATATCATATATATCTCACAGAACAAAATATGGTCTATGTCGAGAGGACTGACAAAGTTTGGCTAAAACCCATTCAGTTGTTCCTGATCCACTTCGTCATCAAGATTCGAAAAGGGTGGAAGGCTAGGACCAAATCTGCATAGGTAGGAGTTAAATTTTCCAGTGTGATACACATTTAAAGGAGCAGTTCTAGCTTCTTCGTGGCATTGGTTTGGTTGTAAGATATCGTTTATCTTGCCCACTAATTTTGAATTAATTCTTTCATGGCTTTTTCGAAATTAGTACCGTTTATTCGCTTTTGACAGTGCCCACTTAAGAATATTAAAACCTCTCCGGAATGTTATTTTACTGTACATGCACATTTTTCTTGAGATGAAAAGGTATAAGGCATTGTATGCAAAATTTGGAGAGCTTTTTGAGTTTTTGACGTATTGGCTCTCTGCGAAAGCTCACTTTTTATCTTTGTGTCCGGCACTTTATATGTTTACTTGAGATGAGAAGGTGTAAATGCAAAGTATGCAAAGTTCGCAGAGCTTTTTAAGCTTTTGTGTTTTTTCCTCTAAGGGAAAGCTCATTGTTTCTCTTTGTGTCTGGCTCAATATAATTGAAGTAAAAAGGTATAAGAAAATGTATGCAAAGCTCACAGAGATTTTTGAAATTTTTGAAATTTTGAGCTTTTTTCTCTACGCAAAAGCTCACTAGCTCTCTTTCAGTTTGGCTCTTTACTTCTTAACTTTTTTTCTTTTCTTCATTATCAAGAGGATGTAGTGCAAGCCTTGAGTCCTTGTGAGCTTATTGAGCTTTTTCGTGGTGCTACCAGCACTAAAGCTTTTTACGGCAAAGGAGCTTTATATTAGCCATAAGTATATACTTTTAAAGTCAAACCACGTTTTGAAGATCAGCAAATATTTGATACTATTGATTGAAAGATCACCATTGTCTTTCATTAAGGATGTGTATCTGATAAGATACACCACTTCCTATCTTGGTGAAAGCTCTTTTTCCGACTTTGTTATAAAGCACTAGTTTAGCAGGCTATACAAATAAATTCATTATACAAATCTCAGATTTGATATAAGCTAAAGCATTCCCAAATCAAACTCCTGAATAAGAGCTTTACTGAGCTTTTTCGCATATAGCATCATACAGACAGTGAAAAAGCTTTTAGCATTGCAAATAATATCCTTTGCTTGAAAGATATTTTAGTCGACATTGTGTAATAGTAAGTCACATTAATTCAAGTTATATTTTATTAGTTTTTGTCCGTGCTTTCTCCAACCTTCAAGAAGAAGGACGTTCCCCTGCCATTTAATAACTTCTCTCACACCCACACTTGCGCAAACAGCCGATCCTTTGTCAACTTCTTGGGCTAGACCTTTGCTGATTTTCTTCCATCACTTCGCTTGCTGTCGTCTCAATTACTGCACCGTTACGTTTTTCCGTCTCTCTCAATCGCATGCTCTCAATCCGTGTACCATTCCAAAGTCATACATTCAAATCGGCCATCATTTTACGAAAATCATTTAAAGAGCCATAAGTATCAAAATCATCACAGCCATCCAATTCACTACCACGTGAACCATGTCGACTTCCTGGCGCACCAGCTCCCATATTCGTAGGACGTGGTAATGTCAAAGGTACGGGCAGCAGCTCAGGCATCACTGAGTGATGTGTAATGAGCGCGCGCAACGAGGAGAATTCCTTGGTGAAGCCCTGTAAAAAAAGTAAAAAAAAATCAATTTCTTATTCCCTCTTCTTTGGTTTCAAACACTGTGAGAAAAGTATCGAATTTCGACAAATCATGTAACCAACCTTGATTTTATAGCCACGCGGTGTACGTAATATCAGATAGTGTGCTACTTTGGGCGCAGGCGGTGGCACGCGTAGGGACAACGCAAAACAGCCAGGCTTTGTGCTACTTTGACGCACCAAAAAGGCGCCAGGACTTTGACGCGACAACACTTCCAATGAGATCTCACGTGGTATGCCAGCTTGAAACCATGCGGCACCCTTTAGCTCGCGCTGTTCAACCAAACTGAGATTGTCGAGTCGTAGTGGTGCGCTTGGCGCAAACATTTTTGGACTGGAGTTTGCTGTTGAAATAAAGATGCCGTATCATTTACTGTTTTAAAAAAATATATATGTTGTCTATGTCTTACCACTGCATGTTTCACGCAAATATTTTTTCTTATAACTAAATTCGGGATGTTCATGTGAGTTCATATGCGCTCCTTCCATTGCGGAGAGTGCCGTCAACGATTGTCGACAAGAGTCGCCAAATTTGTTTGTAATCATTTTTTCTGGCTCGCAGATTGCCTCGTTCACATAGCCATCAGAAATTGTTTGCGATGACCCGGAATTGAGCGAGGATGAGGCGGTATGTACAAGTGGACGACTATCTTCAGTGCCACGTAGGAGACCCATACCCATTGTGAGACGTTTTACCTGAAATCAGAGGAGAAATATGTTCAATAATTTGTACTAACTAAAACAAATGGTTTATGAGTGATCAGATGATTTAAGAATTAATAATCAAGACGTAAGCTAAAATAAAAAAAAATATAAAGAAACAAAAGACTACAAAAAAAAAATTGAAAAAAAAAATCAAAATGTAGAAAAAAAATTAAAATTTAACAAAACGAAACCTGAAAATACAAGAAAATAAAACAAAATGGACTAAAATAAAATAAAATGAAATAAAAAAATAAAGTAAATTAAAAAAAAATAAAATAAAATAAAGTAAAATATAATAAAAAAAAAAATAAAAAAGAATAAAAAAATAAAAAAAGAATAAAAAATAAAATAAAAGAAAAAAAAAAAATATGGTAAAATAAAAAAAAAATAAAAAAAATGAAGTGATTTGAATAAATAAAAAAAAAAAATAAAAACTTTAAAAATATAAATTAAAAAAATGAAAAAAATAAATATAAAATAAAAAACATTAAAAAAAAAATAAAAAAATAAAGAAAAAATAAATAAGATACAGAAAATATAATAAAATAAACTAAAAAAATTAAAAAATGAAAAAAAATAAAATAAAATAAAACAAAAAAATATAGAAAAAATTAGAATAAAAAAAATAAAATAAAAAATATAATATACAAAAAAAAAAAACATATAATAAAATAAACATATAATAAATAATTTAATAAACATACAATAAAGTAAAATATAATAACATAATATAAAAAAAACAAATAAAATAAAAAAAATAAAAACATAAAATAAAAAAAAATAATATAATAAAATAAAGAAAATATAATAAAATAAACTAAAAAAAAATAAAAAAATGAAAAAATAATATAAAAAAAAAATAAAATAAAATAAAAAATATAGAAAAAAATTAGAATAAAAAAATAATATAATATCAAAAAAAATAAAATATAATAAAATAAAATACAAAAATAAAATAAAATAAAAAAATAAAATAAATTAAAATAAAATAACATAAAATAAAATAAAATAAAATAAAATAAAATAAAATAAAACAAAATAAATAGAATAAAATAAGGTGAAATAAAAAATTACATAAAATATAATAAAATAAAGTAAAAAAAACAAAAAAAAAAAAAATTAAAAAAAAATAAAGAAAAAAATAAAATACAGTGAAACAAAATTAAAAAAAAAATAAAGTAAAATAAAAATAAATAAAAAATAAAATAAAATAAAAAAGTAAAATAAAAAAATAAAACAAAAAAAAATAAAGTAAAGTAAAAAAACAAATAAAACAAAAAAAAAATAAACTTAAATAAAAAAAAAAAATATTAACAATATAAAACATTATAAAGCTAAATAGAATATTATTAAGTTTAGTTTATTTATTATATAATATTTTATTTCTTTTTCATTTATTATTATCTATATGTAAGTTTTTTTGTATTTTTATTTATTTTAAAATAATTTTTGTTTTTATTTTGTTTAATTTTTTTTTTATTTTCTTTCATTTTATTTTTCAGTTAAATAAAATTTTATTTTCGTTTATTTTTTTTTTATTTCATTTTTTTTTTTAATTTATGTTCATAGCCACACATGGCACATACTAATTCCCACATGAGTACATATCACTGCTGTAACTCTATCACCTCAAACCACAGAACTTACAAAAAACAATTACAATCGAAAACCAAACGAAATTCGAAAAATCCAACAGTTTCATTAATTTTGGAAACAAACCAATTCATTCACTCGAAAACTTCGTAGTAAATCCAAGAAAATTAAAAACAAAGAGGAAAAAAAAAACGCACGCAATAGATTCATTTCATGTAAAAGTTTTCTGCGTTTGAGGTTAACCGCGAACTTGACACGCCAAAAACTTTTGCAATTTTGCAGGTGAATTCATCGAATTTTATATAAACTTTTGTATCTGTGAAATGTAAAGTTGTTAAACCACTTGAGGTGTAGAACGGGATTTGCATGACAGCAGCGAATGATATTGAACTTTTGTAGCTAGAGTTTTGTCTTATTTCTGATTTCATTTGCTAACTTCATTCATTAAAGCACAAAAGCTTTAGGGATAAGACGAAGAGCAAATACCAGATTTCGGGATCAATTGAAGTGTAAATGGATATTAAATTGAAAACCCTGTTGTTGAATTAACATGACTCCCTGTGTACTTGAGAAAACAACACTTTTAGCACCTTGTTAAGCTAACTCTATCTCTTATTAAACTAACAGAGACTCTCTTGTTAATTTAACGAGATGCATGTGAAATAAAAAACCTTCAAAGTTATTATCCTCAATCCAGCCTATCGCTTCACATATTAGATTTTCAGCAGATTTAATTTGCTTTATGATATGACATATTTCTAAAGCAGTAAGTAAACTAATTTTGCTACTGATGGCTAGCTTGTTTGGTCGTAAGTTGCCGGAAGCCACTCTATTTACTTGAAATTTAATGTTTTTTGTGTAGGCAGAAATTGGATCTTCAATATCCTACGTATGTATGTATGTACATTGCTGCTGGTGTTGCATGCCACTGAGTGCTCACACAATGCTCTTCCAAATGCACAACATCCCCCCCCGCCCCCTCCTGCCCACCAAACCGCCAAAACCCCTAAAAAAAAGTGAGCAACTTTGGTTTTGTTTTCCTCGCACAGCATGAGGTTTTACGTTAAGCGCGGCTGAGTCTGTACCGAAAGCTTACGACCACATAAAATACGAGTAAATTTGTACGTAAAACTGCAACAAGAAAAAGGCGTCGTCGCAATGCCATTCTCATTTCAATTCAAATTCACATCCGTATTGTTCTCTGGATTCACTGTACTCCACACTGACAATGTTCCGCCACAATGCACTTAGTTTTTGTTTGTACTCGTATATAGTTTCTTTATACTAGAGATAGTGCCTTTTGCTCGGCTACGTGTCAGTTACAGGCGTGAAATTTAATTCTACTAACTTAGATTTCTAGGCTTTTGTTTTTGAAGCATAGTTTTCCTATGCTTTTGTTCCTGATTTTAGTAGGTTTTTTTACAAGATTTTTATAGCTCAGATTTATGTGTGTCATAAAGTTAGTAAGTTTCTCTGTCAAGTGTAGAGTAATGGTGCATATCACTAAAGAACCGGATGCGTCGAATACCATAAAAAGATGCCGGGTACTAGGGTCACAAGAATCAAAAATTGGAAGGTTATAAAGGAACACATACCCGATTCCAAAGTATCCGAACAACTCTTCCAAGAGAATTATGAAACCGTTCCAGAATATTCAAATAAAACAATTTAAACATGGGGGTCTATCAGCTATTCCGACGGAGCTTCCCCTACGGAATGATTCGGAAGAGTCGATATATAATTCATCGACTTTATCGAAATTTGGTAGAAGATTTCGATTAAGTCGATGGAATATCTATCGACTGTCATGAATTCCCAACAGGAAGCTCCGTCGGAATAGCTGATAGACCCCGTGGTCTTGAGAAACCCGAAAAATTAAGGAAGAACTTATGAACCGTATTAAAAGAACCGAGAACAATGGCTATATGAAAGCAAACTCATAAAAAGGTTCTGCGTGATTAAAGCATTGAAGCACTGACCAGAGTCGAAACCTTTTCGCCTGAAACCGCACTCGTCGTAACCGGTTCTATAAATACTCCTAAAGGAACATCACTACTACCATCTCAGAAAGTATGTGTGGAGTTTTCTGTGTAATTGAATGTGAAAAACTATAAGACA
>CAXKVI010000002.1:13924637-13937137 GCA_964058755.1 Campiglossa producta | reverse complement strand
ATTTTATTTTATTTTATTTTATTTTATTTTATTTTATTTTATTTTGTTTTATTTTATTTTATTTTATTTTATTTTATTTTATTTTATTTTATTTTATTTTATTTTATTTTATTTTATTTTATTTTATTTTATTTTATTTGATTTTATTTAATTTTAATTAATATTTAATTTTATTTTGTTCTATTTTATTTTATTTTTTTATTTTTTTTTTATTCGGCATTTCAAATAAGTCATTTCAAGTAGAGTTGACACCTAGTCGCACTTTTTTTAATTAGTCTTTCTTATCAATTGATATCAGTTCATAAAAAGTCACATCAACTGATATTATGTCACATAGTGATATCAGAAAAAGTGAGGTCAAATAATCGCATCGACCACTATCTCCGGAGCCTTTTGATTGATTTTAGGGTACACGGATAGTATGCTTCATTCGCATATCTGGGCGTTGCCACTTGGTGTGAGTTAAGTGGTTGCCATCTACTTAAATTTTTTGGAAATTTTTTTTGAAAAGCTTGCAAATATTTTTAAATTTCACTTTTTTGTTTTATTTAATTTTTATTTTATTTTAATTTAATATATTTTGAATTTTTTTGTATTTTTTTGTTTCTTAAAATTTTAGTATATTTTTTGGTTTTATTTTATTTTGAATTTTTTTCATTTTTGCAAACATTTTATTAAATGATAGTCACTCACCAAAGGTGGCTTATCTGCCATACGCCGGCAATTATTCATTTCTGTGGGTGAATTATCTTCCTCTGAGCTAGGTGAGCGCGGCACTGGATGTTGACAGGGCGGGAGGTGAGCATTTAAAGGTGGCTCATTGCAGCTGCGTGACACAAAATTAAATGAGCTTGTTTATATAATAGAATAAATATCATAATATAATGTCTCCAATTTTACCTTAAGGTTATTTGTGGCAGTAAATGTATGGGACGGCGACCTTGCGTGGGCGAGACACGTGACATGGGCTGTTCCACGCGCAAACGTATGTCCTGCATTTTGAATGAGGCTTGGTCAAATTTCTGTGCTTTGTTGTAATTTTGGATTTAATTCAACTATAGTGATACCACCCACACTGGAATATAAGAAAAAGAGAATAAATTATTAAAAAGATATCAAGTAGACAGTATCAAGTATTTAGGTACATTTTATTCTAAGATATAAGGCAGGTATGACAGTGAGTGAGAAGCTTTGACTTCGACATACAAAGAAAGGTAATGATGATGATGAAAAAGTAATATTTTAAATATGTTCCATTCGGTTTATTTTTTGTAAGAATTTGACCTTGATTTACATACGTGCATGAAATTATGGAAAGGAGAAGCAACAAAATTATCTTGCAAATGCCTTGTAAAACTTTTCAAAATCTCATGAGTACTTGTGAAATTGTTAAGATGCGCAAGCTACAATTTAAGTAGCATAAAACTAAGCAACACTGGCACAAGTATCTATGCAAACGCAAAATTGCAACAATAAACAAGTGTTTCATCAACACAATACAGCGAACAAAATACTTCAAAAGTAGCTCCTTATTAACCCTAAGTTTCGGGTTATGCGTATATTTGTGTGTGTGTGTGTTTATATAGGACACCTACGCGTATCCTTGAAGTATTCTAAACGGATCTTAGTGTTGGAAAATTGTGTGGTTTGCCAAAGTCTTAAGCATAATTTTAGTGGCGTAGTGCGATACTGGCGCTGAATATCAAGTTTCCTCACAGGTATATTCGGTCACTTCTATCACTAGTGCTGGTAAGAAAATTTTGGATTTCGTATTCGAAAATGGTAATATGAGATCAGTTCTATTGTACCTGTAGCGGGTGTATGAGCTATACCTTACCCAGCAAAACTTTTTGAAAACTAATCTTACTCTCAAATATTATCGGTCTACATTTGCTGACGATAGCCCTCTATATGACATTTTCAAGCAGGGTGGCCACCTAACCGTATTTTTCATATTCTTTCTTATATCGACCACTATCTCGGGAACCGCTTGACCGACTTGCCATATAGATAGTATGATTCATTATATGATTGTATGCATAGGTGTTGCCACTTTTGCCGATTTACAGGGTTTCCACCAATATCAATTTTTGAAGTTAACTTTTTATGCGGAGAGTAAAGTTTGAGAAAATTGCTAATGATGCAACGGAAATTATGCAACGGAAATAGAAATTGTAGCCGACTTTCAGGCGTAGGCGATTTTCACAACGATGTTTAGCAGTGCAAATCAAATAGGAGGTGAAATTCTAGCATCTAGCTAACATTGCACAAATTGTAATAGTTAGGCCGAGCAGAATTCATGAGTGTTGCCACTTATGGCAGTTTACGGGCTTGCCACCTATCCCATTTGTTTTAAATTTAGTTTAAAGCTAGATATGCCAATATGGGAATCACATGACAGGTATTTTCGACCGTATTCCAAATAAGATAATTTCAATCAGGGTTGCCACATAGGGTTGCCACCTAACCGCAATTTATTTATTTTTTCGTATATCTCGGGAACTGCTTCACTGATTTTGATAAAATTTGGCATAAGGAGAATTTGATTCATTCTAAGATTATATACATGGGTGTTGCCACTTGGGTCGGTTTACATGGTTTCCACCTTTCTCGATTTTTTTTTTAAATATTGAGCAAGATATGCCAATATGGGTATCAAATGAACGGTATTTTCGACCGTATTCCAAATATGAAAATTTCAAGCAGGGTTGCCACCTGACCGCATTTTATTTATTCTTTGTTATTTCGACCACTATTTCGGTTGCCTATTGACCCATTTGGATGAAATTTTATTACAGTGTAAGTATGCTTCATTCTAATTTTTTCCACCTGGGTGTTGCCACTTGCGGTGTGCTATGGGGTTGCCACCTATTGGAGTTTTTTGGAAATCTCTTTTGGAAAGTTTATACTCTTGGTAGGTACGATTTGGTGACAACTTCGGGGAATACCGAGCAAGCTCGGTCACCCAGGTACTAGAAAATTTATTTTTTGCCTATATGCTCATAAAAACAAGCAAGCCGAAGTCTTATTCTCATTTGTTATTGTCATGCTTAAAGTGCTTATTTTCTTTTTTATTTATTCTCGAATACACCTTATTCATATTTTCTTTATTTCTGAACTTAAGAAGTTAACTTCTTCCACGTGTACTGGCTACACGCGTTTTCGCCAGTATTACAACGATGACATTTTCAATCAGTAGCCACCTAGGGTTGCTACCTAAGATTTTCGACCTAGGTGTTGCCTCTTGGGGTATGTTAAGGCGTTGCCACCTACAGGATTTTTTTGGAAATCTAATTTGGAAAGTTTATTCTGTTGGTAAGTAAGATTTGGCGACAGCTCAAGTACTAACTATTGTATAAAAACTTTACCAACATTAGCTTTTCTCATATTTGCAAATAATTGTGAGCAACGTTGCCACTTGCATAAAAAAAAACCAAAATCTGAAAAAAATCGACCAAATTTTATGTTTAGGTACTTATTGTAAAGTATCAAAAATGTATTAAACAATTTTTTTATTACAAAATAGTATAACAAACATGTTAGATTTAAGAAGTTCCATCCACCAAATTCGAAAAAAACTACCAAGTTTGTCAGAAAACTACCAACTGTGGCAACCGTGATTGAGAGTTCATTTGAAATTTATGCTATGGTTACGGTTAGGGATAGTGACATGGATAAGGATAAGGATAAGGATAGTGATATGGAAAGAGATATAGATGGGAATAAAGATAGAGATACATATAGGCAAATAAATTTTTGGCAGCATTCTTGCTAAAACTTCGCAAGCTCTATATAACTTTAGACCAAGGGTCCACTGGAATTTTTCCCTATAATTTTATATACAATCCAAATCTATTTGGAATGATTTCGCCTAAAAACTGTACGTATTCTAATGTACGTAGCCACAATTTTAAGTGCGGATCATAAAAAACTTTAAAAAAGACTTAAACTATTCATTATCAATGGCTGGGCTCTGGTTTTTGTTTCATTCAACTTCAAGTTTTATACGATCTTTGTTGTTGTGCTTAGTTGTCAGTCCTTTTGTTGCAGATATTTGTTTACACATCATTGACTTTTATATAGGCATAGGATAAGCTTACATTCGTCCGTTTCTGCGTGTGTGCAAATTTTAATTTGTCTGCAATGTGTTATGGTTTTATTATCGGCCTTTGATTATTATGAACTTGATACTTGTAATATGATACACAATTAGAGACACAATCATATGTCCATTCATAGTGTATGACTATACGATAATCTATACTCATGAACAGACATGACTTTGGCAGCTGGTTATGTTATTTAATAACCAACAAGGCAGCTAACATTCTAATTTAGACCATTGTTGATATTAACAATTGAGAAGTATTCATGCGAGACTATTTTATTGGTAAAGTTTTAGCTAATGTATTATGTTTGCTGTTTTAAATGCTAGAGATGATATTTTTTGAAAGTTATTATTAGATAAACTGGTAAAGTAGCATGAGCTCCTTTATTCAGTCTTAAGTCGGTACCGCTTGGTATTTTCCGAGTTTATGTAGGGACCTTTGTGAAAACATTTCGAAAATTTCACTTGAGAACATTCTAGAATCATTTCAAGACCGCTTCGGTATTATTTCGGGATCATTTCATTACTTTTTTACGTCAGTTTGAAACATTTTCTTGATTCTTCGGAACATTTTTTAAGTAGTTTCGGGATTGTTTGGGTCCCAGGAAGATAGTCCCGAAAAACTTTAAAAACTATACTGAAAAAGTCCCGAAATTTTTCCAAAATCAGACCTAAAATGTCCGGAATTACTGAAAAAAAAAAAACAGTCCTGCAATGATCCCGACATTGTTTCGAAGTAATCTCATTAGGGTCTCTACATGGACCTGAATAAGCACAAGTATTCCCAATCAAAGACCCATTTTGTCCAGGAATGAACGACAAATAGCCCTCGAAAACTTGAGTCCAGACATTTAAAATAGATAATAGTTATAAGTTTGTTCACCGAAGATTATCTGCCCGTTTACCCTCGCTCACAGAGAAGTCACTCGGTAACTCTGTTGCGAAATTGCTGTTATACAGTTCCTAATTACTACTTTCAAAAAAACTCTAAAAAAAATTAGCATAACAAAGTTCGATGAACAACCGAATTATGTAACAAAAAACATCACAAACAAGCGTACATAGCACCTACATATTTAGATCAAACTTGTTTGGCTTAAACTTCAACAAAAATTAGTCCTTACCTTAGTACTTTACTAGCTATAAACAAGATTAAACAGCTTACGAAGGTAGAAGCTCTAAGGGGGATTACGGGCTACTAAATGCCTGTTGCAAGTATTTGTGAGTGTGTGTGTGTGTATGCATGTGTACGTGTGGTAGTTTAAAAACTTTTAAGAATAGTATCTCAAATCAGGAAGCAACGAGACAAATGATGCACAAAGTTTTCAACAAAATATTTACGATACTAGGACGAGCTCAGGATATCAGGGAAGTTGAAAAAGTTTGTGTTTTTTGTTATGTTGCAGTAAACAAATTGCAGCAAAGTGCACTTCGATGACGCCACTTGCCGAATACTTACATACTTATGTATGTAGGTGAGTGCACCTATCGCTTACGCAGGTAATTGGTTGCATTTAGAACAGCCATCGCCAAATCATGGCGCAATAGTGGCCTCTCAATTCGTTCTCGATTGCACCCCGCGCTGGGATTGGTCTGGGCCACATTAAAACTATGTAGTACATCGGAACTAGTGCAACTTTTCGATAGTTTCGAAATCTTGGAATAAAACATAATGTCGATATCAAAATCGGTCTATAGGTTCCCGAAAGTGGTCGACATACGGAGCGTTAAATAAAATGCGGTTAGGTGGCCGAAACTACCTCTAATTTCATACCCATATTGCAATATCTTGCTGAATATTAAAAAAAATGAGATAGGTGTCATCTTCTAAGTCGCCCGAAGTGGCAACACCCAAGTACAAATCTCAGAAACTACATACCAAATACGATCTAAATCACTTCAGCCGTTCCCGAGATATTGTTTGATATACCAAGGAATAAATGAGATGAGATATTGGCAATCCTTGAATTCATTTGAAAAAGTAAGTTATGTGGCAACCCTGTAAATCGTCCGAACTGACAACACAAACAATGACAAATGGGTCAGTTGGTTCCCGAGATGCGGCCTCTCCTGGTATTTAATTTGCTCTTAAAATGTCACGCTCCATATCGTTACCCTAATATAGAAAGGCGCTAACTCATATTTTCTTAGCTCGAAATATTACTCGAAACATTCATGTTTCTGGTGCAACAAAAAAGTTCCAATACTGAATTTTTAAATTGCATATTTAAAATTTTTGTTTAGCCGGAAACATGAATGTGTTGCATGACACTATGGCGTATACGTAACAATTTTGCTACACATTCATGTTTCTGGTTAAACGAAAATTTTAAAAAAGTTTGAAAATTTCCGGGAGATCCTTGTACTTTGGAAACCCAGGATTTTCGTGAATCGTAGAGAAAAGAGAGGTTACTCACGTGAGCCTATTAACTCAAATCTGGAAAATTGGCACATTCATGCCTCTGGCAAGCGAGGGACGATATCTATGTATGTAGTTTGGAGTAAGAACTTTGTCTCGCTCTTTACTAAGTTCCCACCAGAGTAAACGAAAAACGACAAATTTAAAGTTTTTGATACTTGGTTTCATTTTTGGCCATGCCTGTTTTAGAGTATGATGGTTGCCAGTTAGTAAGTGGTAGTTTTTTTTTACTTTTCGAGTTTGGTAGTTTTTTTTGATTTGGTAGTTTTTTTTTGCGAAGATATCATAACGAATCGATGTACCTCCCAAATATTTTTGTTAATCTTAAATCTTGCCTGTATGTAACAGGGATGGGCAAAATTTTATTTTTGAGTGACGAGTGACGAAAAAAATAAAAATAAAAAATTATTCATTATTTTAGAAATTTTTAGTGATGAGTGACCGGTTATTTTTATTATTAGGCGGCCGCCGTGGTGTAGCGGTTAAGTGTTCGGCCTTCTACAGCAAGTCGTGGCGGTCGATGCCCGGAAAAAGTAACATCAAAAATTATTTAGAAAAATAATTTTTCTAAACGGGGTCGCCCCTCGGCAGTAGTTTGGCAAACTCTCCGGGTGTATTTCTGAGAAGCTTCTCAGCAAAAAATTAATTTGCTTTGCAAGTGCCGTTCGGAGTCGGCAAAAAACTGTAGGTCCCGCCAACTTGTAGGAAAACTCAAAAGCAACACACCACAAGTTGGAAAGGTTGGAGAGGTTATGATCACCTGTTGGTATATCGCCGCCATTAGTTTTTTTTTTCCTTCGTGAATAACGATAAAACTTCATTTTTAATCAGTTATTTACAAATAAAAAATTTGTCCATCGAGACCCCGGCAAATTATACCCATATGCGCAATACATTTGGCGTAAACTCGGGACTATTTTCTGGATCGTTTCGGGACTGTTTCGGTATCATTTCGGTGTCTTATCATACGATGTCATATCATATGATGTCATATCATATAATGATAAATCATATGATGTCATATCATATGATGTTACATCACATGATGTCATATCATATGATGTTACATCACATGATGTCATATCATATGATGTTATATCATATGATGTCATATCACATGATGTCAAATCACATGATGTTACATCACATGATGTCATATCATATGATGTTACATCATCATAATTTGCCGAGTATAATTTACCCTGGTATGTAATAATATTTTGTATTAAAATATTTTTTTTGTACATTTTTGTTTCTTTACAATAAGTACCTGAAAATAAAATTTGGTAGTTTTTTCATTTAGTAGTTTTTTTCAGATTTTGGTAGTTTTTTTTCATTTACTACTTTTTTCAGATTTTGGTATTTTTGTTTTTGCAAGTGGCAACCGTGCTTTTTATGCTGAGTTGGTTGCATTGATCCGCTTCGCCAACAGTTGTTCATATTTCTCTTGTTGTTATGTACTTTTGTTGTCAACATTTTTGCCACTTTGGCGTACAACTTTTCCGATTGCAACATAATTTATGATGTTGCACGTACTTATGCGCCTTGTGGCAGACAACAAGAAAAAGTTCACTTTCATGTCGCCAATGATTTGTAATTTCTACTACTTTTTTTTACAGACTACTACTATTTTTTTACAAACTATTTATTGCTTTAGTATTGCTGTTGGTTTGCTGTGGGTGTGCCTTAGTAGCATACTTGTTCTTCACCTTTCTTGAGGCGCCATTTATATTGTTGCTTTTCCTTTCTTGAAGTTACAACATTGTTGCTAATGACAAAAGCATTGAAATTAATGACTTCAATATTTTTCAGCGTTAAACTTTTACAATGTTGCAAGAGTTACTTACATACATATAAATCAAGCTATTTATGTGTGCGTTGTACACAATTACGCTTTTTCTCGAGCAGTTTCTGTCATGTTCCTAAGATGTTGTAGGCAACCCACCATCATTATTGTGTTTATGTGTTGGTGTAATTTTATATGTTCAAGTGACAAATGTCGCACTCGCTTGACATGCAGCACATGAGCTTCCTTTTTACCACCCACATTTATGACATTTACACATGCATTTACGTGTCTAATTTGTTGTTGTTGTTGCCGCAAAACAACAATTCATAGTTGTACATCAATTATGTCATATCATTGTTACTTTGACTCATGCTGTCTGTGGTACTAAGTACAAACTATTTATTGTTTGTAGCAGCACTAACAATGTTGCCAACCACAAGATTTTGATGACTTTTGTTCAACACAACGAACACTTTTGACACAATCGTCTTGTAATGACGTTACTGTCTTGTTTTCATGTATTGGATGCTGGCAGCACAGTGTTTCTGTAGTGGGAAAATATTTCACATATTTTTGGATTTTAAGGGTCCATGATTTTGAGTAATATTGCAGGATGAGAAATTCATAGATGAGGATTTTGTTTCTGGAACGAGAACTACTTCGTTCAATATATCGAGGGTCAAATTCAAAAATTCTCCAGAAAATGTATGGTTGCTATCGTTATTTAATAAGTTTCGAAGTATATTGCTCCGAAGGTACTCCTATCTACACAATATAAACTTGGGAAGAAGATTAAGGTGAAATATGCTTCAAACTTCTTTGATATTTTTAATTGATATCAGTTCTCAATAAGCAATTTTATTTGCTATCAAAATTGAAACGTTAATAATCAATGGCTTCTCAATAACAAGGGCTGATTCTCAAGTGGAGAAATTAATGATTCTCAACTTGCCCTCAGAGGAAAATCTCTAATTGGAATCAAAGGCAAGTGGAAAGATTCACTTTTGAATCATTTGGAATCATTACTTGTACGAGTACAAGGGTATTTTAACTTTGTCCACATAACGGTACTACGTAACGGCACAAAATAATCGAGATAGATATAGAGTTTCATATATGAAAGTTCTATGGAGACTTTTGAAGTTTTCTTTCTGACGACGAACCTAAGCTCTCTACCAAAATTTGGCTCTGTGGGAATTATTGATATTTAACCACTATATCTATGTCTATTTTGACCGGGCGATTATACTTAAATATCCGTTGTAGTATAGAATTTTCCTCTCCATATCTATTTCATTTTAATTCTAATTTAATCGCACTTGCCCGTCTCCTCTTTCTTCCCCTTTCACATTCGCAGGCATTTTAATTTTACTTATTCCTTTTTCTTTCTATTCCCTTTCCCTCTTATACCTTGCTCCTTTTTCTCTTCCTCCTGCTCTCTTTGTGTAGACCTTTCAATTATATATAGAATATTGACACCTTGTAAGCCCGCACTATGATTTCCTACTACATTGTAATTAGGTGAAACTTCTGCCCCAAATATCCCACTGTTGCTGTTGTTGTCACTGCAGTTGAATCTGCAACCTACCTGTACTTGTAGCTTGCGCTGTTGTCGTTGCCGCTGTTGTCATTGTGACAGTTGTTAAGCAACATGTTAACATAATTGTGACTCGTATACGAAATTCTCATTTTAATTATCGTTTTATGTTAGCTGAGTGTATTGTAATACTGAGAATTTAGTGTTTATACATTTGTACACGGGAATGTTCTATTTTGATTCTTATGCATTGTTGAAGGATGCTCCCTTGTTCTCCAATTTCACATTTCTTAACCTTCATAGGTCCCCCGGGTCAAATTTGACCCAGTTAAGAAAGAAAATTGTTTTTCCGAAAACATTTTTAGTTAATGTTTCTAATATTTTTTTGGCTTTTAATTATTTTCGAACATTAAAAGGTACTAATGATTTCCGCCACCTATATTCACAAGTTCCTTACCTACAGAATTTTTAGCAAATTCGACCCGAAGGGCCAAATAAAAATATTTATTTAAATACTTAATTGACGTTGGAAAAATAATCTTTTTTTATTAAATGAAGGTAAAAACTTTCAAAACTTTGTAAAAATTTCTAGTGTGTTAAATTATTTGAACGCCATGTATTTACAGGGGTCAAATTTGACCCGAAACACTTTATTGACGAAAATTTTATAAGGACCTATCAAATAACTTTAAACGAGCTAAACTTGTATATTTGTATATTTGTATATTTGTTTATTTGTATATTTGTATATTTGTATATTTGTATATTTGTATATTTGTATATTTGTATATTTGTATATTTGTATATTTGTATATTTGTATATTTGTATATTTGTATATTTGTATATTTGTATATTTGTATATTTGTATATTTGCATATTTGTATATTTGTATATTTGTATATTTGTATATTTGTATATTTGTATATTTGTATATTTGTATATTTGTATATTTGTATATTTGTATATTTATATATTTGTATATTTGTATATTTGTATATTTGTATATTTGTAGGTCCGGTACTATCTCGAGAACCGCTTGACCGATTGGGATGAAATTTGGCATATATATAGTATGATTGATTCTAAGACTATCCACTTTGGGGTTGCCACTCGGGTGCTGAACAGGGTTGCCACCTATCTCATTTTTTTTTAAAATTATGAAGCGTGATATGCCAATATGGGTATCAAACTAAAGGTATTTTCGCCGACATGCCAACTAAAATATTTTCAAGTAGGGTTGCCGCAGAGGGTTACCATTTTACCGTATTATATTTGTATCTTATATTTTTGGGATCGAATTTGGATTATTTTAGGATCATTTAAAGTGACCTTAGGATAATTTCGAGGCTATTTTGAGATAATTTTGGGTTTAATTTTGGATTAATTTGGGACAATTTTGGGGTTCATTTTCGGATCATTTTGGGATAATTTTGGCTTCTATTTTTGATCATTTTTGGAACATTTGAGGGTATTTTTGGGTTCGTTTTGGGATTATTTTAGTATTATTTTGGGATTATTTTCGGATCATTATGGGTACATTTGAGACTCTTTTGGGTTCATTTTAGAATCATTTTGTTTTAGATCATTTTTGAATCATTTCAGGGTCATTTTGGGTCGTTTTGGGATATTTTTTGGGTCGTTTTGGGTTAAATTTGGGATCATTTTGGGAATATTGAAGGGTCTTTTTGGGGTCGTTTTGGGATTATTTTAAAGTCATTTTGGGATCATTTTGGGTTAGTAAAGTAAGCGCTAAATTTATGGCACCGAACGAGCTCGGTCACCCAGGTATTGAAGGTTAAAATGAGGTACTTTTATCAGATATGACTCAGACGTATCTCTTCAGAGTCTCGAAGCAGTTTAAACGATATAAAAAAGTTCAATGAACTATGTAGTTATTCCGAAAAATTTATATTTCTCTGAAAATTAGAATTAAATATATACTAAGTTTTAACTAAAGTGCACTTCAACAACAAACACAGTACTAATTTGAATCAAATTAAAAACTTGCCAAATTGCTTTGTTTTTGAACAACATCATCATTAAACATTAAAAAATGTAACAAGAACTAAAAATTTCCCCCAAAACTGTGCGCACGCCTGTTTACATACTTCAGAAACAAAAACAAACAAGTCATTTGCTAGAAATTTTGTCCTTCGCCAACATGCCACTCATCACTGCACTCATACTTGCAGTAAAATGTGCAGAAATACACACACACAGGTGCATACACATCAATACAACTACATGCACCTGTTGTGCGCTTATGTTAAAAGCCTGAACGCTTTTCTCTGCCTGAGTGGAGTGGAGCATCAAGTCAAGTCGTTTAGAGAGTACTTGACTTGGCTTAACTTGACTGCTTGACTGACATGAAGTGAAGATTTCAAAAACACAGAAACAAAAAAAAAAAAAAAATATTACATCATTCAATAGAGCTAGGCAGAGAGTTCGTATTTAGGCAAGGAGGAGAAGGAGGCTCAATCTAAACATTGACATACATATAGCTTTAAAGGAGAACTCAAGGGAACCATTTACCTGAAAACCATACATTTTCTACAAATAGTCCAACTAGCAACTTAATAAGAAAGACGGGAAAAATGATCTACAATTCTTCTAGACAACAACTTTTGGAACACTCCAAAGGTCATC
>CAXKVI010000002.1:13904637-13919637 GCA_964058755.1 Campiglossa producta | reverse complement strand
GTCCAGTAAATTTTAGTTTAGCTCCTTAGTGCTACCTTTATATTTAATGGCTTCGTGGTTGGTTGGGAATCGCGATAACCAATTTTTTCAGGTAACTTTACAAAGACATATATAAAGACGAAATTTGGAATATTATTTAAACCCCGAAAACCGATTTTAAGGAATTTTTTTATTTGACATAGGTACCTATCAGCAAGAAGCCAGAGACCGAGTTTGATGTAATTTTTTCTGAGAGATACAAATATACACGAAACCTGGAACATAGTCCAGAAACGGATGTCCGACCTTAAGGTACCTTCTTTAGAGATACAGCCGCGAAACTTGGAACCAGGGGCGGATCCACGGGTGTGGTTTTCAGGTTTAACAAATACTAAAAAACAGGAAAAAAAAAATAAAAAAATTAAACAAAAAAGAAAGTAAAATTTACACAAAATTATAGTAAAAATTACGCAAAAAATATGAAAAAAATTACACAAAAAAATATAATAAAAATACACAAAAAAAAAGAAAGTAAAATATACACAAAAACTTACACAAAAAATATAGTAAAAACTACGCAAAAAATATATTGAAAATTACAAAAAAAATTGACTAAAAATTTTATAAAGATAAAGTGAAAATTACACAAAAAATATAGTAAAATACACAAAAAAAAGAAAGTAAAATGTACACAAAAAATATCTTTAAAATTAAAAAAAATATAATATAAATTTGCACAAAAAATATAATAAAAATTACACAAAAAATATAGTAAAAATTATTAAAAAAAAGTAAAATTTACACAAAAAATATAGTAAAAATTTTACAAAAAAGATACTAAAATTTACACAAAAGTATAGTAAAAACTACGCAAAAAATATAGTGAAAATTACACAAAAAAATTGAGTAAAAACTTTATAAATATAAAGTAAAAATTACACAAAAAATGTAGTAAAAATTGCACAAAAAATATAATAAAAATACACAAAAAAAAGAAAGTAAAATATACAGAAAAAATTACACAAAAAACATAGTAAAAACTACGCAAAATATATATTGAAAATTACAAAAAAAATTAACTAAAAATTTTATAAAGATAAAGTGAAAATTACCCAAAAAATATAGTAAAAATAAACAAAAAAAAAGAAAGTAAAATGTACACAAAAAATATAGTACAAATTATACAAAAAAGATACTAAAATTCACACAAAAGTATAGTAAAAATTACGCAAAAAATATAGCGAAAATTACACAAAAAAATTGAGTAAAAATTTTATAAAGATAAAGTGAAAATTACACAAAAAATATAATAAAAATACAAAAAAAAGGAGTAAAATATTTACAAAAACTTACACAAAAAATGTAGTAAAAACTACGCAAAAAATATAGTGAAAATTACAAAAAAATTGACTAAAAGTTTTATAAAGATAAAATGAAAACTATACAAAAAACGTAGTAAAAATTACCCAAAAAATATAATAAAAATACAAAAAAAAGACATAAAAATATAGTAAAAAACTTACATAAAAATATAGTAAAAATTACGCAAACAATATAGTGAAAATTCAAAAAAAAATTGAGTAAAAATTTCACAAAAAATATAATAAAAATACACAACAAAAAAAAGAAAGTAAATATACACAAAGCCTTACGCAAAAAAAAATAGTAAAAATGACGCAAAAAATATAGTGAAAATTATAAAAAAAATTGACTAAAAGTTTTATAAAGATAAAATGAAAAGTATACAAAAAATGTAGTAAAAATTACCCAAAAAATAATATAATAAAAATACACAAAAAAAGAAAGTAAAATGTACAAAAAAAATAGTTAAAATTACGCAAAAAAATATGGTTAAAATTAAAGAAAAAATATAGTAAAATTTAGAAAAAAAATTACAAAAAAAATATAATAAAAATACACAAAAAAAGAAAGTAAACTGTACACAAAAAATACAGTAAAAATTACGCAAAAAAAAATATGGTTAAAATTAAAGAAAAAATATAGTAAAATTTAGAAAAAAAATTACAAAAAAAATATAATAAAAATACACAAAAAAAAGAAAGTAAAATGTACACAAAAAATATAGTAAAAATTACGCAAACATTATGAAAAAAATTACGCAAAAATATAGTAAAAATTATACAAAAATGATAGTAAAATTTACACAAAAATATAGGAAACATTACTAAAAAATATAGTAAAAATTACACAAAATGACAATAATCTAGCAATTTACGGCTATAGTAAAACTGTCTTGAATTTAGCATTGATCATACCAACAAATATATGTTTTTGGAAAACAAGCATAAATAAATTGATTTGGTTTATTTATGTAAACTTGTTCTTAAAACATTCTGGCATTATTTTTTTGTTTTATGATATCCTTTTGTTATTTGCTAACCTTGTTTGTTTTCATTTTGTAGGGATTTGTTGCAAAATCTTGTTTAGTTGAGTTGTTGTTTGCTTAAATTTTTCTTGATTATTTGAACTGCTGAACTAATATACAATCATTTATGAGATTTTCCTTATATGTATATCTAATGTTTGGTTTCTTGTTAAGTTCAAGTTTGTTTAAGTTGGCGGCTGCCGTGGTGTGCGGTAGTGTTCTCGGCCTATTACAATAATATTCGGGGATCTCATCCCGGTAAAATCCACATCAAAAATTAGGAAACTCTACGAGTATGTTTCTGCCATGAAAACTGTAGGTCACACACCAGCAGCACAGCCCAAATTCGTTCTAATGATAACTTGTGGATATATCGGCGCTAAAAGTTTTTTCTTTATTAGGAGGCTTTTGCGAAACAGGAAGAACTAACCTCTCAAAGTAAAAGTTAACGGTTCTCTAAAAACTATAAAAAAGGAATTAAAAAATTAGGGAGAATATCCCACTTCAAAACACAAAAAAAAATTACAGCTTCATTTTACAAACTTAAATTGAAATTCTCGATTCATATTTTACGCACTCATTGATATCGATAGAAAGTTTAACGCATCAATAAATTCGTAGCAACTCGACGCGTACGCGGCGGAACACAAATAAAAATGTGGCTGCAACGTTAAATGCAGGAAACGGGTGAATAGTGAAAATCTGTGTCAGAGCCAATAAGCGGAAAACAGCGTGGCAAAAACAACAATTTTTGCAACGGTTGTGTCAATATGTTTGGAAATATGCAAATATGCTGTGCATCAAAAAGCAATAATATTCGAAAGGCATATGGCATAGTTTTTACAGTTCGAATCCAGAAAAAATAACATTGCATGAAAAGCGGGTGAAGCTTAACAAGAGTGGGGATGACATAGAAAGTTGAAGCGTGAAAATAGCAGGATGTCTGATTTAGCATTTTTTTGCTTCCAGAGGGAGTTTTACTCCTCGTAAACGTTGACCAAACCCCCCCTCATTTCCTACATAAAAATTTTCATTTCACAAGTAGCGTTTGTGGACATTGCTGTCAAACTAGGTCTGAAATGACGCGAAAACAGAACTTTCAGAAACTTACTTTTATAAATACATATATTATTTTTCTTTCAGATACAGCGTTAGATGTTTGTATGCCATTACCGCTAAGTTGCAGCGATATCTACGTATGCTGGTATGTACACACCTAGCAGTGATGGGCAAATTTTAATGCTTAGCCTTACTTTATTTATTTCCAGCTATTTTATTTTAATTCATTTTATTTTATTATTATTTTTTAATTATTTTTTTCTTTTATTTTGCTTTATATTATTTTATTTTATTTTATTATGCTTTATTATTATTTTATTTTATTTTATTTTTTTTATTTTATTTTATTTTATTTTATTTTATTTTATTTTATTTTATTTTATTTTATTTTATTTTATTTTATTTTATTTTATTTTATTTTATTTTATTTTATTTTATTTTATTTTATTTTATTTTATTTTATTTTATTTTACTTTATTTTATTTTGTTTTATTTTATTTTAATTTATTTTATTTTATTATATTTTATTTTATTTTATTTTATTTTAATTTATTTTGTTTTATTTTATTTTATTTTATTTTATTTTATTATATTTTATTTTATTTTATTTTATTTTATTTTATTTTATTATATTTTATTATATTTTATTTTATTTTATATTATTTTATTTTATTTTATTTTATTTTATTTTATTTTATTTTATTTTATTTTATTTTATTTTATTTTATTTTATTTTAATTTATTTTATTTTATTTTATTTTATTTGATTTTATTTTATTTTATTTTATTTTATTTTATTTTATTTTATTTTATTTTATATTACTTTATTTTATTTTATTTTATTTTATTTTATTTTATTTTATTTTATTTTATTTTATTTTATTTTATTTTAGTTTATTTTATTTTATTTTATTTTATTTTATTTTATTTTATTTTATTTTATTTTATTTTATTTTATTTTATTTTATCTTATTTAATTTTATTTTATTTTATTTTATTTTATTTTTATTTTATTTTATTTTATTTTATTTCATTTTATTTTATTTTATTTTATTTTATTTTATTTTTTTTCATCAGGCATTACTGGAGAACAGTATCCAATAGTATGAGTTTGCCCACCTCTGCAGTGCACTATTTATTTAGCTCCTTTTTTGCAATTTCATCTGCAGTTTTCACAATTTTTATGTGGATGGCATCGCGGTTTAGTGAAGTGTAAACCATTGAACTGTCATATATGCCATATGTTAAGTGTTGGTAAAGTTGAATGGAAGTTTAAGCTACCGGAAAAGTGGTGCCATATTCAAGTGCTATCACAGGCGCATACAAAATACATATAGAAATGAGATTGTATATGAGAATATATGTGTCGAGTCTTCACTTAGTGCACTGGCTGTTTTCATACAAAAAACCATACCAACAAAACTTTTATGTTTTTATGTTTGCTTGTGTATAGTTATATAAGTATGTTCGTTCATTGGTTATAAAAATGTCATGACTTTTTCCACCTTTTACGCGCCTTTTTAGTGAAGTGCAAATGGCAAAATGACTTTTTTTCAGTTGAAAGGCTATCAAAATTTTATTTCACCTTTTTGGTTCATTTCATGTGTATTGATGGGTGAGTTATGCAAAACTATGGATGTTCGAATAAAAAAAAAAAAAAAATAACACAATAACATCGCCAACTCATATACTCGAACATACGTAGTACATATTGAGGATTGCATGTTTATTTAGCAGAGTATTGGATATTTTGTTTGCTATTTTTTTGGGTAGCTGTTATTACTGGACACAGTAGTTGACCCAGTTTTTTATTATTCAGAAAAAAATAGATTGTGTGGATTGGGTTCTCCGATAACAACACTTTACAGAGGAAAGTTTGTCGAATGCATTTTGGTCTGATGAATCAAATTTTTGTTTATCATTCGATTGATTTTCAGAAAAATTTCGTGATGTGTGTCTAACTTTTCATTGAAGTATTCAATGGCTATCACTTTGGATAAACGATATACATACCAGCAGCCTATAGCCATACCAATCATGGAACCTTCAGACATTTTTCGTTCACACGCCCTGTATAGAGGTCATCATCATCAGGGCCTCATAGAGTCAATTTTTTTATGAAACTTTGTGTGTATAGTTGGAGGATATGAGAACAGGGGATATGAGAACAGGTTTTTAAACTATATTTCATATCCCCAGGTCATTAGGGTCTTGAAACCCAATGTGGCCCACCTTTAGCCTTAGAAGGTGTTTGTGCGATATGGGTGATCTTTGAGGCGTCAAGGTAGATCCCTGAAAAATTTTATAAAGCCAAACGACATGGAAAAAGAGGCATGCCATATAGGGTAGAGGGGGGGGCTTCGACAGGTTAAGCAAAAGTTATTTTTTTTTATTAGTACATATATACAAGACAAATACCACGAAGTACAGAGTAAAATTAAAGCAAATTAAAAGAATCGTCAAAAAGTGGAAATAAAAATAAGATCAAAATATTTTCCCTTGAAATTCGCCTTGCGTGGAATCGTTTATATCACTGAATTCCAGGTGAATTGGTAAATGTTTCCTCATCGAGTAGTCGAACAAACTAAACTGTGATCTGTAGATATCCACCCAGTGAACTCAAAAAGTGATGGCAGCAATCGCGCAGTTGGCCGCAACCCAGTGCGCGGAATAATTTTCTATCTTCAGGGAAATTGTTACTGGCCAAGTGGACAACGATGTAAAGGCAAATTTCACACGATCAACCAGCGGATGTACTAAACTCGCTAACTCGTGGAAACGTGGCATCGTGGCATTTAGAGATTTATTGACAAGCCAAAGGCAATTGCCAATGTAATTAAGTTACTTGACTGTGGAATAGGCGCTACAAAAAAGCAAACAATATTTACATAGACGCGTTAACATACAGCATGCAGTTTATTTGTACAAATGTAGATTAGACAGTCTCAAAAATGTATTAAAAAAATGAAGTTTCGAAATTTGGTATGCATACCCTATACATCGGTCCACTTTAGCCTAAATAGCATGTGTGCGAAGTTTTTTTTGTATTTGGATCATATTTAACAAACTGTGTAACAAATTCCCACCTTTGAATTTTTATAAGGATAACAGGATTCTTTGCAAGGATATTGAAAAAAAAAACGTATTCACGAGAAAAGGGCATTGAAATTTCAAAAGTGTTTTAGTAGATTGCGCAACAATATGTTTTCTAGTAAAAGTAATTGAGAACATCTTGGAGCTTTGCAATTAGAGTGCACTTTTTATAGGCGCTACACGGCGTATGAGTAACATTAACTACTTTGGTCGATATCTGCGAAACGGATTGAAATATCGAAATAAAACTTGCACTACTTTCAGCCCAGCATGAACATCTTTCATTCGATACCCATATTGAAAGAGAAATTTCTATCCATCTCCTGTGCATCCTTAAATTTTACATTTTCCCATGTCCTTGAAGGATAATTTAAAAAAAACTTATATTTAAAAAGCCCATATTTCAATTATCCTTCAAATTAGTAACCAAATATCCACATTTCGTTAAAATGTTTCGTTAGGCGCCTCAATCTATGATCCTTTAAAGGTTATCCTAAGGATCTGGTTCAAAAAAGAAATACCGATCTACCAATTACGAAATCATTAAAGGGTAAGGATGCAGCAATATGAGAGAAATGAGCACATAAATCACATAGACATTGCCAAACATTTTTTAGGTCTTTTTTCGAGGACAATTTCTCAAAAAATCAATGAAAAAACGAGGATTTTTTTTTTGATAAAATTGGACATATTTATTGACATAAATATTGAGAGATACTTTAAAAGTATCATTTTTTGGTTTCTTATTTTATAAAAATTTTCATTGGTACTCCTTTTTTCGCTTTTGAAAAGTCCTCGTTGTTTCAGAAATTTCTCCAAATGTCCTCGAGGACAAAGATTAATTTTTTCTTAAAGAACGCAGAATTTTTCGAGAACATTGGCTAAGTTTTTTTTTAGTTTTCTTTTTTCAATTTTCATTGATACTCCTTTTTCCGCTTTTTCCTCAAATTTTCCTCGTTTTTTAAGAGAATAATCTTTGAAAAGTCCTCGTTGTTTGAGAATTTTCTCCAAATGTCCTCTGGAAGAAAGATTAATTCTTTTTTAAAAAAGGCCGAATTTTTCGAGGACATTTTTTTCTTTAATTTTTTTTATAAAAATTTTCATTCATACTTCTTTTTCCGCCTTTTTTCCAAATTGTGCTTTTTGAAATACTTTTTGAAAAGTCCTCGTTGTTTCAGCATTTTCTCCAAATGTCCTCGAGGACAAATACTAATTTTTTCTTAAAAAAACGTGCCTGCCCCTGCCTGGCTACGCCCATGATAAATCATTAAATTAGCGAAACCCAGTGCCACGTAGCACGATTTTACTGATAACTTCAACTGCAAGTCGGCATGGGTTGCCGTTGTCCGAATTGCCTAAAACTTTATCAGGGTAGTCTTTGAGGCATAGAACAACTTTGAAATTTTGGAACAGCCTAACATACACACATATATAAGACCCGACGATAATGCAATTAATTCTGCCCGATATTCATGCAACAATAAAGCTAAATAAATAAAGATAATTCCATTGTATTTGCGGTTAACATAATCACGATCGATTGCATTAGGAAGCCAGCGATTAATTTGTCAAGTCACACACATACATGTGACACACACACTCACATAGTTAGCAGACAAAATAAAGCTGCGCATGCGCAATCAAATACCACAATCAACAACAACAATTACCTAGTTTCTAAAGTCGTTGATCTATCAACAACAACAACAACAACAACAACACTACATACGCGCACATGCAACATGCGGCGGCATGCAAACAAATCGCACAACCGGCAGCAACATCAACAAGTTAACAACGATAATAGCCATTGCAGTCACTGTTTCATGGCCAAGTTAACAGGCGCACAAGAATTTTAGCACAATGATCAGCTGTCGCAGAGTTGTTGCTATAACTGCTGATGATGCTAGTTTGCAATGAATGTTGCATGCAACGAGTTTATATGAATTGCAGCTAAACGCTAGACAATGTGAAGTTTAGTGCAACCCATCATCAGGGCTATCAGCTGGAATAGCAAGCAAAACATTGGCGATTATAACAACTACAACAAGAAGTTGCTAAGCATCATTAATATCTAAAACAGCAACAACAACAGCAACAACAACAACAAAAACAACAACTAGTTAGTTGATATAACAACAACATGCGATACTGCAATTACTCGTCGTCGTCTTCGTCGAAAGTGGCATTGCTAGCTAGGATGCTGAAGCTTGGCTTACTCCCAGTAGTAGATGATAGCCGCGCCGATCTAAACATACATACATACATACCCAAAGAACAACGAGTTACCTACACTCAAGGCAAGATTGCATTGAAATCGCCATAACTGAACTTTTCAAGTGCGTTTTGTAATGTATTTTATTATTTAAGCGGAGACTAGAGTTTAGCCCCTGAGCTACTGTAGTGGACAGGCAATTGGTATTGTAGTAGATTGTTGTTGTTGTTATTGTCATTATTTGTTGTTTTCGCTTGTCAGCCGATTATGACAGTTACAGCAGCATCACATTCGATCTGTGTGTGAGCTATCATCATAAGCGATCGTTTAAACCAAACAAAAAAAAAGTTGATTGAAGTTGTTGATATGCTTCAATGCAACCGAGCTTGATGAACAATGAAACAAGTAAAGGAAATGCATTTGAGCGCCTGTCAGTTAAGAAAATGACGAACCGCAGCATGCACTTTAACGGTCTTGACAATGAGATCAAGCACAAGAGGGAGCTTGAAAAAAAAAAATGAAATACTCATAATCTTAACAATGACATGCTACATAAGCTCGGCATTCGTCGAATAATTTTCTGTTGTTATAAATGCCGCCAGTGAGGTATCTTGAGCGTTGAAAATTTAATGAAGTGGAATATTTAAGTAGTTACATATGTATGTATGTATGCACTTGAGGTGGATTAGTGAAGGACGTATCAGTTGAAATGAAAAACAGAAAAAACTGACTGGTGCTTGTAATTGTATGTGATTAGTGATGGTATTGGACTCTTCTTGGTTATAAAAAGCTCTAAACGGATCAAAGTAAGTCCGAAATAGATCGTTTTAATGGTCGCGGTGTAATAAGGTCTTATAATAATAACTCCAAAACTTACTTACCACGCTTGAAATAAGATATACTCGATAATTAATGAACTGTACGATGCGCCAGGGACTTGAGCATAGCTCAGAACTTAGTGATAGAACAGTATTATAAAATAGCTAATCCACTGGCTCTGGTGGGCGAGTTGAGATATAAAGTTGTCGTAAAACTAAATGCTGAAAAAAAGAAAGAGAAAAAAGGTTTTCATTTCTTTCAATTTAATTTAATTCAATTTTTAATTTTTTTTTTATTTATTTATTATTTCTTGTCCGTAAAACAATAATGCCATTGTTGTAAACAAATATATTTTATTTTATTTTATTTTGTTTAATTTTATTTTATTTTATTTTATATTATTTTATTTTATTTTATTTTATTTTATTTTATTTTATCTTATTTTATTTTATTTTGTTTTATTGTATTTTATTTTATTTTATTTTATTTTATTTTATTTTATTTTATTTTATTTTATTTTATTTTATTTTATTTTATTTTATTTTATTTTATTTTATTTTATTTTATTTTATTTTATTTTATTTTATTTTATTTTATTTTATTTTATTTTATTTTATTTTATTTTATTTTATTTTATTTTATTTTATTTTATTTTATTTTATTTTATTTTATTTTATTTTATTTTATTTTATTTTATTTTATTTTATTTTATTTTATTTTATTTTATTTTATTTTATTTTATTTTATTTTATTTTATTTTATTTTATTTTATTTTATTTTATTTTATTTTATTTTATTTTATTTTATTTTATTTTATTTTATTTTATTTTATTTTATTTTATTTTATTTTATTTTATTTTATTTTATTTTATTTTATTTTATTTTATTTTATTTTATTTTATTTTATTTTATTTTATTTTATTTTGGTTTATTTTATTTTCTTTGGTTTTATTTTATTTTATATTTTGTTATTGTTATTTTATTTTATTTTACTATTTTTATTTTATTTTATATGTTTATTATTTTATTTTTTTTATTTTAATTTTATTTATTTTATTAATTTTTTTATATTTTTTTTCTTTATTTTATTTTATTTTATTTTTTTTGTTTTATTTTTTTTATTTCATTATATTTTATTTAAATTTATTTTATTTGATTTAATTTTGTTTTGTTTTATTTTATATTTTTTTATTATTTTTTAATTTAATTTAATTTTTTTAAGTTTATTTGTTTTATTTTATTTTATTTTATTTTATTTTATTTTATTTTATTTCATTTTATTTTATTTTATTTTATTTTATTTTATTTTATTTTATTTTATTTTATTTTATTTTATTTTATTTTATTTTATTTTATTTTATTTTATTTTATTTTATTTTATTTTATTTTATTTTATTTTATTTTATTTTATTTTATTTTATTTTATTTTATTTTATTTTATTTTATTTTATTTTATTTTATTTTATTTTATTTTATTTTATTTTATTTTATTTTATTTTATTTTATTTTATTTTATTTTATTTTATTTATTTTATTTTATTTTATTTTATTTTATTTTATTTTATTTTATTTTATTTTATTTTATTTTATTTTATTTTATTTTATTTTATTTTATTTTATTTTATTTTATTTTATTTTATTTTATTTTATTTTATTTTATTTTATTTTATTTTATTTTATTTTATTTTATTTTATTTTAATTTGTTTTATTTTGTTTTGTTTTGTGTTATTTCATTTTATTTTATTTTTATTTTTTTTATGTTCATTTATTTTATTTTGTTACTTCTTATTTTATTTTTTATTTAAAATTTTTTATTTTGTTTAATTTAATTTTTCTTTTATTTTATTTTATTCTGTTTTACTTCTTATTTTATATTTTTGTTTTATTTCTTATTTTTTTTTTAATTTTTTTCATTTATTTATTTTTTTTAATTTTTTTGATTTTATTATTTTTTTTTAATTTTATTTGATTTGAAAATTTTTAATTTCATTTTTTATATTTTCTTAAATCTTTTTATTTTATTTTATTTTTTTGTTATTTAATTTACTTAATTTTATTTTAATTTTATTTTTTTTTAATTTTTATTTTATTTTTTTTATTTTTTTTTATTTTTTTATACTTTTTGTTTTATATTTATTTTTTAATTTTATTTAATTTTATTTTTATTTTTTTTTATTCTGTTTCATTTTATTTTTTTATTTCATTTTTTATATTTTTTTTTTAATTTTCTTATTTTATTTTTATTTTTTTTTTAATTTAATTTAATTTAATTTTATATTATTTTTAAATTTTTTTCTTTTATTTTATTTTTAATTTTTTATATTTTTTTTTATTTTATTTTCATTTATTTTATTTTGTTTTGTTTTACTTTTTATTTATTGTTTTAATTTTATTTGATTTCATTTGATTTTTTTTTTATTTTATTTTTTTAAATTAAAAAAAAAAATTTATTTTATTTTTTCAAATTAAAAAAAAAAATTTTATTTAATTTTTTTATTTTATCTTATTCTATTTTGTTTTATTTCAATTAAATATGTTTTCATTCCCTTTTATTTTATTTTGTTTTATTCAACGGCCGTTTGCCGGGGCGTATGAGCAACCTTACGAAAACAAAAACTTGCGGCAATAAAATTTTAAGAAAATACACGTTTCCTGCCTTTCAACGTTAGGCCCAATTACAACTTAGAGATTGTGATGATAAATATTTAAATTGGCAGTACACATATATTCTAGTTCTTACATACATACATTTCTACTCGTCCTAACTATGGACAAATAAGTTACCCATACCTCTTGTGTTTTCCAGGTTTTTTTTTCAAAGGCTTTCAACAATTCTTTACCGACAACGCATTTACTATTGTAGCTTTGTTATTGTGGTTAGCGTGTAATAAATTGTGTTTAAACAAAAAAAACCATAAACACAGAACAAATAGTTGTAATCAGGCGAACAACACAACAAGAGAAAAACCAATAACTAACAACAGAAGAATTGAGAAAAAGGCCAATCCAGTTTAGCTATCAACAACAATTGCTGTCATAGGTTCATTTCGGACAGCAACCGGCAATATCAACCACAAATGACTAGGCTCCTTATACACTTAGTTAGTTAATGGAATAATAAATAAAAAAAAAAACCAAAAGGCATTTCATCAAAGTCAAGCGCCAAAGTCAAACATCAAAGCGTGCAACAGTAATTGTTAACGGACGGTCAGTTGAACAGACGAACCAAGAAACCGTTTTGCTTGATTGGATACGCAATGTTTGACGTATAAATGTTGCCGAAGACACGCGTTCAATGCAACTACGGTTAGTTGTGCATGGTTATGGTTCAAAAAACTGATCTAACGAAGAAAATTTATTAAAAAGCAACACGAGAACGGTAAAACAAAAAGAGTTCGATTAGCAATACCTACTCTACCAGATTGTCTTCATCCATAACGTAAACTAGTGAGCGAAGGGATTGGGATTTTATTCACTACCCTATTAAAATATAACCTAAGAATTGGTACAGTTTATCAACCACCCCCCTTGGATACTCGCATGTTCCAAGGGCTGTCCCTTATATTTCTGTTAGTCCATAGTTCCTGGCCATTAATCAAGAAACTTGAAGATCTTTATATTCATCGAGGCAGGACTTTATTTCTCAATTGACCACCGGCTGATATTTTATGATTATGATTTATTATGCATCCTATATCCACTGTTAAGTCTAAAACATTTCTGTTTTTCTGCGTTTTCTTACGCATTTCAGTGGGGTCAACATAAAAATTTACAAACTGATAGATGACGGAACTGCAACTTTGTCCATCACATATTTCTGTCATTTGGCAGAGAATGTCAGTTTAAACTGACAACCGACGACTGTGCGTGCATAAGAAAAATACATACAGGTATATGTCTCTCATAAATATGAGTGAAGTAAATCCCAAACGAACACTATGATGAGCACGACTTATATTTACAAAAATGACAGGTAAAAAGAAACTCAAAAAATAATGAAATGTTAACAAGTCACGGTAGCAATTAATTGACAATTAGAGAACTTATATAAAATGAAGAAGAAGTTAGTTGAAATGGACTTTGAGTAGCAAAGGAAAGCAGAGGTGAAAATTCAATTTGATTTAAGGTTTGTTTGTAAGGGAATAGGGTAGTATCAACGTTAATTGTAGACATGCAATGTTATCGATTTGTAAAAAAGATCGATATATCGGGCACATCGGTATCTTTTTATCATAAAGTACTCAGAAAAGTAAATTACCCTTTACCGAGAGAGAGTTTAAGATGAAGACATATCTGTGAAAAACTATATCGAAAGAAGTATAGATATAAAAAAAATTCAATCTCGATATATGTATGTAGGTATGAAATCCCTAATACTTGATATATCGATAATAACGATATTTTTAGAACTCTGGTCGGTAGTACCGCGATTTGCGCCATCCAGACAGAAAAGTGTTATGCTCAAGAAGCAGTTCGACTTACTAACAGCAAGAGAGATAGATACGTATATAGGAATGAAGTGGAATGAAAGAAGAGACATATAGCGATAAAAAGAGAGGGTTCGATAGAAAAAGATACAGACAGACGAAAAGGAATCGAAAAAAGTGAGAGGCGAGACACGGAGAAAAAAAAAGAAAGTTGATGATGCGTGTTAAATAAAGTGGGAAAAAGTTCTATAGGAAGCGGAAAATAGAGATGGAAGATCAGATAGTAAATGACGCTCATTCTAAAGTGGGCTTTATATCGTCATGTCAACGGAGATTTTCGGGGAGGATTCTTAGTCTTATATATAAAAGTGCGTCTCTCATAGACGTCCAAAAGGCTGAACAGATCTTTATGAAATTTTCACAGTAGGTCGATAAAAAAGTAGGGACAGAGGAATCAAAGTATTAATAGGGCTTGGAATACGAATATAAGGAGGAAAGTGAAGGGAAAATGAGTCGAAAGACTGCGTACACTGAACCAAAAAAGTTCATGTATCCAATGAAAAAGTACATCGATTTTAAGAATTGTTCGTTAAAACCTCTCCAAAGAACTTTTTCGTAGAAATTTAAGAACATTTCCTAGAATTTAAGAACATTTCCTAAGTACTTTTTCGTAAAATATGTAAACAAATCCACAGAAAGCATAAATTCATTCATAAATTGTAAGAAAATTTTCTTATATTCCATGATTTTTTTCTTATATTTTAAGAAAAACCAGCGTGAACTTCTATGAAACTTTGTTCGTAAAAAACATGTACGTTTTTGGTTCAGTGTAGAAGAAGCCACCCGAAATATATTGGAGTAGGTACTGAGGGGACAGAAAAAGTGGAAGCGAAATGTGATGAGGGAAGAGAGTACAATTTCTCAAAATGCGGGCAAGTCATTAGAGTCTTCTTTCGTGTTGCTAGTATGAATAAAAATAATGTGTGTACTCAAACTCAATGTAGAATCATGTTTATGAGAG
>CAXKVI010000002.1:13883542-13904437 GCA_964058755.1 Campiglossa producta | reverse complement strand
AATAAAATAAATTAAAATAAAATGAAATAAAATAAAACAAAAATAAAAAAAATAAAACGAAAAAAAAAAAAAATAAAATGAAATAAAATAAAATAAAATAAAAAAAATAAAATAAAATAAAATAAAATAAAATAAAATAAAATAAAATAAAATAAAATAAAATAAAATAAAATAAAATAAAATAAAATAAAATAAAATAAAATAAAATAAAATAAAATAAAATAAAATAAAATAAAATAAAATAAAATAAAATAAAATAAAATAAAATAAAATAAAATAAAATAAAATAAAATAAAATAAAATAAAATAAAATAAAATAAAATAAAATAAAATAAAATAAAATAAAATAAAATAAAAAAAATTAAAATAAAATAAAATAAAATAAAATAAAATAAAATAAAATAAAATAAAATAAAATAAAATAAAATACAATAAATAAAATAAAATAAAAAAAATAAAATAAAATAAAATAAAATAAAATAAAATAAAATAAAATAAAATAAAATAAAATAAAAAAAAAAAATAAATAGAAATAAAAAATTAAATGTAATAACATGTCTTCGAATCATTTCAAGTTTAACGTTGATACATCACATAAGTAGATGATCAATCTATTTGCATTTGTCCATATGATAAATGTAAGATTTCCTAAGAAGTTGAAACCTGATTCACATTGATACAATTGCTTTCACTTTATGATATTTATCAGTACATAATTGATAGCTTTTAAAGCTTATAAATAGCAGACGATATTTAAATGTAGACCAAACAAAGAGAGTTGATTGAACCTGAAATTCATTTTACGCCTTAAATAAGCGATTTATTTTAATGTCAACTTGTGCGCATAAATAAGTAAATAACGACATAAAAGTAAAAAAAAATCGATCAATAACATCTGAAGGTAGCCATGAAACACTGCGGGTGGTCAAATATTTCGAATCGACTGCTGCCTATTGAGAGTGCATGTGAGTTGATAAAAGAATAAAACTAAAATATGAAGGCATGCGGGTATGAAATTGTTATTTATGTACCCACATAAATACTTGAACTTATGAAGTGGAAGTAGGTTAAATGACTTAACAAAAAAAAAAAACTAAAATATTTGTGCTTGAGCGTACAAGTAATGCATGGAATTTTTTTGGGTAAAGTTTAAGTAGAGCTGTATAACTATTTAAACGTTTAAAAATAAGGCAGTACCAAAGCTAACGTAACTTTATGAACATATGTACGTTCTATATGCCACCATATCCGTAAATATAGCTATACACATGGCCAGAACCTTAATTGGTGGAGTCTCGGAAGTAAACAGTTGCAATTTACGTTGCGTCTATGGTTAAGGTTATGGTTGTGACTTCTACGGCCCACACTAACTTCTTTCTCCGAGTCTGGGGTTAAAGTTGTGGTTGCGATTGCCATGACAAAGATTTACGGCTACGGTTAATGCTACGCCTATTGTTATGGTTGCCCTCACTCTTACGGCAACGGATACTTTTACAGTTATGGTAGGTATTACTTGGTGGTTACTGGCCCTGTTATGTTGTGGGTTATTGGTAAAGTTGACAGCAGTATTAGGGTTAAAGTTACGGTCACTACATTTCTGGGGTTAAGTTTCAGGCAAAGCTACGGATAAAGTTATGGCTATCTTATGGGTTATGGAAGCAAAAACTTTCAGGGTTATGGCTACTGTTACGAGTTGTGGTACGGTTTCAGTTACGGTTATAGTAACACACAGAATAATTTTTGTCAACATGAACCACGTTAAACTAGCAAGAAAGATCCTGTTAAATTTGCATGAGATAATGAGGCAGATAGTGTTGTTTTAACAGGAATTAATGTTACTTTAATCGGATTTCATGTTAATTTAACAGGAAGTAATGTTAATTTAACAGGAAGTCATGTTAATTTAACACGAATTCAAGTTTTTCAACTCGGCTTCATGTTATTTTAACAGGAAGTCAAGTTAATTTAACACGAAGTCGATATTTCTACATGAGCTTCATGTTAATTTAACAGGAAGTCATGTTAATTTAACATGAAGCGAAGTTAAAATAACATGATCGATAGTGTTGAAAAATAATAACCTGTAAAAGTGTTGATTTGAAATAAAAATTTTTCTGTGTGATTGTTTGCAGGTGCAGTTAGCTTTATAGCGTTTTCTTTTCTGCACGAAAATGTCGCCCTCGTCGCATGCCCGCTAAAAGCCATGTTCTGTTGTAAAATGGGCATTACCTTTATAGAGGGCATCACTATCTTTTCTCAACCACCCTCCCCTATAAAATTGCAAAAAGGCAACATTTCTTGCCCTCGCTGTCGTAGGCGGTGCTGTTATTTGCCCTGATAAATGGCAATAACAAAGAAAAACAGTATACTATCTGTCACTTTCTAACACATGTATATCAGCCACGATAAAGCAGCACCGATAAGCATACACAATTTTGACATTTCATATGGCGGCGGTGTTTTCTTCTTCTGAAAACATGCAGGGTGACACTGAAAATTTTAAGTGTGCAGCAATTTCACAGGGCGAAATTAAAATTATAGAAATGTTGCTCTACGAAATAGCAACATTTTGGTGGAGAAAAGAAAACGCTATTAGTTACTTCTTTAGTTATCATCAATTCTTCATTATTACTAAAATCGCCAATATTATTATAAGGATTGTCCACCTCCTTTTTCTTTCAAATTTCGATTTTTTTTGCCTTTTTCACTTTTTTCCTTTTTCTCCTTTTTCCCTTTTTCCCCTTTTCCCTTTTTCCCTATTCCCATCTTCCCTTTTCCTTTTTGTTTTTACTATTTTGTTTTCCATTTTTTGTTTGGAATTCCAATTTTCTTCTTTAATTTTCTTTTTCCGATACCTATCTATTTTCTCCTTTCGAGACAATCTTCTTTTTCCATTGCCCTTTTCTACCACTTCAATTTTCCCTTTTTTTGTTTTTTTTCTTCTCCAAATTCACTGATTCAGTCTTATTACGTATGCATCGATTCGGCCACTTAGTTACGAGTAGCGAGTTGCGCATACTCGCTGCATTCGCTCTTATGGTAAGACAAGACATATCAAACATTTTTATAAGTTCAAATCAGCAAGAGCTTGATTACTTTTTAACGAGTTTATGACCATAATAAAAAACTTAAAAGTATATATTTAAACATTAGTTTCCTAACACAACTCTCACCTACCGAAAAGTTGTCCAACTCACGCTATCAGATTCAAGATTAACTTCGAATTTGACACTAGTACATTTCAACGTGATCTGCTGATATTTACATTACAAATTCGGTCACTTTGAAAGACATTAAAAAAAAAAAAGAGAGAAACAATGCATTCCAAAAGTAAGAAGACACTCATGTGTGTCTAAAGGCGGACGACAGCGCTGACGTGCCTTTTGTCGCACGAATTCCATGGAAAACCCACAAAAAAGATAAGACGATTAGTGAACAAATATTTACACCACTGTAGATCAAACGATTTAAACAATAAAAAAAAAAAACAAATTTATTCCATGAGACAAATATAGCTGCACTAATCACATTATAAATGCCGATATAAATTGTTAAGGCCCTGTAAGAAATTGTATGGTGTCAAATGTGTTATTGAAATTTTAGTGCAAAGGATTATAAAAGACCAAAGCAAAACTTTATTATTTTTATAACTTGTTAAAATAAACTTACTTTCCTTTAAATGGCCATGTAACCGCTTAGACGATTTTGACCTTAAAAAAAAAAAATGTTTCTGGCATAGAAGTAAATCATTCTCGCTGGGTGCATGCTTTTCTTGTCAATAATGAGCTTGATATCATCAGACATGATCAGTGTAAAAGCATATCAACATGTGTAGGGAGCACCATACATACATATGTATTACATGCATATCCAAACCCTTCGGAATGGATAATTTTATTACAAAGAATTTTTCGTTGTCATACCTCGATGTAGTAAAACATTAACAGATAAAGGTACATAAGCATATTGGTGCATATATTTTTTTATGTCGTTTATGTTTTATTCACATATTTGGGCAGTACGAGAAATAGATATAAATCACTTGTAACTTATCACGTATTCAAAAGATAACGTCATGTCAAACATAATGCTAGAACTGTCAATATCAACACATTTTCTAGATATTAGTTTTTGTTCAGAAAGCTCCTCTAAAACCTGATTGGAGATTTAGAGCTCTCCCGCTCTGAGACCGTATTTGTGTTTATGACGCTCGTATTGCTTTCAAAATCATGTTATTTTTAGTGGATGAACCTGAGATAATAAAGTCTCTAATAGGCATGTCTAGAATAGATACATATTCTTGCAGAAACCGTCTATCAAAAATTTCTTTTTTTTTGCTGAGAGTTCCTTAATATACCTCACTTTACTTTTGAGATGATGATGGCGCATCTACTTAAGAATCCATATCTCACTTATCTGGAGATCTAAGTGTCGTTTCTCAAGTAAACTTTAAAATTTATCTTTAAATTTTGTCAAACAATTTGTATGAATTTTCTTTTATCGGGCATATACATTTTAAAGATTACATGAGAAAATGCCCATAAGACATCGAATATCGAATAGGCCAAAACTATTTGCTTTTTCGATTAACTTCGGATAATTCTATTCCCTATCTTTCCGTGGCAGACATTGTTTCGTGAGAAACCGTTATCATCTAGATATCTGCCGTTATTCCCGCGAACAGAGTCCCTAATGTTAGAGAAACTTGCACTTCCACATAAATTGAGTAGCATATCTCTCGAATCGAGACAAAATTTAGCAAACAGTTCGAGTTATAAAGCGAAAGTGAGTGGTCGCCTTGTAACATGGAATGGATGGAATTTCTGCAAAATAAATTTAAAAAAATGGACTACTTTTTCTAATAGAATAGATTGGAAACTAAATGAAATAAATCGTCAAAATATCTGACACGGGCCACAAAACACTTTTTTCTCGTAAATATTTATTCGGTGCCATCATTCAGCTATACCTAAATTTCCTCTTTCGGAATTTGATACTGAGGTCAAAAACTGTTAATAATATTTATTACAATGTACAGCAACCGGCTGAGTATTGGACCAAACTAACATTTTTAAAGACATTAAGCCATACGTGAAAAAAGGCTGTTCCCCATTTTTCGAAGTTAGCCTCCAAATCTAACTTACGGGCCCTGATGATAGTATGGGTACTAGTATATTTTGTTCACTAGTACGAAAACTATTATATGACTGGAATATTCTGGTCGAAATCTGACAATTGACTAGGACGTCAACACGTAAAAAATACCCGTTGCTTATATGAAAAAAAAAGACAAAAGACTGACTAGTTAGGCCTGGAGCATAAACTAGCTGTAAAGTAGTTTTCAACTACTTTCAGGGGTTTATGGTTGAAATATATCTACCCTGCGGGTTAGGGGTTTAGCATATACCCGAGGAAGGTATGCCTCTCGTAATAGGCGACTACAATAAACAAAAGGTAATGACGTGCGACTTGATGGATGATGTGCGAATTTGACTCCTCTCATCTCTTTTTACCAACCTTCTTCTTCCTCAGACCTAGTAGGTTCCACTGGTCATACCAGCTAAAAACTGCCACTATCGACAATATTCCAAAACTTATGGGAGGGTTTTGGTCGTTACAGCAACAACAACAATCGATCAAGTCCAAGTCTTCCAAATTAACTAAGATATTTTTCTTATCTTTGTTTATATACTAAGACATCGAATCCTGAAGCATTTTGGCAATCCCTGGGACTTTCCGGTATTATTTCAGATACCGTAAAAAAGGTCAGGAGAGGTATAATGCAAAATTCGAAGGCGAAAACCGATATTTTCTGTCAAGAGTTATATGAACCCAAAAAGGTGCTCTGCACATAAATACAATGGATCACGCTCCAATTTTTCCAATCGGACCTGGTAAAACTATTGGATTTCTGCCAATAACTTTCCTCTGAAACAAAAACTTTTATTTTGTGATTATTGAAACTGAAGTCAGGTCAAGAAGAAGTTGATACCTCTCCCGTCTTGTTTAGACGTGTTCCAGCAGTTTCGTGGGATTATATTAATTCAAATTCCGGTATTTTAGGATATTCCGGGATACCGAAAGCCCGCGGATTTGAATAAATATATTACGGGAGGCCTGGAATTCGAGATCGGGATCCCCGGGGTCGATGCGTTATCACCTTGTTTCTAAATCAAGTCAAAAGCTACGTAAGAAACGTTTGCCGACTTCATCGTTTATCAAACGAATGCGATATTGGCGTTCATCAGCTTTTACGGCGGAGTTATCGACGGAGATAAAGATATTCCTGCGAGTAAGGGGTTCAGAATATGCCTGAGATAGTTTGCCGGTCGTAAGAGGCGCCTAAAATCCAAGAGAGTCGGGCTAGTACCACAAGGTGCTATTCACCGGAACGTACAGGATCCATATCCGGCAAAGCACTGTCAACATCAGTACAACCCTGTCTGTTCTGCCAAGTAACTTTTTATAAGTTGATCTTCCGACTAGGCAGGGCGAAGTGCTGTCACAACAACAACGACGGAGGAAAAAGATTAATCAGAATTTGGGGGTGGATTTCGATGGAGTCTTTATATCATCAAAAACATTTTTTTATTTCCGTTGGGTAAAATCTATGCCGTATGGCATGGTATGAAATGAAAAAAATCAGCTGTCTTATGTTCTTCATTTTTTTTAATCCTTTTTAGGACATTCATTTTCTATTAAACTGAATTCAAAAGGCTATAAGAAGTTCACTGCAACTATGTACTTAAACTTCACCACACTCTTAAAATTGACACCTTAAGTTTAATATTCATTGACCGACTTTGTAACATTTATGGGTTTCGATGGTAAGCAATAAACCTTACGTTGTCCCATAATAACAACAATTTGTGCATCCATAAACATTAACTTTAAGTACAAACATAAATATATGTACCTATAATGAATATTACATTAAATTGCTTCCTTCAATTGTTTATGTGTTGTTGTTGGTCACAGTAAATATTTTTTCCGCATCTGTATTCATGCCTTCCGGCTTACCATTCAGCGCTCAAATTATAATAATTATGATTGTCTTCGACCGTTCATTGCTCGTCAAATTGATCGACTTGTTTATGGGTTGTCAGTAAGTTTTTGGCATGTCTTCTTCTTACATTTCTTTTACATTTCTTTAGGTTTAATAAAGAAGAACGAACAACACTAACAAAAAGTACAATCAGTTTGAAGTAATGCATTGTTTCAATTATAATATACGTGTAGTTAGCTTTAAGTCAGAGGTGGGCAGAATAAAACGGTCTGAGTTTGAAGAAGCAGTCGTCAGACAAATCAAAGGCTTGATAGTCTTCGGTTCGGAACACTATGATTTTTAAAATGAGCGCTAGTTTCCAATGACAGATACATCGAAACCTCGCGCAACCGCGGTCATTTAGATTATGAATGAAAATATTTACACATACAAATATAAAGTCAAATAATTTAGTGTTTTGATATTTTTAGTTCATGGCAAATTATGCACCTACTTTTCCGTTCACTTTTAAATCCCTCTGAACAGGTGGCACAATTCTAAATTATCAACATTAGCAAATCAAAGTCGGTCACAAATCAACTTGAGTGCCTGAACAAATGCAAAAATGAAAAGACAAAAAAAAAAAAAAAAAAGGTTAAATTATATCTTTTGCTTCGACACAAAAGCAATCGTGTGACCGCAGCTGCTACCAACAACTAACAACAACAAAAACCAGCAAATACGCCAGTTGTCAAGGTAGCGAACAAAATATTCGCGCTTTAAAACAAATCTCGCTAAAAGAACAGTGCCTATGGGAGCAGGTATCCAAGTGGCGTGAAGGCAAACACACTCACACATTGGTGGCAAACAGGTGATGTGTATGTATTTGTTTGTTGATTTTGGCAGGGACTGCTAAAAATGTGTGTTTTAGGTTTCAGTTAAAAAAATTAAAGAAAATAAAGTAAAAAAAAAAAAATACAAAATATGAGATTTAAAAAAAAAAAATTTATAAAAAAAACTCAAAAGAACAATTTGATAAAAATTATTCGACTGGTCAAAAGTCCACAAAATAATAAAAAAAAAATTAAATGAAAAAAGGAGCAATAAAAAGAAAATAAAATAAAATGAAAGAAATAAAATTCAAAAAAATTTAATAAAATAAAATAAAGTACTTAAAATAAAGAAGTAAAATAAAATAAGGCAAAATAAAGTAAAAAAAAAATTTAAAATAAAAAAATTTAAATAAAACCAAAAATTTAATTAAAACTATAAAATAGAAAAATTTAATAAAGTAAAAAAAAACAAAAAAAAAAAAAAAAAAAAAAATCCGTGATGGCGACCACACTCACACATTGGTGGCAAACATCTGATGTGTATATGTGTGTTTGTTGATTTTGGCAGGGAACGCTACAAATGTGAGTGTTTTAGGTTTCAGTTAAAAAAAAAAAAAAAAAATTAAGTAAAACAAAAAAAAAAAATACACAAAAAAATTAAACGAAATAAAAAAATATAAAAAAATTATTAAAAGAATAAAATAAAATGAATAAAAAAACAAAAGCATAAATAATAAAAAAAAATAAAATAAAAAAAAAAAAAAATAAAAAATTAAAATAGAAAAAATTTAAATAAAACAAATTAAATAAATTAAAATTGGGCAAAATAAAGTAAAAAATAAAATAAATTTAAAAAAATGAAAAAAAAAAATTAAAACAATATAAAAAAGGAAAAATTTTCAAACGAAATCCAAATGAGTTAAAATATATAAAAAAAAATAAAATAGAAAAATTTAGTAAAGTAAATAAAAAATAATAATATAATAAATAAAAGTAAAACAAATATAAAAAAAGAACAAAAAAAATAAAAAAAATAAAATAAAAAAATAAAATTAAAACAAAATAAAAAAGGAAAATTATTTTAAACGAAATCCAATTGAGTTAAATTTTATAAAATAAAAATAAAATAGAAAAAATTTATTAAAGTAAAAAAAAAATAATAATAAAAAAAATATACAAGCAAAATAAAAATAGAACAAAAAAAAAATATAACAAAAAAAAAAAAAAAATAAAAAAAAAAATAAAAAAATTGAATGAAATAAAATAAAGAAAATAAAATAAAATACTTAAAATAAAAAATTGCATAAAATCAAAAAAGTATAACAAATTAATTTAAATAGAATAATTTAGAATAAAAAAAATAAAAAAATAATGAAAACAATAAAGCAAAAGAAAATATACCAAAAAAAAAAGAAAAATATTAAAATAAAACTAAATTAAAGAAAAATGTATTAAAAAAATGTACTTATAGATACTTTTTATTGTTTTGCTGGCTCAAGGTCAATCCAATTGATAGTAAAACTACACAGTTTTCAATTTTTCATTTCGATATATTTCGGTTACTCAACGGTAACCATCTTCAGGACAACTTGGTATGCAAAAGAAAATAAACAATTTAAATTAAAGAAAAAAGGAAAAAACAATAATCACAAATTATTTGCATACATACATTAGTTTACAAGTGTGGTTTATTTGTCGTGTAGCTTTGTACTGTTTATACATATATTTGTTAGTAAGTGCCTATAAAGGTGAGCAACGCCATCAGCGTCCGTTTTGTTTCTTTTTGTTTATAACATGTAACATTGCCAATGTTAGGCGTTTATTGTAATGTTTATCTAGTTGCAAAACAGATGCTCGTTAAAAGTTAGAAGCATGCCATGCTAAATGGTTTATTTTCTTTCTTATACCCAGTGGTCCTGAAGACGGCAAACGAAATATGTACATCGAAATGAAAAATTTAAAATTGTGTAGTTTTATTATCAATAAGATTGACATCGAACGAGCAAAATAATAACAAGTGTATATATATAAAATCTAAAAATAAATAAATTAAGAAATTAAATTTGAATAAAATAAGATAAAATTCATAATAACTTTACGCTCCCTGCTGTTTTGTTTGAGCATTGAGACGACATCGGTGTGTTGATTAGAATAACTTTTAATAGGATTTTTCTAGTTCTGCGTCTGTGGGTAATGGTCTCGATGGTACAATGCCAGAGCTAGTTAAATAAATATGTTTTATTTTAATTTGTTGCTGCACTGGCTGGCTTCATTTGTTGTTTTTGTTTGTATAAATGGTTGCAGTGAATTTAATGTGCAAAGTCGTTAAACGAGTTTTTCTTTGGATGAAGTACAGAAAAATAAGATTTTCGCCTCCTCTTCTTTTTTTTTATTTCATGAATTTGTCTGCACTAAAAGTTATTTGATTGCAAATCTGTTCCATGGTTGATTGCTAAAGGTAAACACATTTAATAAATAACACACGCCCGCCTAAGGTAATATTTGCAAAGCAGAACACTGTCATGGGAAAGTCAATTAAATTCCTAATTTTTTAACAGGTTTTATTACGTCTTGTTTGGATTAAAAAAAATCCATTTTAAGCTTTTTCTCACGTTTCAAACGCTAATCGTACACACCCAAGTACACATACCTTCGTTTAAGGTATATGTGATCCACTCACAAGTCATTGCTATCGCGCATGCGCAACCACATTTTAATCGCGTTGCCGTGAAAGAATTACAAATATTCGCATTTATTTTGCATGCCTTTGCGCTTTTAGTTTACAGTTCCATTTGTGGAACTATTTTTTTTGCATTACTTCCTGAGAAATGTTCATATGCACTTTGCACACTAGCATATCATTTATTCTGCATTTTATTTGTTGCATGCAACACTTCATGTCGCGTCGCAGATGTGTTCCGAAGCTTTTACATAAATTAGTTTTGAAAAAAATGTTATATAGAAGGCATGATGAGTTTCTGCTCAGTAAAGCCTTTTACTATTTTTTGTATACCGTGTTTGCTTGTCATACATAAATTGTTCCTCTCCAGCTGTCGGCTCGCTTGCATGTCAAGTGTGTGAGGATGCTCATATGTGCTCTTTTTTTACTAATCCGCTAGTTTTCACAGCGCGTATTTTCTATTTTTATCACCGGTTGGTTTTTCTTAGCGGACCTATAAGATGACTTGAGATTATAGGATACTTTAGAAAATATTTCTACATTTGTAATTGGTAAGTTGAAAAGCCTATTTGCTAAAACTTTCAGTGGATAATCAATGCCATAGTCTCACAGAATAGATCGTATAAATGGTAATAAGGCCTTATAATAATAACAATGCCATAGTTGCGATTTGACCATTTGCCATAGCAAGAAAGAAGCAGTAGTTAAGTTAATGTTTATATAGGAAAAGTGTTTTCTTCTGATTATCGGAGACACTTAAAGTTCGTCAGAGTCACGCTGAATATATTTAACTATCGAATTTGGAGCCTCTGGGCTTATTCAACTGATTGTGCTAGTTGCATACAGATATAGGCAATTTTTGTGCAGAGCATCAGATTTACACCGTTAGTCAGAAGCTTCACCAATAGCCGTGCCAACTGTTTAAAAACTATTTCTTCTTTTTTTGAAAAGGGTTGCCACCTGCTTAAACATTTTTTCCAACCTAATACAGTATTCTAAGTATCCTTGGCGATAAATACCTTCATTTGGAAACGCCAAAAGAGGTCACGTCCTTATTTTTAAATTTCATTTCAAGACTGTTCAACTGTTGTGTTTGGGCTTTACTCATATCTTCCACTAACCTATGTCGAGTTCTTATTCAGCTGATTGTGGTAATTGCATACCGATAACTGCATTTTTTGTGCAGAGCAACAGATTTACACGGTTAGTCCGAAGCTCAACCAATAGATGTGCCGCAAGGTAAAACTTTGCGGAAAAGAGTTGCCAACTGTTTAAAAATTATTTCTTCTAGTATAATTTATTGGTATTTGTAATTGGAATTTTAGATGTCAGATGAAAGGGCACTTTCTATAGATGTGCAGGAATGTAAATCTTTTTTTGAAAAGGGTTGCCACCTTTTTTTAATTGCACAGCTTGTTTTCTATTTTATTTTAATGTGTAATTGAACATAATTTCTATGGAAGAGATGACCCTGAAATGTGCAGAAATATTACTATTTTTTAAAGGGTTGCCACCTGGTAAAAAATAATATTTCCTGCATGGTTGGCCATATGGCCGGGTCCCGGGTCCTAGTGTTGGTGGTATCACAACGTGCCTTTCAAAACTGTCCTAAGTGTGCCTCTGCGGCAGCTACTTGAACCTAACCTAACCTAAAGGGTTGCCACCTGGTAAAAAAATAATATTTCCTGTATGGTTGTATGGACTCTAAAGGTCGAGATGCCAAATGAAAGGCGTTGCCACCTGTTTGAAAATAATTTTCCTTTAGCCAAGAAAGTAGTAAATTTTTATAATTTTAATAAAAAAGGATGCCACCTTTTAAAAAAAATCATTTTAGTTATATACATATAATATGGAAAGAAATTACAATTTACTGAAAACGTGCAAATCTTATATAAAAATATTTTATTTATTTATAGCTAACAAATAATTTTATATAGCGCTGGGAGCTAAGGCCTGCGGCTATATAAAAAAATATATATTTGAATTTTTTGTTTTCACTTATATTGTACTTTAGAGTTTTTTGCTACCATTAATAACAATTTACAAATTTATCTTGTTATTTATTGTAACAAAAGGCTCTAAAGTGCAAAAAAGATTTCCAAAGAGATTTAACTGATAGAATTATCGATTTTCATTTTTTTGTTGGTGTCGATATCGTAAAAACCTCCATCAAATAAATTGATAGTTTTTGCTATCTGTAAACATCAGAATTGCTTTACTAGTTTACTTTACTATGAAATAATCCAAAAAAAAACGTCTATAAATTCAGTTGAATAATTTGACTTGTACGCTCGCTCAATCCCTTCCATACAATTTAACTCAATTTTATATAAGCCCCTAAAATAACAAATATAAGCAATAAATTTCATTTAATCCCTTACCTTTATGAATGCTATTTATTCAGTTTGTTCTTTGTTCGTTTTCAATGCAATGTGGATTCGTATATTTCATATAGAACTCGTCACTATGACATTTCTTGTTGCATGGCAACCTACACTAACACACACACATACGCACGTGCACTGTAATAGAATAAATGCAATCGGTTTTAAAGTCCACTGAGCATGAATGCAACAACAGCAGCAATGAGGAGTAGCAGAAAAGTGCAACAGGTTTTTCCGGAGCGCGTGCACACAAACACACACACACTTTATATTGGAGTTGAAAACGTTGTAGTATGCTTGTGTTTATGTGTCAAACTTGTTTAATTGAAGTTTTTTTTTGCAACATTTTTAATTTTTTGTTAGTTTTTTATCACTTTTTGTTTCACTTTTTTTCAACTTAAATCACCTTTAAATGAGTATAGAAATTGTTGTAAATAGGGAAGAGCAGCGCACTGTGGGTAAATGTGGAGTTTTTTTTGTCAAAATTGTAGAACCATTTTTAAGTTAATTTTAACGCGGCTGGCGTGCTGTTGGGCCTCAACCCGTAAAACATAAAAAAAAATATTTTATATAATTTTATTTAGTTTACTTTTTTAATTAATTAATTTTTTTGTTTTATTTTATGTTTAAAATTGTTTTTTGTTTTTTAATTTTTTTGTGTTTATTTTAAATTAATTTAATTTTATTTACTTTATTTTTTATTATATTCTAATTGATTTGATTTGTCTTTTTTAATTTAATTTATTTTATTTTAATGGCGGACTTTTGATCAGTCGAATAATTTTTATCAAATTATTCCTTTGAGTTTTGTCGAAAACAAGTGGAAAAATGCTACAAACAATACCAACTACGATGATAACAATTTCGATCTTGTTGAAGGATCTTGTCAAACCGCTTTGTATTGTTGCTTAGAAATTTTTCATCACCTTTACTGCTTAATTTTCTTTTATTCTTTAACTTTATTTTATTTGATTTTAACTTAATTTATTTTATTTATATTTTATTTTATTTTATTTAATTTAATTTAATTTAATTTTATTTTATTTTATTTTATTTTAATTTAAATTATTTTTTTATTATGTTTTATTATATTTTATTTCATTTCATTTCATTTCATTTTATTTTTTATTTTACTTTTATTTATTTTATTTTATTTTATTTTATTTTATTTTCTTTTATTTTATTTTATTTTATTTTATTTTATTTTATTTTATTTTATTTTATTTTATTTTATTTTATTTTATTTTATTTTATTTTATTTTATTTTATTTTATTTTATTTTATTTTATTTTATTTATTTTATTTTATTTTATTTTATTTTATTTTATTTTATTTTATTTTATTTTATTTTATTTTATTTTATTTTATTTTATTTTATTTTATTTTATTTTATTTTATTTTATTTTATTTTATTTTATTTTATTTTATTTTATTTTATTTTATTTTATTTTATTTTATTTTATTTTATTTTATTTTATTTTATTTTATTTTATTTTATTTTATTTTATTTTATTTTATTTTATTTTATTTTATTTTATTTTATTTTATTTTATTTTATTTTATTTTATTTTATTTTATTTTATTTTATTTTACTTTATTTTATTTTATTTTATTTTATTTCATTTTATTTTATTTAACTTTATTTTATTTTATTTTATTTTATTTTATTTTATTTTATTTTATTTTATTTTATTTTATTTTATTTTATTTTATTTTATTTTATTTTATTTTATTTTATTTTATTTTATTTTATTTTTATTTATTTTATTTTATTTTATTTATTTTTATTTTACAGAACTACCAAAAACGTACACTTTTGCCCATAGTACAGCGGAGAGTACACATGTAATTTAGCACTATGCAAAGAAGTATACAAAGGGAATATGCGGGGAGGAGTGACTTCGATGGAGTAAGCTGGTTGGCTGGTTGATTTGGTCCAGCAATCGGTAGGCTGCTTTATAGCAAGCTAAGCCGGTTACATGAAGTACGTTTGTAATTGTGTGTGTGTGTAACTCAAAAGCTGTTACGATTTGCACAAGTTCGACGTAGGCAATGCGTATGCGGTAATTTTTTCTGCGATTAAAACACTTTGAAAATATGTGAAAATTTGCGAACGAATTTTTTTTGTAAAATATGCCTAAAGATTCTTAAATTGATATTAAATATAAAAATTTTATTTTTAATTATTATATGTATATCAACCTTCAACTAGATATCTCACTTAAAAAAATTGATATGGTAAATTAAATGCAATTTTTCATTAAATTGTCTATTTTTATCTATTTTCACCTTTTAAATTCACTTCACTAATAAAGTACCCTTAGTATAATTTCACAATAATTAACACGATTTATTTCCAAATTCCATCCTCGTTTCTCAACAATTATCTTTGCGTACACTCGCATTTAACGTTAACACTCGTAGACTCGTCGTTATGGACTAACTAAAAAGAACATAAATTTTATGCACATTCAATCTGCTTGATATCAAGATAGGCCCCAAACCCATTACCGCTACCACAACTACGCACAACACACTCACATACACACACCGTAATGTCCACACCAAGAGTCACGTCGCTGTTCACATTGCTGCCGAGTCGAGCCGCGCAATGCTCCACATCCCCACAATTGCTCAGAAACTGTTTATAATTGTTGGCAACATGACCATTTAGGCTGACGATTGTGTGTTGCCGATAGTGGTAGTGGGGAGTTACAACAACAATTTTTTCGATGGCAGCGCTGCTTGCCCATGTTCGATGGAACTCAGTTTTATCTACCAAGTCGGTGAAGTTGTGTTGGTAGTAGTGATTTTGTGGAATCCAAATTTTAAATGCCAACCAGCTGTGAATATGAACAAGTTGATAGCATATACATACCCTGTAGTCAAATTCCGAACTACTCAGCAAACATACTAGTTCATTGACTAACCATTTTGTGGCATATGCCTACCAGTTCGTTGTTGAATAGTTTTAAAAGCAGTCAATGCCAAACTACTCAGCGAAAATTCTAGTTCATTGACTATACATTTTGTGGCGTATGCATACTAGTTCATTGCTGATTAGCGTTAAACCAGTCAATGCCAAACTACTCAGCAAGCAATATAGTTCATTGACTATACATTTTGTGGTGTATTTATACTAGTTCATTGCTGATTAGCTTCAAACCAGTCAAGGCCAAACTACTCAGCAAACAATATAGTTCAATGACTATACATTTTGTGGTGTATTCATACTAGTTCACTTCTGATCACCTTTAAACCAGTCAATGTCGAACTACTCAGCAAACAATATAGGTCAATGACGATACATTTTGTGGTGTATTCATACTAGTTCATTTCTGATCACCTTTAAACCAGTCAAAGTCCAACTACTCAGCAAAGAATATAGTTCATTGACTATACATTTTGTGGTGTATTTATACTAGTTCATTGCTAATTAGCTTCAAACCAGTCAAGGCCAAACTACTCAGCAAACAATATAGTTCATTGACTATGCATTTTGTGGCATATGGATACCAGTTCATTGTTGATTAGCTTTAAACCATTCAATGCCAAACTACTTAGCGAAAATTCTAGTTCATTGACTATGCATTTTGTGGTGTATTCATACTAGTTCATTTCTGATTTCCTTTAAGCCAGACATTGCCAAACTACTCGGCAAACAATGTAGTTCATTGACTGTACATTTTGTGGTGTATTCATACTAGTTCATTTCTGATTAGCTTTAAACCATTCAATGCCAAACTACTCAGCAACATTATAGTTCTACGCCTAAAAATTTTGTGGTGTATTCATACTAGTTAATTTCTGACTACCTTCAAACTAATCAATTCCAAACTACTCAGCAGACACCTAGCTCGTTTACTATACATTTTATGGATGTTTTTATACTAGTTCTTTGCTGATTACCCTTAAACCAATCAATGCCAATCTAATCAGAAAACATACTAGTATACAACTATAATTTGCTGGGCGAAATAATACTAGTCAGAAAAATCCTGGTTCGTACTAGTATGCAAGTATGTATGAAACTCGGGTTGAAATCATACTACACCTTTTTCAGTTTATATTCAGAAAGTTTTCTGAATATCAATTGTAATTTTCAGAATGTCAATTGTATTTTTCTGAAAATCAAATGGAAATTCTGTAACTGCATTCAGATCTTTTATGATCCCTCTAGATCTTTTATGATCCCATTTTGGCCAGGTTTGTTTGGATGTCCGGCACCCTGGGGATTGTTGCTACTTTTCGTTGGCTTGACGGAGTGTGTACTCCAAGCCAACGAAAGGTGGCAACAATCCCCAAGTTGCCGGACATCCAAACAAACCTGGCCGAAATGGGATCATAAAAGATCTAGAGGCATTCACGCCCTAAGAAGGAGAGAAATCTTAATATTAATAGGTGTTCTAACTGGGCACTGCCTTATTGGTAGGCACGCAGAAGGGGTGCCCTATCGACGATGCTGTAGGAGCTGCAAAGATCATGAGGAAGAGGAAACGGTGAAGCACCTCATCTGCAACTGCCCGGCCTTAAGCGGCGCGGGAACGCGCTTTTTGGGAGTTCCCTTCCTGGATAGTCTAAACCAGACCGCTGGGATTTTCCAAATGGCCGGGTCCCGGGACTGACTTTCCTAGTGCTGGTGGTATCACAACGGGCTTTTCAAAACTGGCCTAAGTGTGCCTCTGCGGCAGCCACTAACCTAACCTAACCTAACTGCATTCAACTGTTTGAACAGTCACAGATTTTTAAATTAAAAAAAAAACTAGGTCCCGCCAACTCATAGGGAAAAAATCAAAGCAGCACACTATAAGTTGGAAGAGAAGTTCGGCAAAAGTCTCGTTAGAGGTTATGACAACCTGTTGGTATATAACCGCCATTTTTTTTTTTACGTTGCGGCATAAACTTGAGTATATTGACAACAACAATATAAATTAACTCTACGAATGCTCCTTTAACTCGAGTGTATGGCCCAGCATGAAAGCAGTCTTACTTTGACTCTTTTTGATGTAAAAATAAGACTTAATTTTATCTATATATCATATGTGGGTCCGGAACTCCGCAGTGGACGACTAACTTAACCTTAATTTACCTTACCTAAAAATACAACCCCAAAGCCCCAATTACATAAAACTTTGACAAATGCGCGCCTCGTTTTTGAGCATTTGCAAAAATTTCGCTTCGCTTTACGTTTAAAAAACTTTGTATGAAAGTGGATCCTACAAAGTTGAATGCAATTGGGCCTTCACCTATATAATCAAACTTGACGAACGCGGAATTTGAAAGGAGCCATTGCAAGTAGAATTCAATAATTAAATTAAAAATACAATAAACAACATAATTTAAAAAATATAGAAAACAAGTTGTGTTAACTTTACCGAGAATCGAACTCAGAGCCTTTAGCTCATTTTTGGCTGTGTATGAACTAGTATATCAACTGGTATAATGCTGATGCAGAGGCTGACTAGTATACCAATTGGTATGGTGCTGATGCAGAAGAGGACAATTGCTTTTCTTTTTCTCTTGTAACTGCTTCTTTTTTACCCTGTAATTCACAGATGCTTTTTCGTGTCTGAGTAAATACAAATAGTCGCTGCTTTCTAAAGAATAAACTGGTATATTGCTGATGTAGAGGCTGACTATGATACTGGTGCATAGACCGACTAGTATACCAACTGGAATGAATGTCAAATTCGTGGACTAGTATGACAAGTGGTACGATCTGAATGGGCATAATGATTAGTATGTCCTGCCGCATAGACTGAGCAGTATGTCAACCGGTATGATTCTGATGTATATATGAACTAGTATGTCAACTGGTAAGATTCTGATGCATATATGAACTAGTATGTCAAATGGTATATTTCTGATGCAAATTTGAACTAGTATGTCAACTGATATGATTATGATGCATAAATGAACTGATATGTCAACTGGTATGATTCTGATGCATAAATGAACTACTATATCAACTGGTATGATTCTGACGCATATATGAACTAGTATGACAACTGGTATGATTCCGATGATTTTTTTAACTAGTCTGTTAATTGGTATGATTCTGATGCATAAATGAACTAGTCTGTCAACTGGTATGATTCTGATGCATATATGAACTAGTCTTTAAACTGGTATGATTCTGATGTATATATGAACTAGTCTGCCAACTGGTATGATTCTGATGTATATATGAACTATTCTTTCAACTGGTACGATCCTGACGTATATACGAACTAGTATCTTAAATGGTATGATACTGATGTGTATAATAACAAGTATATCAACTGGTATATTCCTGATGCAGAGGCTGACTAGTCAGCCAATTGGTATGGTGCTGATGCAGAGAAGGACAATTGCCATCTCGTAGGACATCGTTGTGTTAAAAATACCAGTTGCTAATATGGAAAAATTACAGAACTCGAACTAGTTGAAGCCGCCTAGCTGACTGGTATTTGATTAGTATAAAACTAGTTAAGTTGACTGCAGGGATAAATTCCATGTTGGCTACAAGTGTTTTTCGTATCTGTGAGATACAACATATTTGTTTGCAAGTATTGGTTAAAGAGCTCTCGTACGAGCGCTCTGAGAGTAGACGAATGTGGAACGTAATTGCATACTTGAGTAGAACGAAGATGACTGTTTTGTCAAAGTATGGCTTGCAATGTTGGTAGCTTGCTTGTTGACTTCTTTGGCCTCTTGTTAAAGGTTTACTGAGATACCACTCTTTGGTTTATGGAACTTTTCTCAGTACTCTCTCCTTTACTTTGCCACTTCCAGTTTCCATCTTCCATAGCTGGAATTTTGTGCAATATCAAAACAAGTTTGACATTTGAGGATTATAAGTATGTGGAACGACACTTTATAGGCCGGTGGATGACTTGACTGATAAGAGACTCAGCTGCTTTAAATGGCGTTAGAGGGTTAATAATCATAATTCCAATTTATTATGTTTGGGTTGTTATTTCTTTTTGAGAAAAAATTTATAAAAAGCGCGAAGTGGAAAAATAATTTTGAATTGCAGTGAGTTTAGCGGAATAGGGAAGGGCTTTTTTATGGCGTTTAGGTTACGAGCTCTGTCTTTAAAATTTGTTCCTTCAACGAGATTTTTGTTCCTCTTAGTCTATTTTCTACCGGTCTAACGAAATAATAAACTACATTTTTGAATGTAAAATAGGTGCCGAGTTCGATATCCAACCCAAGTATCCCGAGAACATCTTCACTGAACACAATAAATAGTTAGCCGTGATACCCAATGAGAGTTGGCACCTATCCAAACCTGAGATTTATGGTAACATGGGCATATCTATGGTCTCTCTGTGTCGACCAGCCTGTCTATTCATAGCCGTGGCTTCGATCTCCAGAGAAGGGAGTGCTAGAGTCGGGTGGGATTCCAGGAATAGATAACATGTTCACAGCGCGTTGGGGAACGGTAAGAGTGTTTGTGTGGCAACATGGCTAACAAGAAACTTACATACATATCCGAGCCAGTTTTGAAGGTTTTAGAGTCTAATCAGCGCCTATAGTGCAGTTTGGTTGTTTACTGCAGACGCGTGAATTTCTGATCTCAGTCCCCAAGGTAGTACATGGTCTTGAGAACAGGGATTTGATATATGGGCTTTCCAACCAAAACTGGTAGGTCTGTTTCCAAACAATATCTTCTTGAATGTAATATGATTTGACGAAGTCCGGTTATAAGATCTGGACACCAGAAAAAAATGATGAATATAGCACATTGTAAAAAAAAGTTCGCTAACATGGTCATACATTCCCCATTCACTACTTTCAAGCAGTCAGTAAAGACGCTGGAAAGTGTGCATCTGAGTTTGGTATTGGGTCGCTGAGCTTCAGAATAACGAATATCTTCCGCAAAGGCAATGGCGGCTCGGAAGCTATGTCCCTAGACGTACTTTTAAAATAAAAACAGGTCCATGTTTTGGTCAAATAAAACCGTAATCCTCTTTTCGAAGCTGCGCTGTTAATAGTTCATAGATATAAAATAAATATGTTTCGCATAGG
>CAXKVI010000002.1:13791042-13878542 GCA_964058755.1 Campiglossa producta | reverse complement strand
TCTTTTTATACCCAGCGTACTAGTACTAGTACAAGGGTATACGAAAGTTCTTAGGTTGAAAAGAAAAGTTGATTAAGGCATGTCCGTTCGTCTGTTCGTCCGATAACTTGAGTAAAAGTTAAGATATTTGCATGAAATTTTGTATACATGCGAAATCGTATGATAACCACGCCCCTTTATCGATATGGACTACTTCGAAAATCACATAAATTCACTTATATCGGTAGCGGAAATGGATAAAATTATATAATTTTATAGGTGAATCTCCCTGGTAATTCTATTATGATTGTTTGATAATTTTTAAAGTGCGTGTGGCACCGCCCACTTTTAAGGGAGACATTTTTGAAAATTCCAGTCATCGCCCTCCAACCACGCCATCTTTCGATATCGAAAATTTCGAAAATCACTAAATTGATATCATTTATAGGTGAATCCCACTGGTCGTTATATAATGATTTTTTGATATATTTTCTAAAGGGGGCGTGGCCCCGCCCACTTTTAAGGGAGGCATTTTTGAAAATTCGACTGGTCGTAACTTTTAAACTGATTAGGGTAGAACGATGAAGTTTGGCACAAAGCATACTAGTATCGTTGGGAGTATACCTCCCAACCACGCCCCTTTTCGATATCGAAAGTTACGAAAGTCACCTAAATTGCTATAATTCGGTAAAGGAAATGACTAAAATGATATAGTTTGGTAGGATGAACCCCCTAGTCATTCTATTAAGATTTTTTGATAAATTTTTAAGAATAGGCGTGGCATCGCCCACTTTTCAGGGAGGCACATTTGAAAATTTCACGGGTCATAACTTTTAAACTGATTACGGTGGAACGATGAAATTTGGTACAAGGTATACTAGCATAATAGGGAGCATACCTGATGTAATTGGACGAAATCGCTTTCCGACCACGCCCACTTTCGATATGGAAAATTTCGAAAATCACATAAAATTACATAATTCGGTAAGGTAATTAAATAGCTAAAATAGTAAAAACTTTAGGTAAATCCTCCTAGGGCCTATATCATTATTATCCCGTTCTGAAAACTACCGCTTCGGTTTACTCGAACTTGGACTTCCTTATTTTTTTATACAAGTTTCATTCAAGAAATCCTGGGTTTGGAACTCATTTTGAGATAGGACTTCTTTAAACTAATTTTGTAAATAGGGAGTTTTTGAAAAATATTTTGAGGAACCGTCGATATGCTCATAAACGTGACTAAATGACCAAAAATTTACAAATAAATTTCTCCACTGGGCATGTCTCTACGACTACAAAAAGTAAGTAGGGTTTCTCACATACCTACACATTCCTCACCTAAAAGTTCTCATACTGCTTGCTGGTGGTGCCTACGCTTGTAAACATGTTTTTTTTTGGCTTTAGCGGCATAGTGTTGCATGTCTAGCATTCGTATTTCAGTCACGTACAGGTAAATCTCAATTGAATCGAATGTGATACCGGATGTGAGTACAACAGTGACGTTTAGTGTTGATGATGATAACAGTGGTTGAGGTGGTGATGGTGGTGGTGACGTCCACGACGACGACATAGACGGTGGCACACAGCTATGCAGACGTACATATGTATGTTACTGCAGCGCTAATAGATAGTAGTTGGCTGCCTCTAAATTGGCAGAACTTTTGTTATTTACAAAACTTTCTGTAGCAAAGTGCAACAACAACAGCAACAACAACATGTCTAAGTGCAAAATACTCCACATTCATGCCGTTGAAGCTTTTAAACGTTGGCCAGAGAGACAGACATCACTTGCTGCTGAATACCTTAGCTTTTTTCCGCTTCGATTACTCGCATTACAGAATAACAACAAAAGTCAGACGCCAACAACAGCAACGCCTGTTGTCCATCAAGGCAATGGCCGTCATGTAAACAATTGTCATTGACAAAAACAAGTAAAAAATCTCACTTTTGAACACTTCGATAGCGATGTTGTGGACACACTCAGCTTGAAGTGCTTTGGTTTGTTTGCATTTCGTGTTGGTAGTGTTTACCGTACGTGCGCTAGTTGTTATGGTTTTTGTTTCTTTCTTGTTGTTGTAATCGCATTTCAATATTGGCCACTTTTATTACGATCATTTCAATCAATTTCTTTTCGCCATTTCTCTAACTTTTTATGTAAACAAAAACAAATACTTTCACAGGTAGCGGCGCGATTTCAGCTACTGTGTTACCCCCATAAAACCTGTCTGTGTCACTTTTGATATGGGACTGGTTTGTAAATAGATTTAAGTGTAAAGTGGAGCACAAAAAAGTGTCGAAATGCCTGATGACAGCCTTTGCTTAAGGCCTTCTGTCAGTTTGATTTTCTTTTTTGCAGCATCGATTTTGGTATGTTTTCGATATTGCCTAAAATTGATGGATTCGAACGGCGACTGTCTGTTGTTGTCGGCGTGATGAATGTCAAATATTGACATAACGTATTATGAGAAAAGGCAACACTTTGAGTTTTATCTTTTTGAGTTTTTTGGTCTACTTAACAAAGATACTCTTTTGACAAAAGCTTTGGGCTTAGGTATGACATGAATTTTGAAATGTGCGGGTATAGGAGCACGTCATGAAACACTCCATTGAACCGACAAGGTACCTAAGTACAGAGTACCGACGAGCCCTCAAAGAAATACAAGTTACAACCGCTCGAATAATCTAGTAGAAACTTAGTCACAAACTATCGCCAACGCAGAATTGAATCTGCCCTGGAACGATTGGCATTCTTTTACGTTTACGAAGTGTTTACAAGAATACATATAGGATCTACGAAGTGACTCCCTTCGAACGATATGGCTTACTTTCTTAAAATAGCCTTTAACCGTCTAATCGATTTTGGCCCTTCAACATGTTATGCCAGTCGGTTCTGTTTTGAGCCAACTGACGCCAATTGGAGATACCGCGTGTTCTCAGAACTGCCCCCACTTGGTCCTGCCATCGGAGTGGTGATCTCCCTCTTACTCTACTTCCAACGGCCGGTGCCGATAAGAATACCTTCTGTCGCCAACTTTTAGGGTCCATACATTTTTCGAAGAATTTTTCTCTCGAATACTCCCAAAGCCGCCTCATCAGATGCATTTGTCGTTGTTGTTGTTGTTAACAAAAACACTCCCCGAAGGTTTAGGGGAGTGATGCCGAAATTGACAGTCCTTGGCAGGATATGAACCCGGTACGCTGCGGTACTCCCTTGCGATACTGCCCGACTGTCGTGGTAGCGATTTGGTATGACCAGTGGAACTTTCTAGGTCATGTTATCCCTCCGTCCATGAGGAAGGAGAAGATGGGTGAATGAGATGAAAGAGGGATCATCTTCGTAGATCAACCGAGTTAGCACGTCATTCATCAGATGCTGAAAAAAAAACAAGTTAAACAAGTAAAACCCAGCGATAGTTTTCATACGATTTTCGAAATTTTCCATTTCGGAAGTGGACGTGGTTGGAAAGCGATTTCAGGTATACTCCCTAATATGCTAGTATACCTTCATCGTTCTACCGTAATCAGTTTAAAAGTTATGAGCCGTGAAATTTTCAAATATGCCTCCCTGAAAAGTGGGAGTGCCACCCCCATTTTTAAAAATTTATAAAAAAATCATAATAGAATGACTAGGGGATTCATCCTACCAAACTATATCATTTTACCTATTTCCGTTACCGAATTATGTCAATTTAGGTGATTTTCGAAGTTTTCGATATCGAAAAAGGGGCGTGGTTATCATCCGATTTCGCCCATTTTCATTAACTGTATAAGAATTCATGCAAATATCTCAATTTCTACTCAAGTTATCCTGTACCCAGACGGACGGACATGCCATAATGAACTTATTTTTACAACCTAACAACTTTCATATATGGAACTCTAGTACGCTGGGTATAAAAAGGGCGTTAAAGTGAAATTTAAATTAATCAAAAAGCGTAAATGATCTTACTAAGGGTACGCACATTAAAAGCTTACTGAGATGGTAATCATACGTCAACACATGTTCTACAACCATGAAATAATCAGTACACGCACGAGCGGACACAAAATAATGATAAAATCAGAAAAAACAACATGTTGGTAGGATATACGAGGGACTAGTGACTAGAGATGGTACGAATAGTCGGCTTTTGTTAGTTCGGAACTTTGGAGCAAATACGAATATTCGTTGTAGTTCGAATGGAAGTATAGACTGCTTAGAACATTTTTTTGTGGGGCCTTTCATTTTACATATAACTATCCTGGAAAAACTAGAAATACAATCATGGCAGAAACGTTTCCAAAATGAGTGTACGACCACTATAAGGCGATCTCTTGAATATAATATCAGAATAATAGTTATGACAACTAAAATTGTGTGAGGTAGCAGAGGACGGATTGGTGTCCCACTACTAATGACGGCACTTCGATTTACACCGACGCCTCGATATTAGACGGCAGAATTGGAGGAGGGGTTTATTCAATGGACCTAGACTTCAGGAATCATGGACACCACGGCTTGGATAGGTAAATTTACTGTCGGACAGGTTGGGCTGATATGGATGGAAATCTCCAAATTAATAGGGGTATTAACCGGGCACTGGCTAAGTGTGCCCTTCCGACGATGCTGTAGGTAGGAGTTGCAAAGATGATGAGGAGGAAGAAACGGTGGAGCACCTCATCTGAAACTGCCCGATGTTCTCTCGATAATCTCTCTGGTGAGGTGTCGATTCATAAAAGGTCAAATAAGAGTTTTTTTTCTTGCTAAGCTGTTAGACTGGACTCGGATAACCTTGTTACCCTGGTGGAAAGATTATTTTAAGCATTTATATAAAGACTGACCTTTAGTTACTAGCCCACTAAACACCTTCAGTTACTAGCTGACAATAGCACGGATGATTTGATCTAACAATTTCGAGCTGCACCTGACTACTCACTGAGACACCTCCAAAAGCCAAAGGGCCCTAGCAGGCTAGTAGCTTAAAATATACAAGGTTGACATGGTTAAACAAATCCTTCCTGCTACCGTCGGGTCCGTACCGTAGCGGATTTATTCTAAAAAATCACTACCTATATCCCCAGCACTCCTTGAAGCGTCTAGTAGTAAACTAACTGATTTCAGTGTATTGAAACTCAAAACTCCGCCCACATTGCTACTTTGGCTCACCTTTAAGCTCATGATAATGTACCTTCAACATCTGCGATAATCGAAAACTACACTTAAGATATCTACAACACCAACATTGACTCCCGTTGGCATTTGACACCAAAATGAAATCTCATAAATTTAACGAAAATTGCATGTTAACCGATTGAATGGATTTTGTTGTGCGCGTTTATCTTTACCAAATTACCAACGATTTTCGGAGCATCAGTCAAGTGGCAAAAAACGCGGTGCAAATACATTGTAGTGACATGTTGCTTGGTGTTGTTGTTGTTGTTCTACAATGCGACAACGACAAATTGCCTCCGCTGCATGTTGCTAAGTTAACTATACGGATATGTTATTCAAGTGCAGCAGGTAATATCTCACATACGAACATTCAACTTTTGCGACAACAGCGCCAACATAAGAAAGCACAGCATAGCTAATACCGAAAATCAGGTCAACCATGAATTCAGCTGACGCGAATTGGTTGCTGCCTTTAAACTGGAGCTTCTTTGCTGAGTATGAGCTGATTTAAGGCTCTGATTTTGTTTTCTTTTTCTTCTTTTGCATGAACGGTTGTGTTTCATTATTTGTATGTAGCGGTTCTTTGGTCGCGCCTTTTTTGGTTTCTTTGACCTGTTTTTTGGCATGTCGTTTTCACTTGCGCTCATTGGGTTTCTGACAGCTTTTTGTTGTACCAACATCTTTTTGGGCATGTACTATTGTTTCTTTGAGCTTTTTTATTTTAATCCTAACCATTTATTTTATTTTTTTTTTGGTATTTTTCCATCTCAATTTTTTTTTGTTGCTTTGAGCTCTTTCTGTGTCATCCTTATCATATCTTCACTGTTCTTTTGGTTTGATGTCAGCATTTGTGGTTTTCGTGTTCGATATTTGGGCTAAAAATGATTGATTGCGGTTACGCCTGGGTTTAATAGCTCAGCTACTGAATGCAACAAAAAAAAATAGATAAAATATTGTCAAAAAAAACTGAAGAGGAGTACGAAGTAGTCAAAAAGGGTTGGGTTATTCTTCTTTGTTCTAATTAAGTGGGTGAACTTTGCGTGGTAATTACTCCCGAAAAGGAAAATCCGATGTTTAATCGCGTGAGAGTAATTAGAATTGATTAAGGTGGAATAAATCGTATTGACACTTGCCATATTCATTAAGGCAGACAACAAAAATTTTACTTTCAAACTTACTATTCAACTTTATCTACCATATTAAAAATATATTTATTTTATCTTATTTAATTTAATTTCATTTAATTTAATTTAATTTTATTTTAATTAAATTTTTTTGTTTTATTTTATTTTATTTACTTTATTTTATTAATTTTGTTTTATTTTGTTTAAATTTTTTTTCATTCATTTTATTTTTTGTTTTATTTATTTATTTTAATTTTTATTATTTAATTTTATTTTGTTCCTCTTTATTTTTTATTGATTTTATTATATAATTCACTTTTTTAGTTTATTTAATTTCAAAATTTTTTTTTGAAGTTAACTTCTTAGGCAGCGATATGAAGTTTTGATTGAGAGTAAAATTTGAGAAAATCGATGACAATGAAATTGTAGCCGACTTTCAGGCATATGCGTTTTTCTTATATCTCGGGAACCGCTCAACCGATTTCGATAAAATTTGGCATTATAGATAGTATGATTCATTCTAAGATTATGTGCGTGGGTGTTTCCACTTGGCGCGGTTCACAGGGTTGCCACTTATCTCAATTTCTTTAAATATTGAGCAAGATATGCCAATATGGTATCAAATGAAAGGTATTATCGACCGTATTCCAAATATGTAAATCTCAAGCAGGGTTGCCACCTAACCGTATTTTATATATTTTTCTCTATATATCGGGAACTTCTCGACCGATTTGGATAAAGTTTGGCATTATAGATAGTATGATTCATTCTAAGATTATGTGCGTGGGTGTTGCCACTTGGCGCGGTTCACAGGGTTGCCACCTATCTCAATTTCTTTAAATATTGAGCAAGATATGCCAATATGGTATCAAATTAAAGGTATTATCGACCGTATTCCATGTGTTTAACTCTCAAGCAGGGTTGGCGCCTGGGGTTGCCACCTAACCCCATTTTATTTATTTTTATTGATATCTCGGGAACCGACTGGTCGATGTGGATAAAATTTGGCATTATAGATAGTATGATTCATTCTAAGATTATACACGTGGGTGTGGCCACTTGGGGCAGTTCACAGGGTGGCCAACTATCCAATTTTTTTAAATATTGAGCAGAATATGCCAATATAGGTATCAAATGAAAGGCATTTTCGACCGTATTCCAAATATTTAAATCTCAAGAAGGGTTGCCACCTAACCGCATTTTATTTATTTTTCTCTATATCTCGGGAACCGCTCGACCGATTTGCATAAAGTTTCGCATTATAGATAGTATGATTCATTCTAAGATTATGCGTGGGTGTTTCCATTTGAGGCTGTTCACAAGGTTGCCACATATCTCAATTTTTTTAAATATTGAGCAATATATGCCAATATGGGTATCAAAATGAAAGGTATTTTCGGTCGCATTTCAATTATGACAATTTCTAGCAGGGTTGCCAGCTAGGGTTGCCCCCAAACCGTATTTTATTGATTTTTCCTTATATCTCGGGAACCGCTTTGCCGTTTTGTATTAAATTTGGCATTATTAGTAGTATGATTCATTCTAAAACTATATACATGGCGGTTGCCACCTATCTATTTTTTGTTTAATATTGAGCAAGATATGCCTATGTGGGTATCTATCAAGTGAAAGGCATTTGCGACCGTGTTCCAAATATTTAAATTTCAAGCAGTATTGCCACCTAGTCTTCCTATCTTTCTTCGTACAACTCTCTTACCTATCTGCCTCACTTTTGCTCTTCATTGCCCTCTTTACTACTACCACGCCCCTCTTCCTCCATATCCCATTCGTATTGGCCCCTGTTAATTTAGGCCTGATTCTACCCATGTACCAAATTTGAAGGAAAACGCTCCATATATAAGATATTTTCGAATGGATCATGCCCGGAAGTAAGATATTGTGAATCTAAACCATTCTCGAATACATCTTATTCATATCTCGTTATTTCTGAACTTAAGAAGTTAACTTCTTTCACGTGTACTTATTTTTTCTTTGTTTTATTCTGTTTTATTTAATTTTTTTTCTTTTATTTTATTTTTTTATTTTATTTTATTTCTATTTATTTTATTTTTTTCTTTATTTATTTAATTTAAATTTTTTAATTTAATTTTATTTTGTTTCTCTTTAGTTTTATTTATTTTATTATATAATTTATTTTTTATTTTATTTAATTTTTTTAATGTTTTTTTGTTTTATTACATTTGATTTAATTTTTTATTTATTTTTTTTTTTTTGTTTTTTTTTATTTAAATTTTTTTAATTTTATTTTTTTTTAATTTAATTTAATTTTTATTTTATTCAGTTTTATTTAATTTTGCTTCATTTATTTATTTATTTTTTATATTATTTACTCCTCTTATTTTATTTAAATTTTTTGTGCTTTATTTTAATTTATTAAATTTTATTTTTTTAATTATGATTTTTTTATTGTTATACATTTATTTCTTTTTATTTTTTTTTTGAGGTACAACAAGAAACTTCGCTTATTGTCAGAAAATTCAAATGTATTGTGCAAAAATCCAATCTCATAGACAGTCTTAGATATGCACTATGAAGTTTGGCTATTTGGCTCCAACTTCATCCATTCAACCGCAGACGTTGGGGATGCAGCGCATGACTGCAATCAAAACACATTAATGGGAAGCAAGTGAAATGCATCTTTAATAGTGAATCAGTCAAGCAATAAATGCTGGGAATATTTACAAAGATGTTGTGTAGCTTCTGTCATAGAAACACTTGGAATCGCCTGCAACAACAACTCCAGTGGGCGTTGCAAAGAGTTTCAAAAGTGACACAAAGGCACACCGACTAGGCGTTAAAATTATGAGCAGCTGCCAACTAAATAAACTAAAAGGGGAAACAAGATCGAGACAGCGGCGATTTGAAGCGCAACGGAAGAGTTGAGTGTAAAAAGAAGAAGAATAAGCAGCAGTGATGTACGGCACGAGGCTTTGACTTGGCAACTAGCGCATAGTGGTGACTAGCAATTTCCGTTGTCTGTCATTGCCAATTCGACGGACACTCAACCAAATTTTATGGTTGCTGCGTGGCGTTGCGCCACTAATTGCAGTTGAAAACTATTGAAATACGAAATGTTGGATAGGGTGACAAAGCGCCAATGTTGTTGGGGGGGCTAGAACTGGAGTCACGCACACACACTTGATTGCGCGTTTCAAAATTTGCAGTAGTCATTACGGGAGCATAACTCATAAAATAATACGAGCGTGTCTTTTAATGCCAGCATTTGGCTGTAAGCCAGTTCCTCCCATTTGGCATTATGTTGTTGTATTTGTAATTTTTATATGACTTCTTCTTCTCGATCGTGCTGTAAAAATCTTGCACATACAAACACACACTAATAATGGCAGTGGGTAATTAAAAATTTTGCCAATTTTCACTTCTTCCGCCAAACCAGAACAATTTGGTTGGTCATTAGTTTAATGCGTAATTGCAAATAATTTGATAATTAATGAATGAAATTTTGCGGTTGCCAAGTGACCAGTCAGTGGCTTTATGAAAGACAAAAGGGGAAACGATTGCAATCAGCGACAACTTAATTTGCTTCGGTCAAAGTGAGGATAGGAAAAAATGTCTTCATTACAAACAACTTTCCTCTGTGTGGTCGCTGTCCGCATCACAGCTCATAGTAAAAACAGGCCGAGTCGAAAAGCTTTCTAAGCTTTGTTTGTTGTTTTCAGGAACAAAAAATCCAAACCTAGGAAATAGTAGATTCCTAATAGCCAACTGTTCTAGCTAGCACCGCTTCCTAGGACCTAGGAAACATATTGGTTCCGCGCCCAACTTGCATAAAAAAGCACAACATAATTTCAAATATAATTTAGAGATGATCACAGAAGAGTCGCATACCACCATTACCATACCATTATAAATTACTAGCTGACCAGGCAGACACAGCTCTCATTTCATACGAAAATAAATATTTTTTCCATAATAATTATATCTACAGTAAAGCCTACTTAAGCTGAATAGTTTTCTAAAATTTTAAATTAAATGGAAATAAAATATGATAAATATCGATATAATTTAGAGTAAAATAAAAAAAAAATAAACAAAAATAATTAGGTACAAAAAAATTATAAAAACTAAAAAAAAAAATTTAAAAAAATGAAAAAAAAAAAACATTAAGAGAGCAAAACATCTCTTTGTCGTACAGTCAAGCCATACTTTGTCCAGTATATTTACAAAAACAAAAAGCCAAATAAATGTAATGGAAAAGAGAGTGAAAACTGCGACAAAGTATATATTGGAACAACAAAGAGGGCGTTAGGTATTCGCAGATCACAGAAGAGTCGATAACCACCATTACCATACCATTATAAATTACTAGCTGACCCGGCAGACGTTGTCCTGCAAAAAATTTATTTCCCTGTATGTTTCTCTAACCCGATCCCTATATTTATTTTAATCCATATCCCTATCTCCTTCGTATAAGAGGAACCACGCCCCCCTTTTTCGTTATCCCCAGTTTTTTTTTTTTTGAGGTCTCATACAGCCTCTCACCAAATTTCCGTGGTCTAACATAAATAATTACAGAGATACAGACAACGAAAAATTCCATTTGTATGGGGGTGCCACGCCCCTTTGTCGTTATCCCCAATTTTTATGAAGGTGGTAGGGCTCGATCTCATACAGCCTCTCACCAAATTTCCGTGGTCTAACATAAATAATTCCAGAGATACGGACAACGAAAAATTCCATTTCTATGGGAGGTACCACGCCCCCTTTTTCGTTATCCTCAATTTTTATGAAGGTGGTAGGGCTCGATCTCATACAGCCTCTCACCAAATTTCAGTGGTCTAACCCGAATACTTTCAGAGATACGGACAATGAAAAATTCCATATTTATGGGAAGTGCCACGCCCCTTTTTTCGTTATCCCGAAATTTTTTGGAAGTTGTACCCGTTTCCAAATTTGAGTGGTCTAACCCGAATACTTCCAGAGATACGAACAATGAAAAATCCCATTTGTATGGTAGGTGCCACTCCCCCTATATATATCCAAATATTTTTTAGCCTGTGACCATCCCTGGAAGATATCCAGTGCGTGTGTAAAGTTTGGTTGCGATCGACTTATTCGTTTAGAAGCCAACTTCGTCCAAAGGTAAATAATTTGAATTTTTATATATAGATAGAAGAAAGATAGAAGATGTAATTTCCAAAACTTTAAGAAAATAAACGTTAGAAAAAGGAAACTTTTTTTTTTCTTTGACAGTACTTTGGAGGGGATCCAATCCAATCGTTTGACATGCAATGTCAGGTTATTTTATTTTTCTTAAATGAATCCATCTCTTCGTAACTTCCTTAATAAAATACATCAGTACATTCTAAGTTTAGCAGATATACATAGATATCTCATAAAAAATCTAGATTAATTTGATTAGGTTTCTCGACCCAACTAATTAACAAATTCAAAAAGAAACACCAGAGTTCTCCTTAATCCACTCCGCGTAGTAAGGTACACTCGTAAAAACAGCGGGACCACCTTCTTCACAACCACCTTCTGGCACAGCTGAAAAGATACCAATAAGCTCACCAGTGGAAACTTCAGTCAATGGACCACCAGAATCAGCATAACATGGCGAGATCCCTCCAATATTTGAAGTGCAAATCATATCGTCTCCGATTACTTGAGAAGGATAAAATGGAGCACAATCGCTTCTACTAATCACTTGCATGGAAGCATATTTTAAATTTGGGTTTAGCCTATTTGCAGTGGTACTAATATAGCCCCAACCAGAAACAATGACAGTTTGATCAACGTAAGTGGATGGTTTCGCAGTGATAGCCGGTAAGCGTACCTTGTTAATGTTACGGTTAAAAGTTACCGGATGAATTTTAATCAGCGCCACATCGTTGCCCAAAATGCTAAAATCGAAATTTGGATGAACAATAAAATTGCTGCTATTAACATTTTGTGTGACTTCGGGTTTAGTGACCTGAGTAGCACCGAGTAGAACCTCGACATTAATGGCTCTAAAAAGAAGTAGTAATAAAATATATTCAACATCAATAAATTAGCTAAAGTACAACATTTGCAACATTTTACTCACCCATAAGTACACTGAGCTGCAGTCAAAACCCAATCATTTGCTATCAAAATACCACCACACCACCACTCTGTAAAATTTAAACCCACTTGATATGGAAACTGATCTGCTGCTGCATCTTTGCCATTGGTAATGCGTCCACTTGGTTTGACATCAAGAACCGCTGAGTCTCGCTGTTGGACGAACACATCGGCGATGTCAACTGGACCTGCACTAGCCGTGGCCACAGCCAATGTCAAGGCGAAGAAGACTTTCATGCTATTTGATGGTAGTTCTATTATTACAACGATTTGCTATAATATTTGGCTTTTTATACTTCTGGCCAAAAAGTTTGAAGAATTTTATTTTTAAACTGATTTATGCTATCTGAAAGGTTGTGCGTTATCAGCAAAAAATAAGCACATGCCGTACATAATCATTTTTTTTTTAGATTTTATTACCTACACGCACGTTTAATTCAATTTCTGTTTTTTGTTTGTTGATTTGTAGGGGTTGCCAATTGGGGCCGTTTACAGGGCTGCCCTGCAAGTATTTTAAATTATGGAGCAATATATACCAATATGGATAGCAAATGAAAAGTTTTTTAGGCAACATGTCAACAAAAATATTTTAAAGTAGGGCTGCCAGCTAGGGTTGTCTGCTTACCGCAGTATATTTGTATATCCGGTACTATCTCGAGCACCGCTTGACCGATTTCGATGAACTTTGGCATAGAAATAGTATGACTGTTTCTAAGACTATCTACTTGGGGGTTGATACTTGGTGCGGTTTACAGGGTTGCCACCTATCTATTAATATTATTATAAGGTACCGCGACCATTAGCACGATCTATTGTGTGACCTATCAGCTTATTGCTGTATGCGGAGGCTCTTTATAAATTTGAGCACCTCCTCAGGTTTTTTATTCCATATTACGAACGGATTGAGAGTGAACCCACCTAAGTAGCAGACTCTTTTTCTGGCTAACGCAATGCATTCGCAGAGTATGTGAACCGGCGTTTCATCGTCCAGTTCGCAGAACGGACAAATTGTTGCCACCTATCTAAATTGTTTAAGAACGGAGCAAGATATGACAATATGAGTATCAAATAAACGGCATTTTCGACGACCGACCAACTGAAATATTTTCAAGTAGGATTGCCGCCCTATTGTATTTCCATATTTTTTCTTATATTTTGTCATTTTGGGTTCATTTAAGGATCTTTTTGGAATCATTTTGCTATCATTTTGGGTTTATTTTCATAAAATTTTGGGTTTATTTTCTGATCAATTTGCGTTAATTTTAGGGTCTTTTTGAAATCATTTGGGACCATTTTTAGGTCATTTTGAGACCATTTTTGGGATCATTTTGAGGTTATTTTGGGATCATTTTTGAGTTCATTCAAGGATATTTTGGGTTTCTTTTGCGAACATTTTTGTGCCATTTTGGAATCATTGTGGGAGTAATTAGGGTTAATTTTGGGGTCGTTTCGAAAACATTTGTTGATCATTTTGGGATCATTTTCAGATAATTTTGGGGCCATTTTGGATTGCATGACCGATTTCCATGAAATTTGGCATAGAGGTAAAAGTTCCCATCGATCCCATGTGTGCTAAAAAGTTATTCGGGGTCAAAATTTTAGGTTTTTTGGACTTTTCTCGAAAACGATAAGTTTTTTCGAAAAATTACCTGAGGCCAAGTTGTAGACTTGAAAATTTTCTACATACAAGGGCCCGACATTTTTTTTGGTGAGAGTTGCCAGTTCAGTTCGACGTTGTAACGTAGGCTCTGTAAATTATATGAAATTATACGCCACGTTTGGATTTTTCAGAAATTTTACTTGAAAACTTTAGTATGCGTAGAAAAATTTTCTTATATTCAGGGGATTCATTTAAAGCTATAAAAGCATCGGAAAGCTCATAAAGCGTGTAAACCTAGTAAACTTCTATGAAAAGAGACATATTTATGAGGTTTATAAGCTTTACGAGGTTTACAAAGCTTTAAATGAATTCCCATATTGTTTCTCTGTCAATGAAAAAAGTTATTTTTGTAAAGCCTATAGTAATCGAGCTAGAGCTTGAATAAAAATTGAGACATTTCCATGAAGTTTTGTACACAGGCTAATTTCTGGCCATGGTAGGTTGCTATTGAAAATGGACGGTTTTCGATATCGAAAATTTCGAATATCACTTAACCTAACATAACCTGGGTAAAAATTGAGATATTTGCATGAATTTTGGTAAATAGGTTACTTTCTGGTCAAGGTAGGTAGATTTTGAAAATTGGTGAAATCTGATGATAACCACGCTCCCTTTTCCATATCGAAAGCTTCGAAAATCACTTAAATTGAAATAACTTGAGTATAAAATTTTGAAAATCACCTAAATTGACATATATCGGTAGCTGAAATGGCTAAAATGATATAATATTATAAGTGAATCCCATTGGTCATTCTCTTACCATTTTTTGATGCATTTTTAAAAGTGGACATGGCACGGCCCACTTTTATGGCAGGCATTTTTGAAAATTCGACGGATCATAACATTTAAACTGATTACGGTAGAATGGTGAAATTTGACACAAGTTATACTAGCAATATTAGGTGGATACCTGATGAAATTGGACGAAATCGATTCCAACCACGCCCACTTTTGATATGGAAAATGGCTGTAATTATTTTAATAGTTGAGATAATCGCACATGTTTTACCGGTTTGGAAGGTTCAAAGCTTCAACTTTAAGAGTATGTAAAAATATTTTCAAAAAAGTTTCAAAAATTAAAAGAAAATTCACTTTGAAAAAAAATGCCATTTTTCCCCATACAAAATGTATGGGAAAGGGCGAAAAAAATAACTTCACCCCTAAGGGTTAAGTTAGAGCGCTAATTTTTTGCAAGGCTTATTTTCTCATCAATACCTAACTTTTAAGGGGGTAAGACCAAGTCGACATTTTTTTTGAATCACCCTAATATTTTACTTACACTAAGTACTTTTATAAATTAACATTTATAAGCACATATCTACTACACAAATATAATCGTTAGTAATTAAAATTATCAAAGTCATCAATCTGTCGATGAGAGAAAAACACACACACACAAACTTATGACTTGGTGTTTGCGCTGATTTATTATACCACAAAAGGCTTCAACTATTGGCTTTTGCCAAAACCACACAGCAGACAATTCGACGCAATGCACAAAGCGCCTGCCAATAGTCATAAATCTGTTGCCAATTCATTGCAGTCATCATCGCAATCAGCCAATTAATTATAAGCACTGATTGCTTGACCAACGATTGTAAACATTATATTATGAAAATATTTTTATTTTAACAAAAAAATAGATATGATTTGAGTTTGAGTTTATCTGCAGTCAAGCGCAAGTAATTTAAAACTAACAAGTGAAATTTAATATGGCACAGCCTTTAATTAGAGCATTGAATTGTAATTAACTATTTACAAAATTTATGTATTTAAATGAGCTTTCATTACCGCATTAACGCTTTCATGTGTTATCAATAACTAAAATCCTAATTAAAGCATTAGCCGCAATTTATTACCCACTGATCATATCCTCCACACATATAAGCGATAGTAAAGCTTTAATACTAAAAAATCAATACTGCACTTTTGTTTAATAAATTTAGCTCATTAAGCATACGATAACTTATAATAATAATTACTTTAACAAATTTCGAACAATTCTATTTCAACAATTAGACGATACAACAAAATTGAAGTTTTTGAAAATCCCAACAGCTTTCTCAACAGTTCCTAAAGCTCTTGGGTGCGTTGAATCCGAATCTGAAGTCAGATTTTTCGCGTCACCCTAGGTTTTCTCTCCAGAGTGTAGTTTGCACAGAGATCAGTAGTTGTAAAAAAAAATCAAGTTTTATAATTTTTCTTAATAAATTAGCAACTGTAACTAATTTTTCTGTAGTCAAGGAACCATACTTTAATTTTGTTTTTACATTTAACCACATACAGATTGTTCAAAGTTAAAGTCCGGGTGGTTGCTAAACTTGAACAGATAAACAACTAAGGTGTTCTGTAAATAAATACCATGGATATTGCCCCATTACATTATATATTACTTTCGTATCGTGGCGCTGGTGCCACGGTTCAGGCCACCACCCGGACTTTGCATGGCGTAGCCCAGGGTTATCTCTACATATAATAAAATTGTAACAGGTCGATGTCTGTACATGGCAGATATCAACAAAAATTGGTTAGGGGAAGCATTATTAATCGAGAAGAATCCAAATCAACCATTTAAAAAAATTTTGTGTGTCTGTCTGTCCGTATGTTTGTGGCCGTATCACTCTGAAAGTAATGAATGGAATTGAATGAAACTTTTTTCGTTGGATTGCTCGACGCTCAACTTAAAATTTAAGATATTACTTTTTTCGAAATCTCAACCGGTTTTGGAGTTATCGCCCAATATGTGGACCATATCTCTCTGTATGTTTGTGGTCGTAACACTCTAAAAGTACTGAATGGAATTGAATCGTTGGATAGCTAGATGCTCAACTTAAAGTTTAACGGGTTTTGGGGTTATCGCCCAATATGTGGACCAGGGGTGACCAAAAATGTCTTAGTACAATATGGTTGTCAAACGAAAGGTATCAATGAGTTCTTTAATAAGCGTTGTGATTCATTGAAATATCTGAAATGGTTTGGGAGATATCTTGAAATTTCGATAGCTCGAGCGGTTTCGGAGGTGTCGACAAATATTTCCACATAAATGTGTTAGTACATTATGGTTATCAAACAAAAGTTTGTTGTTGTTGTTGTAGCGAGGTGTAGCCCTGCCTAAATGTCAGACAGGGTCACCCCGAGTATATTGCTCTTGGCCGGGTCGATATAAGAAAACGGCCCGGTCGTTTCGGCACGATGGGTACAGCACAAGTACTGGTACCGTTCTCGTAGAACCGGCAATACAAGAAACTAGCCGTGTAGGCCATGTAGGTCATTTAGCGTTACCCAGGGTGCACCAACTGGGAGGCGACCTACTTTTACACCCCTGCTGTCATAAACCATTTGATTAATTTCAATACCTAAGCTACGCATACGAAGTCGCGGGCACCAGCTAGTTTATAATAAAACCTTTAGAACCTTATTTCACATTTCAAGTGAAATAAGACCTTATTCTTAATAAAGGCTTTATTTCTCAATCGATAGCGATATAAGGCCTTAAAGGCATTATCTCAAAAAGGCCTTATTACACCACGCCTCTTCAAATAGTTCATATCTTAAAAAAAAAAATCGATTAAAATAGAAACTGAAACAAGTAAGGAAAGCTGTCTTCGGCTGTGCCGAATACTATATACCTTTCATGAATAAGCGTCACGATTGTCACTGTTCGATCCCCAGTACAGCCTGTGTGAATTTAACTTTAGCTCATACCGAAAGTATCGAAACTATCGATTATATGGGGCAGATGTGTTTTATTGGTCCAATCTCATTGATTTTTAACATCGACATTCCACATTCTAACAGAGCAATTGTTACGAAATTTCACGATCCTACCTATATAATTACAGCAGTTATAGCCCAAAATCCGTTTATCGGAACAATCGATTGTATGGGGGCTATGTGAAATATTTATTCCATCTCAATGATTTTCAACTTCAATATTTCACATATAAAAATAGCAATACTTACAAAATTTCACGTTCTTACCTATATAAATACAGGAGTTATCTACCAAAATCCGTTTATCGGAACAATCGATTGTATGGGGGCTATGTGAAATATTTATCCAATCTCGATGATTTTCAACATCGATATTTCACATATAAAAATAGCAATACGTCCAAAATTTCACGTTCCTACGTGTTTAATTACAGCAGTTATAGCCCAAAATCCGTTTATCGGAACGATCGATTGTATGGGGGCTATGTGAAATATTTATTCCATCCCAATGATTTTCAACTTCAATATTTCACATATAAAAATAGCAATACTTACTAAATTTCACTTTCCTACCTCTATAATTACAGATGTTATAGCCCGAAATCCGTTTATCGGAACAATCGATTGTATGGGAGGTATCAGAAGTTTTGGTCCGATCTTGCTGGTTTCGACAAATGATTATTTTCATATAAAATAACGCCTCCATACCAAATTTCATCCGGATATCTCTAAAATTAAAGTAATAGTTTGCGTACAAACAGACGGACAGACGGACATGGCTAAATGGAATCAGCTCAACGTCCTGATCATAACGGTATAGTTATTAGTGGGTCTATCTCTTCTTCTTTTCATACTTACAAACATCGGACCAAAGTTATAATACCATTTCCTGTTCATGAAAGGTATAAAAAGCGTGCTACGTATGTAGTAAAATCCAATAAATCGACTATGTTCGGCATGTGCTTATTTGTAGCTGATTATGCGATAACGCACAAACTTTCAGATAGCAATAATCATTTTAAAAACCAAATTCTTCAAACTTTTGGCCTAAAGTATAATAAGCCAAATATTAAGTTTAGCAACGGGTTGCAATAATGGAACTACTATCAATTAAAATGAAAGTGTTCTTCGCATTGACATTGGCTGTGGCCACGGCTGGTGCAGGTCCAGTTGACATCTCCACTGGATTCGTTCACAAGCGAAATTCACCAATTCTTGATGTCAAATCAAGTGGACGCATTACAAATGGCGAAGATGCAGCAGCAGGGCAGTTTCCATATCAAGTAGGCTTAAATTGTACTAAACCGCAAGGTGTCATGTGGTGTGGCGGTACTTTGATAGCAAATAATTGGGTTTTGACAGCTGCTCATTGTGCTTTTGAGTGAGTAAAGTAAATGTTTTGTTGTTGAGAACCACAACCTTCAAAAAAAAAAAAATGGTTTATAAGCTCTAAAAACTCAAAATGTGTATGTAAAAGTCATTATAAAAAGCTTTATATACTAAAAGCTTATTCCTATTTTTTTATGAATATTGTGTTACATATCCTAATATTATAACTAATTCTAAGTATGTTTCAACTTTTTAATTACAGGGCCTTAAATATCACTGTCTTACTCGGCTCTACTCAGCTCACCAGTCCCCAAATCACGCAAAACGTCAATAGCAGCAATTTCATCATTCATCCAAACTTTGATTATGATGTCTTGCGCTACGATGTGGCACTCATTAAAATTTCTCCAATATCTTTTAACCATTTTATTAACAAGGTACGCTTACCGGCTATCACTGCGAAGCCATCCACTTATGTTAATCAAACTGTCATTGCTTCTGGTTGGGGCCTTGTTAATGAAACTGTGCAAAGACTTAGTCCAAGTTTACAATTCGCATCCATGCAAGTGGTTAGTAAAAGCGATTGTGCTCCATTTTATGCTACACAAGTAATTGGAGACGATATCATTTGCACTTCAAATATCGAAGGGATTTCGGCGTGTTATGGTGATTCTGGTGGTCCATTGACTGAGGCATCCACTGGTGAGCTCATCGGTCTTTTTTCGTATGTCCCAGATGGCGGTTGTGAAAAAGGTGGTCCCGCTGCTTTTACGAGTGTACCTTACTACGCGGAATGGATTAAGGAGAACTCTGGTGTTTCTTTTTGAATTTAATTAGTTGCTTCAAGGAACCTAATAAAATTTATCGAGATTTTTACTGAGGTATCGTTATTTCTCTGATAAACTAATTATGTACTGATATTTCTAATAAGGGAGTTACAAAGAGATGGATCTTCTATATCCAAAGGTTGGAATGGACCACTTATTAGTTCAATGCATTTTGATGGGGAGTTTCCTTTTATCATAAAACAAAGTTTGGTCAAAGAAAAAATTAAACTAGATGGTATTTTTTTAAATATGCATAGAAATACGTTCGCCGTCAGAATGAAAGGTCAAAGGTCAAAATTTTAAGTTTTTTGTACTTTTATCGAAAACGGTAAGTTTTTTAGGTTGGAGAACCAGAGTGGAGAAAAATTAAAATTTTGCATTTTTTTGAGTTTTCTCGACAGTTGACCCCGGATAACTTTTTTAGGGATCGACTTTTGCAGTTTTCTTCAGGGTGGTGAGCCCATGTTCGTGATAAAAAAATTGGCTCTGCTACGCCCAAAGAAAAAGAACCTGAATAAGATTTTACCATTTTTACCATTTCTCGGAAGATACATATATTTTATCAAGGGAAAGCGCCAGCTCCACGCCAAATATCAAGCTCATCGAGTCATACATATGATTGTTTAGAATCTGGCCCTGGTAAACTTCCTGGAAGAAAAATCATCCCACACTTTAACCTAAGCGTAATGCTACCTACACACCAAAGTACAAGTAAATCCAACCATCTATACGAAAGTTTAGAATAAGTCTGTCCTGGGTCCACTTTCCGGAGAAAACTTATCCTTTACATTAATCTAAGCATATAGCTACTTACACACCAAGTTTCAAGCAAATCGAGCCATAAATAAGATTGTTTAGAATAGATCGGTCCCTGGTCCACTTCCCGGAAGAAAAATCATACCATACTTTAACCTAAGCAAAGCGCTTCCCACATACCAAATTTCAAGTAAATCCAGCCATTTAAACGATAGTTTCGAATAGGGCAGTTCCGGGTCCACTTCCCTAAAAAAAAAAAAACTTAACAGAAACACTCTCCAGACTCCTACTAATCTATCCCGAAAATTTGGAGAAAATCGGCCGAGTAGTTTTGGAGTCTATAAGCTACATACGTACATACATACATCCAATTTTTTATATCGACAGTCACACTGCAAAACCCTGTATATTTCAGGAGAGAGAAAAAGCTATGATAATTTTATCATATGAATTAATTTTATAATATGAGCCACTTAAAGCACAATTGGTATAAGTTCACCTTTTCACGAACTGAGATATTCAAGGTTTTGTGTTGTCAACCAATAGGGGGTGCCCTTGATTTCACAATTTAGTTGTGCTATTTATTCGGTTTCTATGGGAGCTAGGAGTTACCCTGTTATCGTGTTATATAGAAAACATGTTCCCCTACATAGCGTCATTTCTAACTTAAAAATACCAAAACTGGACTTATACGACTTGTGCTTTAAACGATTCATATGATTCTTATTACATTTCACCACTGAAAAGAAACGGGAAGTTGTAATCCGATTCTGGATGCATTTTAATGCACACCCACGATCTATGGGAAGGGGGTGTAAGAGTAGGTCGCCTCCCCGTTGGTGCACCCTGGTTAACGCTAAATGACCTACATGGCCTACACGGCTAGGTTCTTGTGTTGCCGGTTCTACGAGAACGGTACCAGTACTTGTGCTATACCCATCGTTCCGAAACGACACGGGCCGTTTTCTTATATCGACCCGGCCAAGAGCAATACACTCGGGGTGACCCTGTTTGACATTTAGGCAGGGCTACACATCGCTACAACCACCACCACCGCCATCTATGGGAAGGGCTCAGAACCTTATTTTTTGGAAAAATAGTGACATGCAGGGTTTTGCAGTGGGGTTGTCGATATATAGATAAACTGAATTTACCGGACTAGTATTTTTTGATACATTGAATAGGGAAAAGTTGGCTCTAGCTCGAGAACTATGTATATTAGGGTGATTAAAAAAAAATGTCGACTTGGTCTGACTCCCTAAAAAGTTAGGTATTGATGAGAGAATAAGCCTTGCAAAAAATTAGCGCTCTAATTGCACACACATACACAGTAACACGTATAAAATCTAGTAAATTTTAAATGGCTGCAGTTATTTTATAAGTTAAGGTAATCGCACATGACATACTATTTTGGAAGCTCCAAAGCTTCAACTTTAAGAGTATGCAAAAAAATTTTGAAAAAAGTTTTAAAAATTGAAAGAGAACTCACTTTGAAAAAAATGCCATTTTCCCCATACAAAATGTGAAAAAAAGGGAGAAAAAAATAGCCACCCCTAAGGAAAAGAAAATTTATCTTCGCATACTAAAGTTTTCGAGAAAAATACTGAAAAGTTCATACTAATTTATAATCACGATTTCTTAGAACTGGTTACTCTTAAAAAAAAAATGCCAGGACCATATTTGCTGAGAATTTCCACGTCTACAACTTGGTCTGAGGTAATTTTTTGAAAAAACTTACCGTTTTCGAGAAAATATCAAGAAACCTAATATTTTAACCTTTGATCCGGAATAACTTTTTTAGCACACATGGGATCGATAGGGACTTTTGAGGTTTTCTTTCTGAAGGTGAAACTAAGCTGTATGCAAAAATTTCGATCTGTGGGAATTTTTGTTGTTTCAAATGTCTATATTGACCGGGCTATATATAATATATATTTCACTTTTTTTCATTTTATAAAGCTAATTTTTTCAAAGTGTTTAAAATTACTTTATTAGAAAAACCGTTGAATTTTCAAATAGAGGTGTACTATTTTTCTTAAATTTCCATAGCGAAATTCAAGTTCGTTTGCTTGGTAATGGTATGACATACTTTACACTAATTTTCAACAATATCATTTCCTATCTTTTCCCTAACTAATTTTTCCGTAGCTTCCTTTTTCTTTGTCCTACAAAGTTTTGGTACAGTAGAGCTCTTTATTCCAGTGACTATTATGTGTTGTTTACAAAGCTGTTCAAAATTTCACATCATCTTAATTTTTCATGTTTACTTTGCGCCCTCTGCTTGCGTTGCATTTCGGTAACATCATCAACGCGATTACCAAACTGCAATTGCAACTTCAACACCGTCATCATCATTAACAACAAGAGTGCTTTAGCATTGTTGTTGTTGTTGTTGTTTTTTGTATTGTACTTATAAGCATTATGTTGTAATTTGTGCATTTTTTCTTTGCAAATTTTCGCTCACAACAAACTATTGTTTTGCTGTTGTTTTTATGTTTTGTATTTTGGCAGTCACTACACAGCTGCTGTTGCCGTTGCCGTTGCCGTTGCCATTGTCTTTTCTTTGCCACTGCCAATGCCACTGCTTTTGCTATTACCATTTTTGAATGCAAGTTTTACTATTTCCATTTGTTGCTACTATAAAATTAATTTTTAAAAGTTTTAAAGCCAGTCGTAGTCTTTCTTACAGGACTTTAGTGTAATAGCTTACAACAAGTAGTACTTACGTGGGGTGAGCATAAGACACGGCCAAGTGCAACATTAACAAATGCTATTCACACTTACAGAGAATTTGGAAACTAACGAGAAAAATGTGAAAATTATGCAAGTAAGAAAATTTGTGTATACAGGGTGTTAGGAGAGTGATGCGAAAAAGAGAACTCTCTAAAAAAATTATACCAAGAACCTCTTTACATTATAGTTGTCGGATGATTCGCAACACAGAAAAAATGGCACTGTTAAAATCAACAATCTCGTACTATTATCCTGAAATTGAACAAATTCTGTTGAATTGACCAAATTTTGGTTATTTCAACGGAATTTTTTGTTGAAGTAACTGCATTCAACTGTTGATTGAACAGGCATATATCTGTAAATTTTTAATTGACAAAATTTGGTAAAATTGACAGAATTTTTGTTGATCAAACTAAATTTTGTGTTAAAACAACAACTTCCTCTAGTTAATTCAACAGCGAAGGAACTGTCATTTTAAAAACAACAAACTTCAGCGAAGATACTATCATTACTGTCATAGAACAAAGCTGGAATTCGACGCCATCAAGCATAAGTACGCGATGGCCTGATGGTTCATATCTCCGTTCAGCAGTCAAAGCATTGTGAGCTCGATTCTCCGTGGAGGCAACAAAGCAACGTGAGAAAGTGTCATTCAGAACAAAGCTGTAATTAGACGCTGGCAAACATAAGTAAGCGATGGCATCATGGTCAGCCAGTGGACTCCTGAGTTGAGCGTTCAAGAGCCCTGAGTTCGATTCTCGGTTAAGTCACAATATAAGAACTCTGAAAATAATTTTTTATTTGTTTTTTGTTTTACTTATTTTGGTGTTAAAATAACACTTATTTTAGTTATATTTAACAAAAAAAATTATATTGACTACACTGAGAATCGAACTCAGAAAACCTAAAACAAGAAATTTTTTTGTTAGAACAACAGCTTAACTGCATTGAATAATGGATAGGAATTGACCGTAATTTTGTTTGAATCAACCCATATTTTGGTTGATATGACCACCTAATTTTTTTCTGTGTAAGGAGTTACAGGAGGTACAGAAATCTCCAATAAGGAGAGAGTACATAGGTGAAAATCAAAAGCTTTTCAAAATAGTTTAAAAAAAGCCAAATGAGGGTTAAGCTGTAAAGCGCTTCGAGTGGCAATACCCAAGTAGAAAAATTAAGAATGAAGCATACTATCCATATACAAAATTTCACTTAAATCGGCCAATAGGTTCCAGAGATAGTGGTTGCTATAAGAAGGAATAAGCAGTTATGTGGCAACCCTAGATGGCAACCTAAATTTAAAATATCGTAGTTGGTTTTCGGCTAAAAGTACCTTTCATTTGATACCTATACTCATATATCTCGCTCAATATTAAAAAAAAAACAAATGAGATAGGTGGCAACAATGTAAACCGCCGCAAGTGGCAACACAAACGTAGAACATCAAAGAATGGAGCATCCGGAACATATCTAGTTATCTTGCACTAGTTCGTTTTCAATTTATTTTATGTCCCTGCATGAAAGTCAGTCACTAGTGAGACTAAGGTCTAAGAAATAGAGATAAAGTGGCGAATAAGAACTAGTGCGATAGTGAATAGATTTTAACTACTTTGAAACCAGCGGTTGATGTTGTGTTAAATGTGGGGAGTTGTGTGATGAAATGTGTGGAGCTTTGGTCTGGTTTGGAACCATTGAAATTGTACTCATAAAGGGAAAAGATCTAATTTGTAGAGTTTAGAAATGGTTCAGAACTATAGATTTTCCCCACAGGGATACTATCTACATCGCAAATTTCATCCAAATCGATCAAGCGTCTCTCGATATAGTACCGGATACACACATGTACATTGTACAAACATACAAATACTTAAGAATAGGTCGCTTAAACTCATAAGACAAGGAAAAAGGTTACTTGGAACCTCCCCTACTAGATGTAGATTTTCTTAGTACATATCTCTGGAACTATTGTTGTTGTCGCTTTTGCTTTTATGTAGTGTGCGTATTGCTTCAAACTAAAAGTGCTACATTGTAAATTGTGCAAAAGTTCTTGTAGATGCACCAAATTCAATGCATATTTTGTTGTTGAAGATAAAGCCGAGGGAAGGAACAAGAAACAAAGAGCATGAAAATAATTTGTTTGCTGCACTCTTTGGTTGTCGAAACAACTAGCGCAAGTGCTTTTCAAGGGGACAATCTGCATTATGTTGAACACCATGTAAACTAATTTATTGCTTGTTGTCGCATTATTAACGCGACTTAAACTTTCCATCATTTATATGTTGTACTCGTACATATACAATATATAAGTATCTACGCAGTTCTATAGTAAATAATGTATGTATGTATGTCCCGTTAAAAGCTCAACGAAATTGTAGTAGCGGTTGTAGTGACTTAAGTGAAAACTGCATTTACAGGTGGGAGTCGAGATAAGTCGGGCGTTTTTTTAATTTAAGTTTAAAGTTTTAATTTTAGCTTTAGCTTAGTTGTAGTTTTTTTTAAGTTTCTTGTTTGTTTACATGTTTAAGTAGATTTCTGCTATTTCAAATGAAACGCTTTTTTTACACGCTTACATAAAAAAAATTTATTTTATAAATTTACACATTTTCAATGATTTCAAAAATAGTTTTAATTGGAAATAAGAGATACCCATAGCAGAATTTATGGTAATGGGATTTTCATTTTCATTTTCACACCAACAAATGTAATAAAATGGCATTTCAATGGATGAGCATAAATTTGCATTTACAAATAAACAGATACTTTTCTGTTGGTAGGCAAATATGTAGGTACTCAATACAGAGAGGACTAACATTGGCAACACTGTTTGCCACAGTTCATTGCATAATTGAATTGAAAGTGCTTGTAATTTGTTCATTGGTTGCGTTGGAAATATGAAATGTAATATTGATTTTTAATGAAGCTGTATTTCAAATTAAAATATTTACATTGGAATTGATGGGGAAAATTTAAATGAACACACACTATTTTATATATGAAATTGTTGATTGAATTTCAGAATATGTATGACAATGTTACATCTATTTTTGGTTGTATTATTGAACATGCCAATTATAATTTTACAGGTAATGTAATAATTAAGTTTTCTCTATATTGGGGTGTTTAATACCACAAAAAAAATAATAAAATAAAATAAATAAAATAAAATAAAATAAAATAAAACAAAACAAAATAAAATAAAATAAAATAAAATAAAATAAAATAAAATAAAATAAAATAAAATAAAATAAAATAAAATAAAATAAAATAAAATAAAATAAAATAAAATAAAATAAAATAAAATAAAATAAAATAAAATAAAATAAAATAAAATAAAATAAAATAAAATAAAATAAAATAAAATAAAATAAAATAAAATAAAATAAAATAAAATAAAATAAAATAAAATAAAATAAAATAAAATAAAATAAAATAAAATAAAATAAAATAAAATAAAATAAAATAAAATAAAATAAAATAAAATAAAATAAAATAAAATAAAATAAAATAAAATAAAATAAAATAAAATAAAATAAAATAAAATAAAGTAAAATAAAATAAAATAAAATAAAATAAAATAAAATAAAATAAAATAAAATAAAATAAAATAAAATAAAATAAAATAAAATAAAATAAAATAAAATAAAATAAAATAAATTAAAACGAAGTATTTGCTGTCATCAAAGAAAGAATCGGCGCGCCTGCGCCTTGGCAGCCAAGTCACCGTTGATAGCTACAAATTTGAAACGGTGAGGGACTTCATCGATTTGGGAAGCAGCATTAACACCGAATTTAATATCAGTCTAGAAATCCAACGGAGAATCACTCTTGCCAACAAGTGTTACTTTGGGCTAAGTAGGCAATTGAGAAGTAAAGTCCTCTGTCGAGAAAGAAAGATCACGCTCTATGTGGACAGTGTGAAGAGAAGATGAGATGGCCCTTGGAGTATTTGATAGAAATGTTCTCCGGAAGAGAGATGCCAACAGCGAGTATCGAAGGAAATTTAACGATGAGCTGTACGTGCTTTACACAAACCTGACCATAGTTCAGCGAATTAAAGCCCAAAAGCTCCGCTGGCTGGGTCATATTATTCGAATGGACAAAGTTGCTCTAGCACAGAAGGTTTTCCTATCTACACTGGAATTCGGCAGCAGAGGAAGAGGGAGGTCTCGACTGAGATGGAAATAACAAGTGGAGGATGATGAATAAATTTCGCAAGCCATTAGATTAGATTAGATAATAAAACAAAAAAAAGAGAATTGAAAAAAAAATTTAATAAAAAATAAAATGAAGTTAAATTAAATACAATAAAATAAAAAAAATTAAATAAAAATAAAACAATAATATTAAATAAAAAATTATAGTTGTGAAAGAATATAAAAAATGAAATATAAAAAAAAACCTTTTTTACTTAAATCTTCTTTACTTCACAGAAGTCTCATAGCTTGATAAAATGTATAATGCTTGTAGTACCCTAATGAAAATATATTTATTTCAGTGTAAGTAAGTATATGTATGTACAATTTCATTTTAAAGCACGTCATCATGTCATGTTTTACATGTCATATGTATGTTTGGATGAGTAAAATAATTATAACACAGTAACGTAATAAATGTTTAATAATATTAACACCAACAGAGATATTAAGTTGACCAGCTTATTTAAATTGTGTGTGTGTGTGCATCAGAATGCATGCATCGATAGCTGTGTGAGCTCATAATTAAGAGTATGTGGGCGTTTGAAATGTAATTACTGATATTAAACTTAAATAAATGTTAACCGTAACAAATAAATGACATTTAAATGACAAATATTAGAAAAGTGATATTTCGCCTAGTTTTATGCAGAAAAGGAAAAAATTAAATATTTTTTTAATTAATGTGAAACAAAAAAAAAATAAATATGAAAACTATTTTTTTATATACCTACCAAGTTAAGCCTCGCACCACAACTGCCAGCTAGTTACATGTTGATATGTCGATTTTAAGAACTCTTCTAATATAAACTTAAAACAAATTAAGATAAATAATCCTGCAACTAATCAAATAGTCCAGGAAATGACCTTACAAACTCGTTATCTTAATTACTTCTAATGCATCGATCTTTGTTTAAAAAAATCAACAAAAATAAAAACAATAGCAACAACAAAAACAGCAAAAAAATTGTAAGCTCAACAAAACAAAGTGAACGCATATTTCTTATTCTTCATCGTGCAAACATTTACTCTTTGCTACTTAGTCAGAAGGATGAAAAATGAGTGCAAGGACTAAGAAATGATTTACAATGGCCAAATAAAGCAAAGAAGCTGCCGGAGGGTATTTCAACAAATGAATGAACAAATGGTTGGTTCGTTGAAAGCAAGAAAAGGCAGAAGATTTACAACAAATACACAAAGGGAAACACCCTCACATACGAGTATAAGCATTCACATTAAAATGAAAAAGTGGCTCAAGTGTATGACGTAAGAGTGTAGGGCAGCAAGCGCTAAAGCATAATGAAAGGATACACCAAAGGAGTTAGTGCAAGCTTTTGAAGCAACTACAAAGGGGTGTGGAGAAGAAGAAGGCGTTTGTTGTTAAATAAACGATAACATCTTAACCTAAATTTCTTACATGTTTTACTCGCTCAGTTTAATGGACATACATACCTAAGCACAAATTTGGAATACGCTTTTATACCCAAGAAAAAATTTTCAAAAAGATTCATTTCACGCGCTACGAAATCCTACAGACACAACGAAACGCTTGTTTCAAGACAGACAAGGGACTGTAGTCCCAGTATATAGAGCTTCAGTGAGTGCTTAAGCCGAGTATCTAGAAGAGGTTATACTAGAGCTCCCTCTCCTTCCGCCATGACTTTAGAAATCCATCATAGCCCGGACTGAATGCTCCCACAACTTGAACTGCTAGCCCAGTGACAAAAACCTAGTCCGTCCCAGTTAAAAAAACCTCAGTGGGCGCTTAAGCCGAGTACACAGGGTCGGTTACACTAGAACCCTCTCTCCTTCAGCCATGAATTTGGAAACAGCTCCGTCAGAATTGATAAGGACCTCTCTGAGCCATTCGAAACCGAACGAGGTTTCAGACAGGGCGACTCCCTTTCGTGCGATTTCTTTAACCTGATTTTGGAGAAGATAATTCGAACAGCAGAGCTTAACCGAAATGTTACAATCTTTTACAAGAGCGTGCAATTGCTGGCGTATGCCGATGATATTGATATCATTGGCCTTAATAACCGCGACGTAAGCTCTGCCTTTTCTGGACTAGATGAGGGACTTCGTCTATTTGGAAACGGAGAATCACTCTTGTCAATAAGTCTAACTTTGGACTTAGTAGGCAATTGAGAAGTAAAGTTCTCTCTCGACAAACAGAGATCAGGTTAACTTACGTTCCACAGGTTTTCAATTTTCATATTGAGTAAACCAAAGGTTACCTGCCCAACGTTGGTGGTTTAACCTCTGGTCACGATGAGCTGTACGAACTTTATGCAGACTTCAACATAGTTCAGCGAATCAAAGTCCAAAGGCTTCGCTGGCTGGGTCATGTTATGCGAATGGACAAAGAAGCTCCAGCACAGAAGGTTTTCCTATCGACACCCGAATTCGGCAGCAGAGGAAGGGGGAGACCTCGACTGAGATGGAAACAACAAGTGGAGGATGACTTGAACTCCCTTGGTGTTTCCAATTGGCGTCAGTTGTCGCTAAAAAGGAACGACTGGCGTGCGGTTAAGCGCCAATAAATGATAATGAATGTTCGCACAAGTGGAACTGCTTACCTAGTGACACAAATTTACCGCATTATACTCCCTATATAAACCTCGTAATCACCGTACGGAGTTTGTAGACTACTCTAAGGGCCGTCAAATCGTCTTTCGACACTGTTCTTCGCCCCGAGCTATAAACTAGGACCGTAAAGGTTATATATCATGGGTTCCAGTCTCTCACACATTACCCTCAATACCTATCTACGGAGATTAACGATATTCCACTGGACCACGAGTAAATTATCATACCATTATAGTTACCTCATTATAAAGTTTATTAATTTTTTGGTGGGTTTGTTGCAAATCTTCAAGACCCTAGCCTTTAACTCCTACATAGATATAAAATTACACACACATGTGTTGGTATGGATCAACTTGTAATGTATTGAGGTTGTTGTGAAAAATGAAAAAATGGAAATCTATCTAAGAAAATTAATGAATGAAGAAATCTAACACCAAAGGGCATGTGTGATCTTAGCAAGAACGTATGCTTTATTAAAGCTTTTGTGAGAAAATCAACACAAAATATTTATCAATGTTTGTATGAGCCGGAGTGTGTAAAGTTAAGCTCCAGTGGTAACCGCTTTGTTCGACGTTCTATACAGGCGAGCTTATCTATGTCATTATCCATCTGAAAGGAGCTAAAGTATATTTACAGAGGACAGCTAAAGCCAAACCTGTAAAGAGTAAATTTCTATTCATAAAAGCTTATCGCGACCGCAATTAGTTTTATCGATCGATAAGAGTATATTAATGTTATTTGAAAGGGTGTGGCATACTTTTAGGAAATGGTTTTGTGAATCGGTTTTGTCGTTTGGTCACATTTCTCTGTTACAGCTTACTCAGGCGCCTAAAAGTATGCAATTTTTCAAATTTGGTCTGTATAATTTTTTTTTTCAATTTTAGTAGAGGAGTTTAAAAAATCTGCACTTTCACCTGCTGAATGGAAGATCTCACTTTTTTAGAGTTTGGTAAAGGAAATCGTTATCCCGGATAGGCCCTGTTTTCTGCTTATTATTCGAAATCTTTTCATATAGTACTAAAATCGAACTGAAAAATTTGGCGAACTTTCCCTACAACTGCAGTCGCTCCCAAATGCAGATCAAACACCAAAACTAAAGCAAAAATCTGAAGTAAACTTAGAAAGCTTCCATGCATCACCATAGTTGCGTTACACCCCTAGCAGCAGTTAGGGCAGCCTTGTTGCATGACGAACTTTTAACGAGTTTTTACTTAACTTTTCTGAAGCATTTACCAAGCAACACTTCACTTTTTGCACAACGAGTTTAAGTTCAAGTGAAGTTGGCCATAAAGTTGTTGTAGCCATTGTTGAAGCTGTTGGAGCTAAAGTTGCAATTGCTGTTGGTGTTGATGCAATTTATGTATTTTGTAGAAATGCTTGTTTTTGTTGTTGTTTATGCAATTTCCTAATGTGCAACTATTAAAATCTGTTTACACAAAAACTGTATTTTTTTTTTTTTGTTTATTAAAAGTTACAGACTATTTTGCTTTAAGTAGCAAATTTAGATTTAAAATCTTGCAGTTCATTTGTTACTTATTAGAATTTTTATTCGAATTTTTTGCTCGTTCGACATCGTCAGTGTATCCACTCAACTTTTGGGACCCGCACCGAAATATTCAATATCATTAAATTTAATTGGCAAACAAGTGGCGTAAAAATGTTCGAGTGGCACTTCCACTTCGTCTCGCGAGCACAACAATCAAGGACAAAACCAAAAAAGAAGTCCATAAACACGCCAATGCATTCGAAAGCATATTTGTTTTCCGTTTGTATGCGTGTGGTAGCCTGAAGTCCTTTTGCAAGCAGGTACTCAGATTTGGAGTAAAAAATAATAAACACAAATTCAAAACAGCCAAAGTGTGAGTTGATCGCTGCGAGTGTGCTGTCGACTTGAAAGTAGGAGAAGCAGACTTTTTTTATTTAATGAGTAGTAGGCTGAGAATGTTTAAATTTTAAATTCATGTTTTTCACAAAGTGCTTTTTTATTTCAAGAAACGTTTGCTGCTGCTTTATTATGTTTTTAAGTTGTTCGATTGCTTTTTTATTATAACCTGATAAGTTATGAACTAAAATAAACTAAAACCAAGTAAAAACATAATAAGTAAAATAAAAAAAAAAATAAAATGATATAAAATAGAATAAATAAAGTAACAGAAAAAATAAAAGGTAAGAAAAACTAAAAAAGATAAAAAAATCAAACAAATAGAACAAAAAGAAAATAAAAATGTTGTTTAAATTAATAAAATGAAACACAATGAACACAATGAAATAAAAAAATAAAAACAAAAAAAAAAAAATAAAAAAAAAATGAAGTAAAATAAAATAATATAAAATGAAATGAAAAAAAAAAAAAAAAAAATATATAATTTCCAAGATAAATTTTCATTTTAAGATCTTGTTCGTTCACTTTGTCTGTGGTGGTGGGAAATAAAAATAAAATAACATAAAAAAGTAAAACAACACAACACAACAAAAAAAAAAAAAATAAAACGAAATAAAATAAAATAAATTAATTAATAGAAATAACAAAAATTACAAAATTAAAAAATAAGAAATGTTAAAAGAAAAAAATATAAAAAAATAAAAAAAAAAATAAATAAAAAAAAATACAATAAAATTTGATAAAATAAAATCAAACAAAACAGAGCAAAATAAAATAAAAAAACAAAGAGACATTTTTTTTTAAATTAATAAAATAAAATAGGATTATATAAAATAAAATAAAATCAAACAAAATAGCACAAAAAAATAAAGTCAAATAAAATTACAAAAAATGAAATGAAAAAAAAAAAAAAAAATTCCAAGATAAATTTCTACTTTAGGATCTTGTTAGCTCAGTTTTTATGTGGTTGTTTGAAAAAAAAAGTAAATAAATAAATATAAAAAAGTGAAATAAAATAAAGAAATGAAATAACATGAAATAAAATTAAACAAAATAAAATAAAACAAAAAATTAAAAAAAATTAAATAAAATAATATAATATAAAAAATGAAATTAAACAAATTCAATTAAATTAATATTTCTACGATAAATTTTATTTTTAATATCTTATGAGTTCTACTTAAGCTGTGGTTGTTGAAAAAATGAAATAAAATAAAAATGATATAATACAAAAAAGGCAAAATAAACAAAGTAAAAAACAAAAAAAAAAAAAAAAAAAAAATTTAACAAAAAAAGAAACAAAAAAAATGTAATTAAATTAAGTAAGAAATAAAAAAATAAATAAAATAAAATTACAAAAATAGTAAAAACAATAAAATAAAAGAAAATGGTATAAAATAAAGTAAAAAAAAAACAAAACAAATTAAAATAATATAAAAATGAAATAACGTATCCAAAATTAAAAATGAAGAACCCTCATAATCATAAAAAATATAAAAGGTTTAATAAGCTCCTATAATACAAAATTTGTATGTAAATGTCATTTTAAAAAGCTTAATAAACCTTTTTTTTTATAAATAAGGGGGCAAGTGTATACAAAATTTAAATCATCTTCCTGAGTGCCCAAATAATACCGAAAACAATTTCGAGACCACTTCAAAAATGTCCAGAAATTTTCCCAAAAAAGTTTCGGAATAATTCCGAAAACAATTCCAAAATGACCGCAAAAGTCACGATATCACCGAAAAAAGCCGTATTCTGTCCAGCAATGGTCCTATACTAGCTCTATGAAACTTGTGTCAAATCAGCTCAGTGAATCTCATACTTTTCAATCGGGAATTTTCGGCACCTTATCTTCCTCACTCAAAGGTTATATTATTGGGGAATGATGTTGGATATCAACCTGAAAACTACAAAGTTATCAAAATAGCTCTAAGGTTGGAGCAAAATTGGAGAATTGTGTTGGATATCAACTTGAGAACTATACAATTTTTTAAAGGATTGAGAAAAAGCTGAGCGATGTCACTGGGATATATTATTTTACCGTCATATCATAGTCATTATTACATTGTTTCTAAGCATAAAATTGCATAAAGAACTCACATGCATCTCTTGCATTAAAGTTCATATACATACATACATCCCACATGCTAGATTCTCAGGTCACATAACCGGAAGAAAATTGCAATTTTTCAAAATTACTTAACCATTTTGGTTTACCACATCGAACGCGCATCATTGTATGTGAATATAATGATGATGAGCGAGCTTCTTTTGTGCTTCGTACTGTTTGGCGAATTATTTATGAGCGTATTGTCTAGACGTGCAGCGCCAGTGGCGGAAGTCAATGCACACACACACACACACACATACACATGCTTGTTATTGTGTCTTTATTTCTCTTCGATAATAGCAGTAGCTTTATAAAGTTGTTGTTGTATGCTATTTGTTGTAATATTATTATACAACGAAATTGTCGCATTATTAGCTGTCGCACTGAATAAATTAGCATACATTTGAGAATGTTGCTCATACGCCCGGGTGTACTATGTGGTTGACTGCTTGTGGCTAGTTGCTTGCGGTTTTAAACCTTAATGTGCTCGTATATATTTTGATGTCAGATCCTTTACTTTTCTGTTTTGAAGGTTTATTGTGTGTACATTTAAATTACTGATTTTGATTGCAAATTAGTACTAAAATTGAAGACAAAATTTCATAAAATAATGGTTTCTGACATAACTTAGTTCAGACTTTAATATTTAGTCAAAGAAGCTTACTCACAAAAATGTTCTAAATACAAAGATGTTCTAGAGTAAACAAGCATTGGCATGGTTTTTGAGTTCTGGTTTCTGATATTAAGATAGATACCTGCGTTGATTAACTTAAACCAATAATTTTTCTCACTCCTTCATTTACTGATTTTTCCTCGTTCAATTCGTTCAACTAAGTTCATACGTTATTGTCCGGTTTTAATTAGTGCTTGCTTTAAATTACTGTTAATCTCATTTAGCCACAACCCATCACACCACACCTGCTCGAAAAGAAACTTTCATAACACGTATGAACTCTTTGAATGTACCTTAGACCGGGTCGAAAAAAAAACTCTTCTCTTCATAATAATAAGCCACTAAGTCAGTCTGTTTTGAGTAAAAGGATATTCAGGAGATATGTAGTACTGAAAAATACCTATTCAACGATATATCAGACTTTTCAATCGGATTATAAATAAAAAAGTTGTGAATAAAAATCGATTTTGGCTGTTTTTAGGACTCTTGCAGGATGAAAATTTGTATCATCCCTAATTCGCCGCAGGTTCATCTTTCATCCTGGGGGGTGAAGGTAATTTCAAACTTTTTTTTTTGTATGGGCACCGACCCGGTCAAATGTACTAATTATTTCGTTTTGGTTTTACGGAACTCTTAGGTATGCTTAGATTAGTTATAGTTTTGTTTTTTTGTTTGAAAGTTTATATGATTTGAGTAATTGAAGCTGAGTGTGGGAAGCTCCAGAAGTTTTATGGTAGACATATTTACGTCCATCCATCAAAATTATTTTTAAGTGAAGTTATAGCCTTGTTCTGCAGTTAGCTCAAGTGGTCCCAAAAATTTATGAACAAAAAGTCCATTAAGGCTTCGAAAATTACATAATTTTAATAATAGGTTCATATTTAAAAGGCTGTGCAACAAATCTCTACCTTTGAATTTTTAAAAGGATAACAGGATTCTTCGCAAGGGTATTGAAAAGAAAAACATATTCACGTGAAAAGTACATTGGAATTTCAGAAGTATTTTAGTAGATTGCGTAACAATATGTTTTCTAGCAAACATAATTGAGTACAGCTTGAAATTGTGCAATTATAGTGCACTTTTTATAAGTCCTACACATCGTATGTGTAACATTTGCCTGTTCTTTTCATACTTGTAGGTATGAGAAAACACACTGCTTTCAGGTCCACATGAACGCTTTTCATTTGATACAAATATTGCAAAATCACTTTTTGGTGTATGTCCTGGCCATCGCCTGTGCATCCTTAAATATTTGTAGACTATGCAACAATTTTCCATCTTTGAATTTTTAAAAGGATAACAGGATTCTTTGCAAGGATATTGAAAAAAACATATTCATTAGAATTTCGAAAGTTTTTTAGTAGATTGCGTAACAATATGTGCAAAAATAATTGAGTACATCTTGAAACTTTGCAATTATAGTGCACTTTTTAAAGGTTCTGCACGGCGTATGAGTCACATTTACATGTTCTTTGCATAAACAAGTAAATTGTATTTACTTTTTTGGTCGATATCTCCGAAATGAATTGAGATATCGAAGTATAACTTACACTTCTTTCAGGCTCGCATGCACACCTTACATTTGATACCCATATTGATTTTAATTTCTGTGTTCTGTCCGTTCGGCATGGGTTGCCGTGGTCCGAATTGCATAAAACTTTGTCAGGATAGTTTTTGATGCATAATGGTCAAATTTAGGAGGTTTGCATTTAAATAACACAACTTTGAAATTTTTGGACAGCCTAATATAGATGTAAAATGTGCATGCACCATCAAACAAAAATTCAATTGTTGAAATACAAAAATAGAAAATTTATATACATATATCACCAGCTATACTAAGTCATTGTCGCGTTTATCACTTTTTCTAGGAACGGAGGAATTTATAGCTGATAAACGCAAGCACTTAAGTTGCTGCTAACATAAACACATCCGTTGAAATATCCATCCACATTGAAATATCCTACCTACATACATTGATCTGTTTATTCCTTCTATAATACATAGATGTATATGTGTGTGTATTTACCACCATTCAGCAAGACAATAAACATCTTTTATTGAACAGATAATTTTTTATTGGCTATGAGACGTGGAATATTAGCAAACAGAAATGTAGAGAGAATGAGAAAATAAAGTGGCGAATATTTTGGTATTTTGCCTGTACGTACATTAGAGTGGGTTGGTTTGTAGGAGACGAAAAAATACGAAAAATCGCTATTCTTCGGTTTAACCTTATAAATGTCTAAAATCAGTGTTCAATCGTGAGATAAGAAGGAATGGATATTTAAAATTTACCTGCAGGGCAGTGTTGGATCCAGGATTTTTTTTAAATTTTTTTTTTTTTTTTTGAGTAACTTTTAGTGTGTTTTTTGTGTAATTTTTATTTATATATTTTTTTGGGTTATTTTTACTGTATTTTTTGTGTAAGTTTTACTGTCTTTCTTGTGAAATTTTTACTATATTTTTTGCGTAATTTTTACAGTGTGTTTTGGGAATGTAACTTTTACTATAGTTTTTGTGTAATTTTTACGATATTTTTGGGTGATTTTAAAAATATTTTTTGTTTATATTTTAGTTTTTTTTGCGTAACTTTTACTTTACTTTTTAAGCTATTGCATAGATTTTATCGCAGGCTTTGGCAGTGGGAGTGAAATGAAAAAAATGTTAATGTTAAAAAAGTTCGTAGTAACGGACCTTCTTCAATGTTAAGAGGTTCGGCGTTAGCAACATAACATGAAAAAAATAAATATAGGCGTTGCCTACATTTAGGCGTATGGCGTTGTACTAATGTTAGCAACAGGCCGATTACATAAAACTGGAGCTGTACATTACATTACATTAAAATTGGATCTGTAAGCGTTGCCTACATTTAGGCTCTACTACTAACAGTGTGACGTTGCACTTATATTAGCAGAAGGCCGATTACATAAAGTCATAAATATTCTCATTGAGTTTTCATAAATATTATAATTGCATAAGTTGATAAAATGTGATATGCAATAGTTTTACCGCGGCAGTCCCCGAGTGCCTTTTATGTAATTTTGACTATATTTTTTTCTTAATTCCTACTATTTTTGTGTGAATTACTGTGAAAAATGTGACTTTTTGGGGTACCGAAGGGGGGAAGGGGTTTGAACCTGAAAACCACCCCCATGGATCCATAGGTTATATAACGAGTATGCACAACGGTATAGGTGACGTGATGAGTTGCTCTGGATAAAAGCAATAAATGCCGAAAATGGACCATTAATAAATATTTAAATGCAGCAAACAACAAAATAAGTAACGCACGAACGAATAAACGGCTGAACGTTTCAATTAAACAACTTAATTAAAATAAACGGTCAATGGAGTAACACTGCCCGCTGTGGTCAGTTGACTACAACAGCAACCGACTGCTGAGTAAAATAAATATGATGTCAATTGACAATCTCACTTTATTTTAAGCCTTATTGAACGTAATAAATACTGTCAGCCATGTTGATCTATATATTTTTGTTGTTGTTGTTGCGGCTGCTGTTGCTGTAACGTTGCTAATTAAAGCGCTGTCAAAATTGGAAATTTCATGCATGCTTTATTGACCAGCGTCATATACTTGATAACATACATACCTTCAACCAATAAACCACAGCTTGGCGCTGTCTGCCATTTCGGCACATTTAAATGTGGCATGCAATGCTTCATTTGATCGTTAATTCACTGCCAATAAACTGGCAATTGCTTACGCCATTGGCAACAAAATACCAACTTTGCTGCTTTAAATTGCCATCAATTTTATTGTTTACTTTCATAGGCCAATTCGGAAAAATAATAAATTTCGTGGCAGCACACACAGACAGCAGTTGAAAGGAGGAAAATTAGCTGGGAGTGTAACGAATTTTATGTAACTTTCACGTTTGTGGTTATGAAGCGTGACCTCCGACACGTTCAAAGGGCTCAATACAGAAGTGGAACCAATACATATTTATGTACGCAAAAGTAAGGAGATCAAAGCTTAGACTTAGCTGTACTTTATATATAAACAACTGTGGATTTTTCAAGTTCCTTTGCATTTATTTGAAATCCATGCGATTAACGAATAAACGAATGTAGGTGTCACGGTACCCAAACTTCGCTGGGCTGGCATAGAAAATACTCATCCTCCTCGAGAGGAAACGAAGACAACGCATTAGAATTGACACCAAGCAAGGAAAAACACTAATAAATCATCCTTTTGCTAATTGCAACTGGGTATAGAAATATGCACAACTCTTCTCAAATTTACTTATCACGGCTGTTGGGCACTATATGTTGTAGTATTTTGGTCCATAAAAGTTGATACTATCTCACCAACTAAATAAGCGGCACAAACAAAGTGCGCCATCATTGCGCCGTATTAAAATTTCTACTGCAAAATTTATTTATATTTTCGATTTTATTAAATTTATGACCATAATTAATGTTTATTTGGCGTCGAGTGGCTTCTGACCAACGGATATAATTATATCACTTCGATATCCGTTTGGGTACGATGTGTGTATGGGTCGCGCCGATTTGTGCTCTCTGTGGTTTTGCTTTTCGGTAGCGAGTTTATTTGTGATGTTGCTGGTCAATGCAGTAAAGTATGATGCATTGCTTTGGTAAATTTATGTTAGTCACTTGCCATGGCTACTAAAAGTTGTATACCGCTAGGTAATCGGTGAACAGGTTGCATTTTAAGGAGAAAGGCAGTATTTATATGTAAAAAAAAAAAAAAAACAAAACAAAAAAAAAAAAAAAAAAAAAAAAATAGAGTCTAATGACAAAAAAAAATATTAAAAAAAAATAGAAAAAAAAAATAAAATAGAATAAGATAAAGTATTATTATTATTATAAGGTCTTATTACACTGCGACCATTTATACGATCTATTGTTTATAAAAAAAAATGAAAAATAAAACAAACAAAAAATAAAGAAATAAAAATAAAATAAAATAAACAAAAAAAAATTAAAAAAAATAAAACAAAATAAAATAAAATAAAATACAATTTGACTGCATCTCAACTTTAAAGACATGCTCAATTATAAATTGTTAAATCAAATATCATTTGTACTATCCCAGTATTGAGAAAAGTTCCAGTGCTATTATTATTCCAGATCCAGTAAATGATGCAATTGGCCCCAGGAATGTTGCTTTGTGAAGAAATGCTATTACTGCAATAACAACAATAACAATAGCTATTTTAACTAAATCGAATAGCATAGCAATATACCTCTAGGGCAAATGCAACTTTATCAGCATTAAACTAACTCAATTGCCAACTGTCAGCGTGTAAGGATATGCGCTGTCGTACACCCACACACACATAGAGGGTTAGAGGGGCACAGAAACAGTAAACCACTTTGAATATTCTCAGCTGTCAGTGCCAACAAAAGTTTATATCTCAAACAACATGCTTTGTTACCTTCTCAATGCTTCTGGGTAAATGAAAATTTATAAAAAAAAAATAAAAACACTAACAAATACATTTCTAACAACAACTTCAAATAACAACTGTGTATTGAACATCAATTCTTAGTAGTAGCAGCAATTTTTGCCTTGACCAAACGGATATGGCATAGTATCACGTAGCTTTACAGCGGAAGCAACAGCTGCATTTTCGTTCAATTTTTATTCGTTTTCATATTGAAATTGCATGAAAATTGCGCATAGAAATGGGCAAACGTACGACGGGATACATCAGCGCTGCCAGGACTATGTGTGCTTATGTTGTGCAGAGGCACGTTTGAGGCAGTCGCGACGGCCAGCAATTTGGTCACTCAATATTGTAGAGAGTAAGTGACATTGCATGCTTGGGCTTGAACTGGGTGCGCTTACTTGTAGCGTTCACGACGCACAGTGTGCAGCTTTGATTTTGCGTGGTAAATTATAATATTATATATAAGTTACATTAAACTAAAATAAACGAAAAAATATAAAATAAAATAAAATAAAATAAAATAAAATAAAATAAAATAAAATAAAATAAAATAAAATAAAATAAAATAAAATAAAATAAAATAAAATAAAATAAAATAAAATAAAATAAAATAAAATAAAATAAAATAAAATAAAATAAAATAAAATAAAATAAAATAAAATAAAATAAAATAAAATAAAATAAAATAAAATAAAATAAAATAAAATAAAATAAAATAAAATAAAATAAAATAAAATAAAATAAAATAAAATAAAATAAAATAAAATAAAATAAAATAAAATAAAATAAAATAAAATAAAATAAAATAAAATAAAATAAAATAAAATAAAATAAAATAAAATAAAATAAAATAAAATAAAATAAAATAAAATAAAATAAAATAAAATAAAATAAAATAAAATAAAATAAAATAAAATAAAATAAAATAAAATAAAATAAAATAAAATAAAATAAAATAAAATAAAATAAAATAAAATAAAATAAAATAAAATAAAATAAAATAAAATAAAATAAAATAAAATAAAATAAAATAAAATAAAATAAAATAAAATAAAATAAAATAAAATAAAATAAAATAAAATAAAATAAAATAAAATAAAATAAAATAAAATAAAATAAAATAAAATAAAATAAAATAAAATAAAATAAAATAAAATAAAATAAAATAAAATAAAATAAAATAAAATAAAATAAAATAAAATAAAATAAAATAAAATAAAATAAAATAAAATAAAATAAAATAAAATAAAATAAAATAAAATAAAATAAAATAAAATAAAATAAAATAAAATAAAATAAAATAAAATAAAATAAAATAAAATAAAATAAAATAAAATAAAATAAAATAAAATAAAATAAAATAAAATAAAATAAAATAAAATAAAATAAAATAAAATAAAATAAAATAAAATAAAATAAAATAAAATAAAATAAAATAAAATAAAATAAAATAAAATAAAATAAAATAAAATAAAATAAAATAAAATAAAATAAAATAAAATAAAATAAAATAAAATAAAATAAAATAAAATAAAATAAAATAAAATAAAATAAAATAAAATAAAATAAAATAAAATAAAATAAAATAAAATAAAATAAAATAAAATAAAATAAAATAAAATAAAATAAAATAAAATAAAATGAAATAAAATAAAATAAAATAAAATAAAATAAAATAAAATAAAATAAAATAAAATAAAATAAAATAAAATAAAATAAAATAAAATAAAATAAAATAAAATAAAATAAAATAAAATAAAATAAAATAAAATAAAAAATAAATTTAAAAAATTAAATTAAAATAATAAAACCAAATAAAAAATTTAAATAATATTGAAAAAAAAAAAAATAAAAAAATTATAAAAATCAAACTAAAAAAAAAATAACAAAGTAAATGCATAAAAAATAAAACTAAATTGAATTATCGGCATTTTTGGTAGTGCCCGTAAGCTGTACCGCACCATATCATCTTGGCGCTTGTTTTAAGTAAAGGTTCAAGCCCAAGTCGGTGCTTCTAAAGCAAATTATAACACTAAGTTAAGAGTCGCACACTGTTCGGCAACCATCTATTGAGGAAGTGAACCATAGGACGTGCCTTGTAACTAGGGCACTCTTTGAGCTTATCGGGTTTTACACATAAAACACATACACCCATACATTGCAAAGTACATAGACATAATCAACAACAATTTTATAGTAGTTAGTCACCATACAATGTCGTACAATTGTTTTGCGGTACCAACTGTGGCTATTCCAACAACAACAACAACAACTTGAGCGGTCAGTGGCACTGGCACGTACGCCGCCAGACGAAGACACCATTGACATACTTTTCATCAGCTCTTCGCCTTTCAACGCCATCGCCATTCAAGCGCTTGTTGCTTGTCCTCATTGTTTTGAATGTTCAGTCAGTGGCTTTTTTCATTATTATTAAGCTCGCTGTGCATTTTTCTCTTTGCCTCCGTTAGCACAGCTGCTCAATTTCTGTTGCTGCATCATATCAAATGGCCAAAGTGTATTCGTACACCAGTTGATGCTTTTGTGTGTTGTTGTTGCTGCTTCATATTCCTTCACATCCTTGTATAGTGTGCATCATTTTGTTCAGTCAGTCATCCGTTGCTAGTCTTTTGCTTTCGTTTTTTTTTTTTTTTGTATTTTCCGCTCTTCAATTTTTCAGTGACCAACGTTGTGGAACGTAATTTTTCTTTAATGTTTGCTCCATTTCAGTGCCCTTGTTGTTGTTGTTGCTGTTGCTCGTATGCTAGCTTTGGGTTGGGCGTAAAGCTCTTGAGGCGAGTTGATTGAATTTTGCGCTTTTGCTCTAGTAATTTATTTAATTTGCGAAAATTGAATGAAATGGTTTCGTTAAGGACTCTGAGTGTGTTCCGTTGTTGACTCGAAGCGCAACTGAAACTGCACAGTTTGTGTGTTTATTTGAGTAGCTACTCGACGTCTTTCTTTATTTTACTCAAACCGCTCTTTGATTAAGACAGATTTTGCTGCCGACTGCTTTGGCAGCGTCTTGGCTCCTTTGTGTGTTGGAATTGAGGGCAAAGGCATTTCTTTGGGTTAGTAAGGATAAAGATTTAAAATGTTAAAAGGTAAGAGAATTTAATAAAATCAAGCAAATTTTTTTAATAATATTCTTATTTGCTTAGGAGTTTCTAGGGTAAGTTGAAGAATGGGATCGTTAAACTTTTTAAAAGGAAATAAAATAAAATAAAAAAAAAATTAAAAAAATTAAAAAAAAATTAAAAAATAAAATAAAATAATAAAAAATATAAGAAAAAAAAAATAAAATAAAATAAAATAAAATAAAATAAAAAAATAAAATAAAATAAAATAAAATAAAATAAAATAAAATAAAATAAAATAAAATAAAATAAAATAAAATAAAATAAAATAAAATAAAATAAAATAAAATAAAATAAAATAAAATAAAATAAAATAAAATAAAATAAAATAAAATAAAATAAAATAAAATAAAATAAAATAAAATAAAATAAAATAAAATAAAATAAAATAAAATAAAATAAAATAAAATAAAATAAAATAAATTAAAATAAAATAAAATAAATTAAAATAAATCAAAATAAAAAAAAAATAATAAAAAAAAAAAACAAAAAAATAAAATAGAATAAAAGAAAATATATTAAAAAATAAAATTAAAAAAGAACGGAAATAAATAAAATTAAAATTAAAATAATAATAAAAAAAAAATAAAATAAATAATAAAAAATATAAGAAAAAAAATAAATTTAAATAAATTAAAATAAAATAAATCAAAAAAAAAATAAATAAAAAAAAAAACAAAAAAAAATAAAATAAAATAGAATAAAAGAAAATAAAATTAAAAAAGAACGGAAATAAATAAAATTAAAATTAAATAAAATAAAAAGTAAATAAAAATAAATGAAATAAAATAAAATAAAATAAATAAAATAAAAAAGTTAAATTAAATTAAATAAAATAAAATAAAATAAAAAGTAAATAAAAATAAATGAAATAAAACAAAATAAAATAAATAAAATAAAAAAGCTAAATAAAATAAAATAAAATACAATAAAATAAAATAAAATAAAAAAAATAAAAAAAAAAACAAAAAAAAAAAACAAAATGAAATTAAAATAAAATAAAATAGAATAAAAGAAAAAAAAAATAAAAATAAAATTAAAAAAGAACGGAAATAAATAAAATTAAAATAAATAAAATAAAACAAAAAGTAAATAAAAATAAATGAAATAAAATAAAATAAAATAAATAAAATAAAAAAAGCTAAATTAAATTATGTAAATTAAATTCAATTAAATAACAACAAAAAAAAAATATATAAAAAAAAGATAAAAAATAAATAAAGTGAAATAAAATAAAAAGAATAAAATAAAATAAATCTGCTTGAAATAAAAATAAAATATCATAATATAAGATTAAAAAACATAATCAAATAAAACCAATTAAAATAAAATAAGATATGAACTTAAACTCTCCTCAAGCAGATTTTGCTTGGTGCCTTGAAAAAGACACTTGAAATTCTCTATAATGAATTTTCAGTTTAAGCAAAATTTCAATTTAAATAAACATTTTGATATTTAATAGTCTGCATTGTGCATTGACTCCTTGTTTGCCAAATCCCTACCTAATGAGAAGTATTTATTTAATGCTCAGGTGCTGTCAGCAACGTTATTGCAAAACGTCATGAACGTTTACACGCTATCGAATGCCTGAAGGCGCATAACGAACGTGCCATGCAGTGATTTGATTTGTTGTCAAAAGCAAGCACGTAAAGGTGAAATTTCAAATAGAATTATATACATACCTTCTTACATACTTATCTACATATTTGATACTTGACTTTTACTTCGACTTTTCAATGTTATGCATTTATATTCTTCTACACACGTAGGACTTATAGACAACTTACAATGAAATAAATAAATTTCATAAAATTAAATACAAGAAAATAACACAAAATCATATTAAATTAAGTAAAATAGAAGAGAACTCAAAAAAATTTAATAAAAGTAACATAAAATGCAAATAATAACTTTATAAAACAGTAGAAAGGGATAAAATAATAAAACAAGAAAAAAAAGTTGTAAAAAAATAAAGTTTAAAAATTTAGAACTAGCAAAAGAAGTATGTAGTTAGTTTTACATAACGGTTAACTAGCCTGCACAGCGTTGAGTCATCTTCTTTTAAAATATAATTAGAAAAGATTCTAAGTACTTTGTGTAATATGAATTGCATCTGATTGAAAATCGCTTATTGCAAAGCATACACGAAGCCATTTTCTCAAGAGCCACCGCATTCACTTTATAACCTTGGCAAGAAAATCGATTGCTTAAGTAGCAATATTCGCTCTGCACATTTAAAACGCTTTTCAAAGTCACTCATATGTAACTACCCTTTCGAGAGCTACTCAATGTCTCTTTATTGTTAAAATTAGTTGCATAAGTACATACGATATGTATGTGCATAATCATAAGTATGTAAATGAGTGAAAGGTGAATGAAGGCAAAAGTCCTTATATTATTACCAATTGTAGCAATGTTAAGCAATTATGCTAAGGAAGATGTAAATTTCAAATACAGTCAGTAATATCTATAAAGAACAATATTGTTTAGCAAAATCTTAGTTTTTAAGCTTCATTTTACTCAGTTTTTATGTAATTTAAATTATTTTTTAATCCAGTTTTATAATTTTATTTACGTTTATTTTGTTTTATCTAACTTAATTTTTTTTTTTTTTGTTTTTATTTATTTTTTTTTTTAAGTATATTTTATTTTATTTTATTTGTTTTGTTTTATGGTATTTTATTTTAACTTATTTTGTTATATTTTATTTTATTTTTTATTTCTATATATTTTTTTATATTTTTTTGCATTTTGTTTTATCTTCCTTAATTTTTTTAATATTTTTATTTTATTTCATTTTATTTAATTTTTTATTTTTTATTTTATTTTATTTTATTTTTTTAATTTGTTTTACTTAATTTTTATTTTAATATATTTTTTCATTTTTTTGCATTTTATTTTATTTTATTTTATTTTATTTTATTTTATTTTATTTTATTTTATTTTATTTTATTTTATTTTATTTTATTTTATTTTATTTTATTTTATTTTATTTTATTTTATTTTATTTTATTTTATTTTATTTTATTTTATTTTATTTTATTTTATTTTATTTTATTTTATTTTATTTTATTTTATTTTATTTTATTTTATTTTATTTTATTTTATTTTATTTTATTTTATTTTATTTTATTTTATTTTATTTTATTTTATTTTATTTTATTTTATTTTATTTTATTTTATTTTATTTTATTTTATTTTATTTTATTTTATTTTATTTTATTTTATTTTATTTTTTGTTTTATTTTATTTTATTTTATTTTATTTTATTTTATTTTATTTTATTTTATTTTATTTTAGTTTATTTTATTTTATTTTATTTTATTTTTTCTTATTTTATTTTATTTTATTTTATTTTATTTTATTTTATTTTATTTTATTTTATTTTATTTTATTTTATTTTATTTTATTTTATTTTATTTTATTTTATTTTATTTTGTTTTATTTTATTTTATTTTATTTTATTTTATTTTATTTTATTTTATTTTATTTTTTATTTTTTATTTTATTTTATTTTATTTTTTTAATTTGTTTTACTTAATTTTTATTTTAATATATTTTTTCATTTTTTTGCATTTTATTTTATTTTATTTTATTTTATTTTATTTTATTTTATTTTATTTTATTTTATTTTATTTTATTTTATTTTATTTTATTTTATTTTATTTTATTTTATTTTATTTTATTTTATTTTATTTTATTTTATTTTATTTTATTTTATTTTATTTTATTTTATTTTATTTTATTTTATTTTATTTTATTTTATTTTATTTTATTTTATTTTATTTTATTTTATTTTATTTTATTTTATTTTATTTTATTTTATTTTATTTTATTTTATTTTATTTTATTTTATTTTATTTTATTTTATTTTATTTTATTTTATTTTATTTTATTTTATTTTATTTTATTTTATTTTATTTTATTTTATTTTTTGTTTTATTTTATTTTATTTTATTTTATTTTATTTTATTTTATTTTATTTTATTTTAGTTTATTTTATTTTATTTTATTTTATTTTTTCTTATTTTATTTTATTTTATTTTATTTTATTTTATTTTATTTTATTTTATTTTATTTTATTTTATTTTATTTTACTTTATTTTGTTTTATTTTATTTTATTTTATTTTATTTTATTTTATTTTATTTTATTTTATTTCATTTTATTTTATTTTATTTTATTTTATTTTATTTTATTTTATTTTATTTTATTTTATTTTATTTTATTTTATTTTATTTTATCTTATTTTATTTTATTGTTATTAATGTTATTTTCAACTTTTCAGAAAACCAACTATTGTTCCAATTTATGAACTCGGCTCTTTATTACCAATATTCACTGTATGCACATATGCGCATATTCAAATGAATGCTTGAGATTAAGTAGACATAAGGATGTGCTATTTGAGCCATACGTATGCATGAGTACATATGTATCCAGTTTCATATAAACTACTTTAGAAAATGCAAGTTTATATTGTCCTCACTGTGCTGAATTGAGAGAGCACAGACAATTACACTATCCATAATGTATGCCAACTAGTTGAACTTGAATATGCACTCATCAAGCAACAAATCTCAGAAAGCTTAAAGCAAATGCTGCATCAGCAATTCAGAGGTAGTTAGCAAGAGACCTTAGTCAGTCAGTCAGTCAGTCAGTCAGACGTTTTGCAGCACTAATTAGAGCATAAGCAATGAAAAATTGTAAATGGAAATGGAATTCAAAACAGAAAGTACGATTCGTCCTTGTCGGGCAGCACACATGCATGCATAAGGTAGGTAAATGTGTATGTACGCTTGTATGTGTTAACATATGCAAGTAAGTCAACGAAAGGTCTGCAATTTAAAGAATAAGCGAAAAGCATAAATAACTAAGAAGAAATACAAATGCCTGAGTTTTATTTTTAAAGGAAAGCAAATAAAATATGAGAAACATAGTAGCGGTTCGAATGTGTTTTTGTTCTTGTTTGTGCTTCAAAGGCGTTCATTAGTACGAATGAATGATTCAAGTATGTGAATATAAGTTTTCACACTTTTTTCAATAGTTTGTTGGTGAATAGTGTAAAGAAATTTTTATTCAAATGTTATACATTTCTATTTTGCAACATAATTTAATTATGTGGATTCACTTAAACACGCTCAACAGAAGCTCGAATGTACATTATAGCCTTTAGTCGTCAATTAAAGAAGGAAAGTGAAATTGTGAACATTTTTCTTAATATATTAAGATTTTTAAGTTTAAATGTAGGTCACTCAATTTGAGAAGCTGCATTATAGAAAAGGTGTCTGGGCTGTTGCTATATAGCTTCTTTGAATCAAATTGGTCAGGATCTCTAGCAATTTTCGATCCAATATGTTAGTGCATAATTTTCTTAGCTACTCAAACATACATACATAACTCTCACTGTAAAAGCGTAAGCGAAAGGGTCCTCGGAAAGTGCGACCTTATTTATATCTCTCAAGAATAGTTACATAAGTATCAATACAAATTTCGCAGCAATCATAGAAGAGCTGAGAATTGATCTGACTGCAGCTCTCCTTATAATGAAAAATTCATTTTTATAAATTCACATTCTTCTATCGGTGTTTCCTAACTGAGTAGGAGGCTTCCTTTATTTTCTGGCGTTGGATCGTCTTTCTTCATTCGTTGCACTGCGTTCATATCCGCATCTGGTAGTTGATATAACGTGCTGAACTGTAAACGTTCTATGATAACTACAAAATAAGTAAACTCTTCTATGAAAATGTGTCAGCTGCTTGTTGTTGTTGCAGAATTATCATTATATGCTACGCAAACACATTTATTTTAACTCAATTTCATCTTTTATCAAACTTATTTATAAACATTTGTTAACTTTCTGTTATCGTTAACTTTCGAAGGGAGACACTGCGTATACGTAACATATTGCAGATTTGTGCCAACTAACTGTGCACATTGGAGTGTTTCATTTTTTAACAACATTTTTTGTCTTACTAAAAATTACTATCGCGGAGTAAGCAGTTATTTTTGTAACCTCATCATCATAATTATTGGCGCTTAACCGCCTACGCCATTTTGGCCGTTTTCTATCAAAGCACGCGAGTCATTCCTTTTTAGCGATAACTGACGCCAATTGGGAACCCCAAAGGAGTTCAAGTCATCCTCCACCTGTTGTTTCCATATCAGTCGAGGCCTCCCCTTTCCTCTGCTGGGGAATTCAGGCGACGGTATGACAATCTTCTGTGTTGGAGCTTCTTTGTCCATTCGCATAAGATGACCCAGCCAGCGGAGGCTTTGGGTTTTAATGCGCTGAACTATGGTCAGATCTGCGTAAAGCTCGTACAGCTCATCGTTAAATTTCCTTCGATACTCGCCGTTGGCATCACAGGAAGGACAATAAATCTTCCGGAGAACTTTTCTCTCAAATACTCCAAGGGCCATCTCCTCTTCTCTTGACATTGTCCATGAATCTGGAAAGGTATAATGACAGACTTATAGAGCGTGATCTTTGTTCTGCGAGAGAGGACTTTACTTCTCAATTGCCTACCCAGTCCAAAGTAGCATTTGTTGGCAAGAGTGATTCTCCGTTGGATTTCTAGACTGATATTATTTTCGCTGTTAATGCTGGTTCCCAAATAGACGAAGTCTCTCACCGTTTTAAATTTGTACCTATCAACGGTGACTTCGCTGTGAAGGCGCAGGTGCGCCGATTCTTTCTTTGATGACAGCAGATACTTCGTCTTGTCCTCGTTGACCGCTTCCTTATCGAGTCCAGAGAAGGCAGCGCTTACGGCGCGGTTGTTAAGGCCCATAATATCAATATCATCGGCATACGCCAACAATTACACGCTCTTGTAAAAGATTGTACCATTGCGGTTTAAGTCTGCTGCTCGAATAATCTTCTCCAGTATCAGGTTGAAGAAATCGCACGAAAAGGGAGTCGTCTTGTCTGAAGCTTCGTTTGGTATCAAATGGCTCACAGAGGTGTTTTTGTTTTCCTCGAGGTTTTGAAAATAAATATTTGCATTTGTTCCGATTTCGATTCGAGAGCTGCCATAAAAATATTGTCCTAAAAAATCGTATAGAAATTATTCTTTTTGATGAGCTACCATTGAAGCGAAAATAAAATATATCAATGTGGTAAAATGGTTTCTTACAATGAAAAAATGTTATGTATTAGTCTAGCAGCCATTCGGGATTATTTGCAAGGGAGAGGATGAGACCAATGCCAGTTCTGAACACTTTGTATGAGCTGAAATGTTCAGATTTCTTTGAGCATGTCCTATGAAGAGACCAATTGTTCTCATTTGTACCCGAAATGGAACTAAAGAACTAATCCTCTTTCTACGCAGACGGGTACTATGACTCCTAAGTGTATGCTACATAAACGAAAACTCACTCAAACCCCGTAAAGTATGCTAAAAATATTACAGTTAACTCATGCACTCAAGGCACAATGGGTTGAAATCTGGAAAAAGCGATCAAAAATCAATAACTCGAGAAAAAATATATCTATCGAAACCAGGTTTTGTACCTTGCTCTGTATATATCTAATCTATGTTGTTGCCGGTAGATAACCACGCCCACTTTTATATATTTTTGAAAATACTTTTTTTTATAATTTGAGTTAATAATTTGTAGTTTTACAGGCCATACAATTTTAATATAATAAAGTGCAAATTTTAAAAAGCTAACTATTACGCTTGATTTTTAATAATTTATTTTCGTTCACATCCTCGTATAGGGGCCATTTCGAATTTTTTTTTTAACTTTTTCAAAATTTTTAAATGATATTTTTCTCATTTGAGATAGCTCCTAAACTTATTTTGAGGAAGATTTTTCCATTTTCAAAATTTGCAACTTCCCCGCACTTTGCCCACTAAAATAAAATTTAAACAAATTAAAATTAAAAAATCAGGTTAAAGTACACTCTTGCAAATCTCAAAATCTTTCGTTTAAAAAAAATTTTGATCAAATCGGATGAAAGATAAGGCTCTAATGAATTTAGAATAGTAAATTTCAATTATTGACCTTTGTGGAGCGTTATCTCAGCACATACAAAAAAGCGCAAATTTGCCCATTAACAGAAGAAAGTAGATACCCCAGAAAATACTTGAAAAAAAAAACTTTTATATCTAGCGGCTATCGGGTGGGACCGGCACTCGGCGTGGCCTCCTCTTTGGAAAATTTTTAAAAATTTCTATAAATAAAGGGGAGATTTTTTTATATCTGCCTTATTTTAAGCCGGAATCACATATCTGTGTTTCGCTATTTGCTAGTTGTATCGACCATGCGAAAAAATTATTGATAAACCTGAGTAGTTGTCCTAACGAAATACTTAAGCAACATCAAACAAATTTTACTCAGTCCTACTTTGATGTTTCCAGATTTCAAAAATGTACTTCATTTGTCCCAATGTCTAAACCGAATTTTGGCCACTTATTTCCAAATCCAGCCCATTGTTCAAGGTGGACGAACATTATTAACCGCGGACAACTCTCTTTAGAAATACATAACACAATTTTTTGAAAGGCAAGCTTCAAATCGGATATCTGGCGATACATCTTTGAAAATTGTACTCAATTCTAGGCTGCGGTTTTCGAGTGATGCGCGAACAAACATACAGGCAGACTGAAGAAATTCTAAAAACTTTTATTTTGGCTTCTATAACGAAATAAAGACCATCATCGGCATATTACAGATTCATTACGTAAATATAAAGATATAATTTATATGCAGATCAAAAATCATGCACGAAAATGGAACACCCTAATGCAAATTTAACTACCACCACTATGTTGTACAAAACTAGCATACTCTGCTATTTTTTCTATGCAATTTCCTAGTTGATGTATAAAGTTGGTGAGTTGTTAGCCTCATTTTCTTATTGAAATCAGCACATTTAACTTGGTAAATAGAAAGTTTGCTTTAGAAAAAAGAGCAATGAATAAAAATGCTGCAAATAAAGAAATTGAAAAAAAAAAAACAGCAGACAATGCGTGAAAGATAGTAGAAATAGAGATATGGACAAAAATGTTTACATAATTTTCCTCTTGAAAAAAAAAAAGAAAAACATAAAAAGTGTGTAGCAAAAAGGACAAAGTCCAAGTTCCAGCGAAAGAACTAACTAAGTTTGTAAGTATGTGGCAAACAAATAAAAACTTAAAACTTTCTAAAAGAAAAAAAAAAGAAACAAACAAATGCGTATCAAGTTAAAAACTTTTCAATTTATTCAATAAACTTTGAGTTGTATTACTTGCTAAACAACATTTACCATAGGCGTTCATATGCAACTAACGCTTATTACAAACTCAAATACCTTACATACGGCACAGTCACCCTCTTATAGTTGAAATTGCCAGCTATGAGCACAATTTGAATACAAATTTTTATGAATAAAAAACTTCAAGAACATAAAACTTTTATTTGAATACAAATAAGTATTTTTAAGTGGGCTGAGTAGGAAAATAAACAAGTTTTTATAGCAGCGACAAGTGGATAATTTTCTATGGCCTAACTGTTTATAATGACCCTTTGACCAACTGATGAACAAATACACTTGAATATTTGTATCAACTAAGTTAGACTAAAAGCACTTTTCTATTGATTTAATAAAGTAGTTTTCGTGTTTGTGGCATTCAAATATTCAAATAGGTCACTCGAGTCGACTGTGTGGAGTAGATATTGAAATATGTGGAGAAAAAGTATAAATTTCTCACATATTTAATGACATTTTGGCTTTCAAAAGCAACCCCTTTCTGTCTTTTGAACACGTTTTCGAACAATCGCTGCTGTATTTTTCAACGCATAAAACTCCAATAAGCCTAAAGTCCGATATTTAAATTCAGTTGCAATAATGGAATCAAAAACGCTGCATACGTTTAGGCGCGACTTTAATAGAAAAAGGCAAACCATCAAAGAAAATACATTTCCGGTTACACTACAATGGCTCTCAAACGACATATAACTTCAAACTGTTAACTTATAATAAGGGCGTTCCAAATAGCTGACCATAATTAAACTGGAACGATACGGATCTGCTGCAGTAAGTTGTAAGGATGATGAGGAGGAGGAAACGGTGTAGCACCTCATCTGCAACTGCCCGGCTTTAAGTGGCGCGAGAATGCGCTTTTTGGGAGTTCCCTTCCTGGTTAGCCTACGCCAGGTCACGGAGCTGGACATAAAGGACCTGATGGCCTTCATCAAGTCATTTAAATGGTTCGAGGAGGAGTAACGGTGTCGGTTTAGGAACGTCAGTCCCGGGATTCTGCTATGTGGAGAATTCCGTTAATACCGGGATTTTCCATATGGCAGGGTCCCGGAACAGACTTTCCTAGTGTTGGTGGTATCACAACGGGCCTTTTAATACTGGCCTAGGTGTGCCTCTGCGGCAGCCACTTGAACCTAACCTAACCCTAAGTTGTTTGTGTAGATACGTGTGTATACATATGTATGTATGTATAAGCTACCAAGCAAATAAGGGTTGGCTGTTAAAAAAATCTACTACAAAAAACCAAACGCACAGCACTGCTTGTGGGTCTGAAAGCAACCCAGAAAAATAGCAAGATCACAATGTTGTTGTTGCATTTACATTCAAAATTTTATACGGTTCTGGGTTGCTGCTTAATTGGAACCCAACTAATAGGAGTGTACTTTGAAAGCCGTCCAACCAACATCCAGCAAAAGAGAGTTTTCCAAAAATCGCAAATTTCCTAAGCTTTCGTCGAAGAGGATTCAGTAGAAATTTTCAGACAAAACAGCTGTTACGATGCTGATTGGCTAATAATTTGAATTAAAATTTTTTTGTTGTTTTTTTACTATCTCACGATCCCCAACAATAACACAGCCCCACAAAAAAAAAAATGTCGGGGTTGGGGGATCAGACCACTTTTTCCCCTATGTATTTTGACGCGCTGAACACGAATCCGGTGTCCCTTTTGGTACAGCACGTCTGGATTTTTTTCTAACCTCAAAAAATTCGTATACCACTAAACATTTGACAGATTTTTTGAGATTAGAAAAAAATCCAGAAGTGCTGGATCAAAACGAACACCGGATTCGTGTTCAGCGCATCAAAATACATGGGGAAAGGTTGGTCTGATCCCCCAACCCCGAATTTTTTTTTTTTGAGGGGTTGTGTTATCGATTACATAGCCCCACAGAAAAAAAGTGTCAGGGTTGGGGGATCAGACTACCCTTTCCCCATATATTTTGACGCCCTGAACACGAATCCGGTGTGAAGGCATAATTACCTATGCATAAGTTGCAGCAAAAGAACGGAACTAATAACTAGACTTACAGTACCCCGTTTCTGTAAAAAATCGACAAGATTCTCGATTTTAATGTCGTCATACTCGACTCGATTCAAAATTGAAAAAAAGGACGTGTGGCACTCGGGGACTCCCGCGGTAAAGCTATTGCATATCACTTTTTATCAATTATACAATTATAATATTTATGAAAACTTAATGAGCATATTTATGACTTTAGAGCAGTACAGCCTTATCCTGTTAACAGTATAGCCTATACAGCTCCGATTTTATGTACAACCCCTGCAGGGAACTCAGGCACTAGTGACACAAATTTCTGGTTCAGAACTAGATATAAAGTGGCCAATAAGAACTAGTACGTTAGTGATTACATTTTCACTAGTTCCCTGCAGGGAACTTAGGCACTAGTGGCACAAATTTCAGGTTCAGAACTAGATATAAAGTGGCCAATAAGAACTAGTACGTTAGTGATTACATTTTCACTAGTTCCCTGAAGGGAACTCAGGCACTAGTGAACAAATTTCAGGTTCAGAACTAGATATAAAGTGGGCCAATAAGAACTAGTACGTTAGTGAATACAAAGTGAATAAAAAGAAGACCCCTAATGTTGTTTTTGTATGTAGGGTTTGAAATGGACTAGTTCCGAACTATCGTAGAATGGGATAAAATCGTACTAGTGTAAATGTGTGGAGCTTTAGTCTGGTTTGGAACCAGCGAAAGTGTGCCCATTAAAGAACTAGATGTAATTTGTAGAATTTAGAACTATAGAAATAGTACCAATAAACGAACTAGATCCAAACTGTCGAATTTTGTACTAGTTCCAGCCTAGGATATCGCCATGTTAAATTCGCCAGTTGATTTCATATAAAAAAGTTAGTTCGCGAACTAGTACTGGTTCGGAACGCACTAGAAGCGAACTAGCTCTGAACTAGAGATTTTCCCTACAGGGACGTCACACTGTTAGTACTATAGCCTAAACGTAGGCAACGCTTACAGATCTAATTTTAATGTAATGTAATGTACAGCTCCAATTTTATGTAATCGGCCTGCTGCTAACATTAGTGCTACGTCATACGCCTAAATGTAGGCAACGCTTATATTTATTTTTGTGAAGTTATGTTGCTAACGCCGAACCTTTTCACATTGAAAAAAGTCCGTTACTACGAACTTTTTTAACATTAACATTTTTTTCATTTCATTCCCACCGCCAAGGCCGGCGATAAAATCTATGCAATAGCTTAAAAACAAAATAATTTTGTCACTACCTCAAAAGCAAGTGAGAAAATAAATCGACAAAATAAATTTTTTTTACAGAAACGAAAAAAATGAGGTTGACGTCAATATGACGTCAAATCGACTATTTCAGTCGAGACGATCGATCGAATTGAGTTACAGAAACGCAGTACAGAAGTACTTAGCTTTTAATTATAGGGATAACTTATCGTAAACGCCTTAAAAACCTGGAAATGGGACACATCCAAAATATTGGACAAATGCAAAATTTTTTCAAAAAGTTAACGCGGCTGTAATAATATGCGAAATTGTGAGTGCATAAATCTGTGGCAATAAGGGCAAACGACCAAACTAATTTTTCTAAGTTTTTCAGTAGAGCGTTTCGAAATTCAAAATTGTAGTGGAAATGCATGAATTTTGAACAAATGCAATGCAAATTTTGTGTGATTGTAGATCTTAATACGGAGAATTTGATGGTAATAATAACTCAACTTTGGTCGTTTGCCCTTATTGCCACAGAAATTTAAGATGTTGGCATTGCATATTTCTGTTGCATAGTTTCAGGCAAGGCGCTTTGAAGTAACAGGTTGAGCGTCGCTGTAATATTTCACAGCCGCCTGGGTTTAAACAGTTCATTCCAGCTACAAAAAAAAAAACCAAACATCCTCTGGCATTCAAAGAGAAAAGTGGAAATTTCGAAATACTTGGGAAGTTTTGCTTTTCTGCGCGCTCCAATTATCACGGAATCAGGGTCCTTAGAAAACGCCCATGGATCAAAAAAATCTACCGAAAGATGTGGATTTGGCAGCCCCACAACTTTTTCTATTTTTCTCTATAACTTTTAAAATAGAAGAGCTAGAGCACTGAATTTTGCTATTTTTGAATGGTCTTTTATTCAATTTTTTTAAAGGTATGGGTCGTAAAAATTCATTGAAAGTGTTTTGATTTGCAGCCAATTACACTAAATTACAGCTAAAAAATACCAACAAATTTACGCATAAAAAAACTTTTTCAAAATCAAAATTTTTCCAAAAATCGTAAAAATTCGAGAAAACTCGGACTTTGACCAGCTATTGTTCAGCGATGGTTTGGACCACCCCTACATATTATAAGTCGTTGGAAGCGTATTTTGATTTCCTCTCGAACGATGTATTGCTTAAGGCCATCGCTTTTGTAACATTGGCGAAAATAATTTTTGAATGCAGCGATAATGTAAAAACACAAAATTACCGATATCTCGAAAACCTACCGATACAAAAAATTTTAAAAATATGTTTTGTGCTCGGCATATCAGCGCCAATGCATCCATAAACATGAATATCTTGGTATTTTTTTTTTTCAAATTAATTATTTATAAACTAGTGTTATAAACCACGAACCAACTACTTTTTCTACTTTGCTCTGTATCTTCTAAACTAGAGGAGCTAGAACACTGAGGATCATACAAAATAAATGAAAATTGTAGATAGGGAAGGAAAATTGTAGATAGGATAGGAAAAACCACGAACCCAACAATTTTTATATTTTGCTGTGTAACTTCTAAACAAGAAGAGCAAGAGCACTGAAATTTGGATATTTTGAAAAAGGCAGCTTTTTTTTAAATGTATCTTTTAAACAAGAGGAGTGAATTTGGCGATTCTGCATGTCTTTTTTAAGGTATGGATCATAAAATGCCATTGGAAATTGTGGACTTGGCAAGGGCCTTTCTCCATCTATTGGATCATCTTTTAACTTTAACCCTTGACGTTTTCAACTTGGTACATCAATACATTTTTTATTTTAGTTTTATTATTTCATTCTTTTAACATATAATTTTGGTATCTCTTAGTCTAAACATTAAACATTATCTGCAATCCTTAAAAATTAAATAACACAAACGAGCGCTTAAACTCTATACAAAAATTTGATTCATTCCTGTACAATGTCGGGTTATACGCAACAACTATAACAACAACATACAACTATTATATACTAAAATACTTAAAACTATTATTTTTTATTTTACAACTTTTCCTTAGACAAACTTTCATAATACTTTCGGCTATCTAAAGATAGAAATTGCTAACTGCTTCCGCCTCATTCGTTGTTTGGCTTAAATTTAATTCGCTTCGCATTGCCAATCTTGTAATAAACCCAAAATCTGCAACGATTCGTACGTATCGAAGTCATCAGCATAACGCAAGGATCTCAATGCTCTGGCACTCACTTCGAACGCTAACGGTTTGGCGCACTTTCCGTTGCTTGGCGCATTAAAACTCCTTTTGTTGTTGTATTCGCGTGGCAATGTTAAAGTCAACGGCAATTGTTCCGCCATAACGGAATGATGCGTGACCAATGCTTTTAACGATGTAAATTCCTTCTTGGCGCCTTTCAACTTGTAATGATTGTCGGCCACCGCAACGACTATGAAATGCTTCACCTTCGTTTCGGCGCGCAGGCATAGCTCGTAGGTGCGCGATTTGCGACGTAGCAGAAAAGTGCCGGGTGCGGCTTGTTGTAGGTGTTCAAGTGCGGCTTTGGTTGTGATGCGTGGTTGATACCAATTGCTAGCGAGTAGCTCTTCGTCTTCTTCGCCGCCTCCATGTGAGTTGCGGTTGTAGCGCGTACGTTGTTGCTTCGTTTTTTGTTTCGGCTTTTGTGCGCGCTTCCGTTGTTTCGCAGGACTTGATTTTTCGCTTATTAACTGACAGCAATCTGAGATGCCAGCATCCGAATCATCGTTGACATTTTGGTAGTCAAATATCTGTGCTTGCAATTCTGATGTGGTTTCATTAGTCGCCTGTTCCTCTGCGTCTTCCGGTTCAGTTGTGGAATCGGTGTAGTGGGTGATGTTTTGCCAGCAATTCAATGAGAGCATTGATTTTTGTGGACTAATCGATTTTTGCGGTGCATTGTTGCGGCTGTTATTGCATTGCTGTTGTTGTTCAGTGGATGAGCTTTGATGCATTGTTTGCTCGCCATCGTCAATGTCGCTTTCCAATGGAAATGTGCATTGACTGCTGCAATCGCTGGCATCTTCCTCGTCAGCATTGTATGATGAGTCCAGCATGTCAACCTATTGTGGAGACGAGAGATAAAGAAAGAGAGATAATGAGACTTCAAATTAAGCTAAGTAAACATATTTTCGAAATACGAAGTTAGGTTGATACTAAGCTGTATATACCCAGTAGCGAGTTTTATCTTTGAGCAGACGGAAAGGATTTTCTAGATATATTATCTTCATATAAATAAAACTTCAAAATTTATAAAGTAAAATATAATAAGAAAAATAAAAAAACAATAAAATGAAAAAAAAATGAGAAAAAAAAAATAAATAAAAAACAGAAAAAAAATAAAAATTGAAAAAACAAAATAAAAAACAGAAAAAATAAAAAAAATTAAATAAAAAAAAAATAAATGAAAAAAATATAATAAAATTTAAAAATAAAATAAAATAAAATATAAAATAAAATAAAATAAAATAAAATAAAATAAAATAAAATAAAATAAAATAAAATAAAATAAAATAAAATAAAATAAAATAAAATAAAATAAAATAAAATAAAATAAAAAAAAATAAAATAAAATAAAAAAAAAAAAATTAAAAAAAAAAAAAAAAAAAAAAAAAAAATTAAAAAAAAAAAATTTAATAAAATAAAATAAATTAAAAAATAAATAAATTTTGTAAAACAAGAAAACTAAATAAAAAAAATTAACAAAAAAAAAAAAAAGAAATGAAAAAAAAAAATTAAAAAATTAAATAAAATAAAAACTTAGAAAAAAATAAATAAATCTACTCCTTCTGGGTATATAAAACCAAAATCACTAGCACCCAAATATTCAAAGTTCCTTCGCAGCGCCTACTTACCTCATCATAATCACTCGTGACATCCTCCTCTGTATCACTTTTACAAAGTGTAGCCTCCAGCTGTGCCTGCCGTAGTTGTTCTTGTTGTTGCTGTTGCTCCTCTTGTTGTCCATGTCGCTGCTGAAAAAGTTTTCTTCGCAAAAAGTCCTTCATGCAATCATATACTTTTGGTCTTTTACTAGCGCTAACGAGTAATTCTCGATCTCCACCAAAGCGCCAATATTGCCTCCGTTTCTCCTCCTCGCTTGCTGCTTCAGGCACATTGCCGCCAATCATTGTCTGTCGACTATAATAGCCCGAAGTGGCAGTAGAAGGGTTGGTTGAGTAGGAGTATGAGTTCGATTTTTGTGATGAAGATGTTGACAGTTGAGTGACACAGTCGGTGTTTGTTGAATTTTGCTGTGTGGTTGTTGTTAGCACTGGCATTGTATTGCTGCTGCTGGTTGTTGTAGTTGTTGGTAAAAATTTACTACTCCATTGTTGGTATTTGCGCAAGGCCAAATCTATGCTGCGGCTTGTCATTGTGACTGCTCCTTCGTTGGTTGTGTTGCAAGTTCTAGGCGTTGCTGTGGCTTCAATACTGTGACAAGCACAATCCGGATATAATCCAGCGTACGCCAGTGGACAATTTGCGTCAAATTGCTGTTGTGACTGCAATGAAACAGAAAAGAATAGAAATGGAAAAGTTGAAATTTTCTGTTTGTTCGCAAACTTTTTAGTGTTATAAACATTTTATTTAATGGGTTTCATTTCTTCGTAGTTAGGAGCAATTCAAGGAAATCACTAAGAAAATTTCCAATTAGTTGAACAGCTTTTGAGTGGTTGTTGTGGGCGGGTGTGAGGATGAAGTTTTGCAGTACTATTTAATTTCTTGCTTTGAATGACTTCAAGGTTTCTAATAGGATTTTTTAATAATTTTGTTATGAGGTTTAAAAGCCAATTTACAAGGTTTATTCAAGATGAATTCAGTTATTAGAATCATACGATAGGATTAGTTAAAGCATCAAGAAAATAAAGACTGGAGACAATGGGCCTCTTGCCTAAAAGGTGAGCACTTGCTCAGACCAGATTTTTTGAGCAAAAGCTAGGCATTTTTTTGTAATAAAAACAAATCAGCAACTTTTTATTCACCTGCAAAAATCATCGACTTTTATGCACGAGTCCCCATATTGTCGCTAAGGGGGCGTCCATAAATCACGTGACCAATTTAGGGGGCGGGGGGATTCCAAAATGCCCTCACGTGATTTATTGAGGCCCCTAATAACTTAGACTTATGATGCTTTGACTGGCTTCACCAATACGACTTGGGCTAGTATCCTCATTATGACTAGCGACTATTCACTGACTAGTCTTATCAGTTAGACTACTGTTTTTTACTCACTAATGTTATAACCTGGCTTACAGGCTATTTAGTGGCTAGTCCCATCGTTACGACTACTGACTATCTATTGTCATCAATATGACAGCCCACCATTCACTGACTAGACTAATTATTTTAGCTACTGACTAATCAATGACTAATGGAATGATAGAATGGAGACTGACTATTCACTGACCAATGTTATCATTTCGGCTATCAAATATTCGGTGATTAGTGTTGTCATTATGACTACTGACCATAGTGTAATCACTATGACTACCGACTACTCGTTAGACTACTAAATGGATTGAATATTGGCATCGTTATGACGAGGGACTATTTACTGACTAGTTTCATAATTATGACGACTGAATTTTCATAGAATTTACTGCCTAGTCATGTCTTATGACTACTAAATGTTTAGTGTTTAGTGTACGGAAAAATTATAGACGATCATGGAAATAGACTCATCCATATTACAGGTTCGGGTAATTTTTTAACTGAAAAGCTAATGAGCTGAATCTTTTTAACTAGTTCGTTCTGTAAAGTGAACAAAAGGTGCCAATTTAACCTTCATAGGTCCTAAAAAAATTTCGTTATTAAAGTCCTTCGGGTCCTGGAGTAAATACATGGCGTTCAAATAATTTAATTTAATTTTAATTTTTTTACAAAGTTTTGAAAGTTTTTACCTTTATTTAGTAAAAAAGGATAACTTTTTCAACGTCAATTAAGTTTTAATATTAATATCTTTGCAAAAGGGGTAAAATTTGACCCGAAGGGAAAATTTGTTAAAAATTGTATAGGTAAGGAATTTGTGAATATAGGAGGCGGAAATCATTAATACATTTTAATGTTCAAAAATAAATAAAAATCATAAAATATCAGAAACATTAACCGCAAACTTTTTCCGGAAAAACGATTTTCTTTCTAAAATGGGTCAGATTTGACCCGAAGGGCTTATTAAGGTTAAAGTGTACATTTTATTGTTCCAAAAAAAAATTCAGTTTTACTTTGTTTGTTCCTGTTTGAGTCACTTACAATGCTATGACATTAAAATTTCGTTCTCAAGTTAGATTGGAACATTTGTTGAAGATTTCTCGGGATAGTTTTTAAGTCACTTTATACAAATTTTTGGTATGATTTCAAAAATTGTTTTTTGAATATTGGAACTAAGTATTTCTAAGCTTGAAAATATTCTTAACTTTTACATTTTCGAAACTTTCTGGAAAGTTTCCAAAATGTTTCAAAGAACAATCACTTACTTCGAAATCATTTTGGGATTATTTTCTTATTAGTTTGGTGATTTTTTTCCGAATCATTTCGAGATTGTTTCTTGGTAATATCGGCATTATTTCGGACTCTTCGAAATCACTTACAATTGAGTACTTTAGCCTATCAATTTGGGACCGCTACACAACTTTCCTTTGCAAAATATTGTCAAAATTTCCTTTTCATCTCCTAAATGATAAATTATCACAAAATTGTTTCTTTGTATTTGTTATTTGCGCAAAATTCGCAGTATTCGCAGTGGTTGCTCAACGTGACAAATAAGAAAACTGTCGCCCAAACATCAAAGCCAAAAACACCTACTTTTTCCACAGAAACGCTACCACTTAGGTGTGCTCCTGCGTGTGACTTATTTATTTCGATTGCCTTATAATGGCATAGTTTTGGCAACAAATCCTGCTGTGTCAGTAGGCTGAACACGTTCTCAAAGCAATAAAGGAGCCACACTTAAGTATTTTTTCCAAGGAAACAAAAACTCAACGAGGGATTTTATTTATGTTTTCCTCAGAAGATACATTTAATTTACTTTTGGAATATATATGATTTTGTAAGGTGAGTCATGACCTTTGGTAGTTAATGCTTTGATTTTTTAAGTGCTAAGTTGATTCACTTCGTCGCAAGTGTCAACAACAAACATTGCATATCAAGAAGCGTTAAACACTGCCAGTTACAGAGGGCATACTAAATTGTTGCATACTCCGAGGTGATTTACTTTTTATGCCAAATGCACGTGTTATAAAACGCTTACATATGCGACATAGTTATTTTTGAAGTTAACTTCTTAGGCGGGGATACGAAGTTTTGATTGAGAGTAAAATTTGTGAAAATGGCTGATGATGCAACGGAAATTATGCAAACGGAACTAGAAATTGTAGCCGACTTTCAGGCGTAGGCGATTTTCACCACGATGTTTAGCTGTGCAAATCAAATAGGAGGTGAAATTCTAGGATCTAGCCAACATTGGACAAATTGTAATAGGTAGGTCAAGCAGAATTCATGGCTGTTGCTACTTATGGCGCTTTACACAGTTGCCACCTATCCCAATTTTTTGTAAATATAGAGCTAGATATGCCAATATGGGTATCAAACGAAAGCTATTTTCGGCCGTATTCAAAATAAGATAATTTCAAACAGGGTTGCCACTTAGGGTTGCCACCTAACCGCAATTTATTTATTTTTTCGTATATCTCGGGAACCGCTTGACCGATTTGAAAAAAATTTGGCATATAGACAACTTGATTCATTCTAAGATTATATACATGTTATTTCGTTATTTCTGAATTTAAGAAGTTAACTTCTTCCTCGTGTAATGGTTACACGCGTTTTTTTTTAGTTTTTTTTTTTTAGATGCGCATATAAGGACTCCATTTCAATTCAACGACAAGAAAGTGTCACAAACTACCTACATACATACCTAAATATGTAATGTATTAACATCTTTGCGCTGGGGGTCTATCCAGGAAGAAGGGGAAGGAAAGCAAAGGGATGAAAAGGAAAGAAAAGGAAAGGAAGGGAAAGGAAATGAAAAGAAAAGAATTTAAAGGAAAGGGGAAGGAAGAGAAGGAAAGGAGATATAAGGGAGGGGAAGGGAAGGGAAGGGAAGGGAAGGGAAGGGAAGGGAAGGGAAGGGAAGGGAAGGGAAGGGAAGGGAAGGGAAGGGAAGGGAAGGGAAGGGAAGGGAAGGGAAGGGAAGGGAAGGGAAGGGAAGGGAAGGGAAGGGAAGGGAAGGGAAGGGAAGGGAAGGGAAGGGAAGGGAAGGGAAGGGAAGGGAAGGGAAGGGAAGGGAAGGGAAGGGAAGGGAAGGGAAGGGAAGGGAAGGGAAGGGAAGGGTAGGGAAGGGAAGGGAAGGGAAGGGAAAGGAAGGGAAGGGAAGGGAAGGGAAGGGAAGGGAAGGGAAGGGAAGGGAAGGAATAGAAAGGAAAGTAATGAAAATTAAAGGAAAGGAAGAGAAAAGGGAAAGAAAGGAAAGGAAAAGAAATGACGGGAAAGGAGAGGATGGAAATGAAGGGAAAGGAAAGAAAAGTTAGGGAACGGAATGTAAAAGAAAAGAAGAGAAAATTAGAAAAGGGAAAGATAGGAAAGGGATTATATTGGGGTCAGTTTGAGGTCATATTGGGGAAATTTTTGGGGTCAATTTGGGATAATTTTTGGGTCATATTGGGATCATTTTGGAATCATTTTAAGGTCGTGTTGGGGTCATTTTGGGTTCACAATGAGATCATTGTAGGGTCGTTTTGGAATCATCTCAAGGTTATTTTCGGAATCAGTTTGGAGTTTTTCAGGATCATTTCGAGGTCATGTTGGGAACATAATTTGTGTTGTTGTTTTGAATGTAATTCAAACTTATGCGCGGATAGACATGTTTACACATCAAACTTCACGAGTACTTGGTACTCACGCTTTTTTTTAGAAAACAAAGGAATACATATATCCTTTTTGCACGCAGGCTGCGTTTAATGTGCGTTATTTTTTTCTCTTTACATTTACACATTTACTTTTTTGCTACTTTACTTTATTTTATTATTTTCATTTTATTCCCCTATGTGTTTGCACTTAGCTCTTATCTTTGCCAATATTTGCCGGTGAACTCTGCTTTGTAAAGAAAAATATAATACAACTCTCAGCACAACAGAAACCCAACATTGCTCTCTTTTGCTTTGTTGTGTTTATTTGAACTACTTATTTGGTAGTTACTGTTTTCTTTTACCTGTTTTTTTTTTTTTTGCTTTTTGCAATGTCAGCGAGTGTTTATTTATTTTTAAGTTAAATAAAGACGAAGAGAACAGAAAGGATTTGATGACTCGGTGCAAATGATGTTGAGCTCAAAATGAAAAACACAAATGGTATCAAGGACTATAATGATTTTGAGTTTTGCTACAAGAGTAAAATGTGTAATAGAATAGCATGTGAATGGGCATGTGTGCATTTGCACTTATTTATTCACATATGCTACTACTTATATAAGGAGTTAATGAATGATGAAAGGACTTTTGGGATTTGCAAAGAGAGAAAGTACAAAAAAAAACCAAAAATCAAAAGTGAGTAGCTTAAAAAAAGACAAGTCAGCAAAAATATGAATACAAAATATCAAAAGTAAAAAATATATAATAACTGGATAGGTAAAGGGATTTATGCTGACTGTCTCTTTTGTGTACTGTTGTTTGAGGATTAGGTTGCTAGAGCACAATTGATATGGTAATGGCATGGTTCGTATAGTATGGCAGTGGACCTAAAATTATTACACGGTGTAGGTAATCGGTGTATCCTCCGAACATCAGTCTTTAGTCTGGAACGAATCCACAATGCCACAGAGACACACTTGATTAATTTTTAATTTTTTACAATTTTCTTTTAACGCAAAATGGAAAGTAAATTTTTGTTGAATGATTGCAAAGCCTTATGTTTGTTTCTACTCGCTTTTCATTTATATTCTCATAAAACCAATTTTTCATTAAGCATATCAAAAGGCCTCTATTTTTCACTACAGACATTTCCACTTAAAAAAAAAAAAAAAAAACAAAGGTAAACCAGCAGACAAGTCTCTGAACTGAAACTAGGCGAATGAAAACCGTAAAAGGATACTTCAGCTGAAACTCATCAATAGTGCAGACAACAAAAAGTCTGACACGCTAGTAGTGCGAATATGATGTATTACAAACGGATGAATGTATGCATTTGTGCGTCTGAAGTTGATACTTGCAGACTTATTTAAATAGTGAAGCAGTCGGGTGCATAGACTGAAAAAATGGCAAAATAATGAGCGTACAATAAGGATACTCCACATTAACAATGCCAGCTGATATATCCTTTTTATAGTTTTCCATTCAGCCATCAATAGTCGGCCAATGTGCACCCTTTCAGACTATGTTCGAGCGTTTCGAGTCGATTCAATATCAATTGTCTGCTTTGGTTCGACGGTTTATTGGCAAAATGGTTTGTCATGCCACATACGAATAAATAAATGGTCGGTACCTATGCAAAACCACCTATCTACGAAATGCAAAACCATCTATTTGAAAGCAATCAAATTTTACCGAAAAGTAAAAAAACGAATATACCTTGAAACCTATATATCGAGGTGCCATACGAAAACAAACACTTACGAAAAGTAACAGTACATTTTCTTCAGAGAGTTTTCGTCAGACACAAAATTTTTGGTTTTAGTTTTCGTATGGCACGTCGATATAATCTTGCAACTGAACTTTCGTTTCTTTTTTTAAAAGGCGAAATTTACCCGAATAACCTATAATTGAACTAATGGCCTCATTATGTATTGGGAACGATAGCTCAAACGAACGATTCGTCTGCTCACAATATCGCCTAGCCATCGCATTATCTATATTTTTCGTTAATATTTTTAAATATTTTGGACTTTTCTTTGACATAAAAATCAAAAATGAAAGAAAATGCGATATTGTGAGCAGACGAATCGTTCGAAATACATAATGAGGCCATAAAGTTTCAACTAACAGTTCTCCGTTTTTTCTTGTAAGTTTTTGTTGGAATGCAAAATTTATTATTTTTAATGATGAAACTCGATGCCTAGAACCCAGGCTAACCAAATCCCATGTCTGCCACTTTCGTCATTTGGGAGATTTAGCATCTGGTAGATAAGTGGTTTTGCATAGGCATCGACAATATGAAATATTTATTGTACAAAAATTTATACGAATGCACATTCTACATCTCCTTATGACAGAAGTTTGTTGGCCTATGCTCATGTCATACTTATGGCTGTCAGTCCATCAGTCAAACGTATAGTTTATTCTGACTACTGTGGTTTATTGCAAAAAAAAAAATGCAATATCTGTTCGTACATTAAGATGTTTGGTGTATGCACTTATCTTTCACTATATGGAACAAACTTACACATATGATTAAAGTTTTATAAATTATAGATTTCACAAAGAAATGCATGTTTCCTGTCAATCACATCTGATTTCCGTGGTTTGGCTTGTCAATGTATACATCTGACGCAAGGAAATTATTTTTTGATGAACTCAAAGAACATCAAAATAATAGACCTCTTGCAGAGATTGTCAGTTACAGCGGTATTTGCAAAATTATATGAGAGGGGTTGAATTTTTTTTTGTGGTGTCCTGATACACTGTGCGTCACTGGAATAACTACACAAGATAAATGACAACCCTGTAAACCGCCCGAAGTGGCAACACCCAAGTAGAAAGTCTTAGAATGAAGCATATCATCTATATATATGGTTGGAGTGTAATGGGGTGTGGTTGCTGAGTGACCGCGCTCAATCCCGACTCTTGCGTCCTCGTTCGTGCACTCTGGGCAACGTTGAGCTACCTAGGCTCGCGGCAGAAAGAGAGGGAGCCCCGGGGGGGCCACTCTGACATACTTGGTTTAAGGGCTCACCGGGGTCTTTTTCGCAGCGTCTGTACACCAAGAGGTGCGGCTGTAAGCGGGCGTCTGTCTTGAAGCAAGCGGCTCGCTATATAAATGTGCAAAACTTTTCCCTCCCAATCCAGGGTGTTATGCGATACCGTGCCCATTGGACGTTTGCAGCCGGGAGGCAAATCGTGGCTGTAGTCGAACGGAGCCTCACTGATACCGGGCCGCCTCAGGGAGTAACTATGGTCTTACCGCGGTATGGGGCTCTGCCGCGGCGGACGACACACTTCCCCTTACACTACCCTTGACCCTAAGCTGGCCTTGTCCGGCGAGGGGTCGTACGAACAAGATGAAGAACACACAAAATACAAAGCAATTAACGACTTCGTTTACTCCGCAGCAGAGAAGAACTATGCTGGAGCAAGCGAAAACACAACGCCGGAGGACAAACTCCGCCTCAAAGTTAACTGGGAGGCCGACAACGATGGAAACTACGGGTCAGTCATCCCCCAAACTGCTATCAAGTAAGAGTGACTTGATGGGAGCAAGCAACAGTGCGGCTGCCTACGCAGTCAAGCAGAAAACGGCGGAAGCTAAGCTTCCATCAAGCGCTGGTACGAAACCCAATCTCTTCACATCTGGGGCAATGGTCTCACGACCTGGTTTCAGAGTTTCGAAAGAGAAGGACGACGCCGTAAAGGGAGAGACCGCGATGGCAACTACGAGTCTGAATCCCCCCAAAGAGGCATCTCCCCGACGCTTTGCGTACTGGGATAAAAGAAAGGCCGCAAGGATCCTTAAAAGATATGAGGGAGCATCGCAGGAGAAGCTGTCGCCGGAAGAAAGGAAGATGGTGGAGGAAGCGAAAGCTCTGATACCAAATTTCCAGAGGCCCTATGTGCCTAAGAGGGTGAACGGTAATCCCTTCAAACGCCAGAGATCGGACGGAGAGGTAGACCCCCATCCGAAGCGGCATCAGGTCAACCCCGTAGTGGGAAAACTCAGCTTTGCTGAAGTAACCAAGGACAGAATCCTTATAGGTTTCATTGACCGAGGTAACGACCGTTGGTCCATCCCCAAAGACCAGTGGCTGTATGTCCGGAATGAAATGGGCAGGGCCCTCCTCCACTTAATGCGTGAGTCTCCGGGTAGTCCGCCGCGAGGTACTGACGCGGGCTGGCACCAAGGTCAGATCAAAATATTCGCGTGCGAGGATGCAAGAACTGTCGCACTGTATAAGGCAGCAGTTGCAAGACTGGGTGAAGTCTATCCAGGGGCAAGACTAGATGTCGTCGACTGGAAGGACATTCCTGCTCGGCCAAGGGCAAGGGCATGGATTCCTGCCGTCCCTGCAGAACCCGAGAATATTCTTGAGATGCTGCAGGTCTGGAATCCGTCTCTCCCGACGCAGGATTGGGGCGTCAATCTGGTCGATGATGTGGTTGGGCCCAATAGACAGGTGGTTATCACTCTGAATAAGGAGGCGCTCGAGCCCCTTAAACGGTGCAACGGACGAGTGCATTACGGCTTGGGTCAGATCGTGATCCACGTATACCGTGGCGATGCACAGCGCGCTGCTATTCCGGACGCTCCGGAGGACTCGGAGATCGAGGCATCGGAAGGGAAAGCAGAGGAGTCCGACGCGGAAAGTATGTTATCCGCCACGTCAAATTGCGATGGTGCTGCGAACAACTCGGCGATAGAAGAAAGCCTGCTTGACGAAGAAGGCCTCGACGTCACGATCGTGGCTAAACCTGAGCACACTAACGTTGATGCTGCCTCAGACAGCAGGGTTCCCGCCACGCCAAATCGTGCAGGTGCTCTGAACAACTCCTCGTTGAGAGACAGCCCCCGGAACAGGCCAGACCTCGACGACACGCTGGCGGCAGGGATGTCTGAGCTCTCTCATGTTGGTGGTGCTTCAGATAAATCTGCACAAATCTAAAGCAGCCTCGGCTGTTTTAAGCAGTCGTCTTTCTAAAGGCGACGTAGACGTGGTCCTTATCCAAGAGCCCTGGGTCAATAGCTCTAGGATCTGTGGATTGGGGACTAAGGGGTACAAGCTCATCCAAGCCAATGATGAGGGCAAGGTCAGAACCTGTATTTTGGTAAAGTCTGAGCTAAACACCTTTCTATTACCCAACTACTCAAATGGTGACGTTACAGCTGCCAGCTTAACAGTCGGCAGCACCAGCCTAACGATGGCGTCGGTCTATATGCCCTATGACGCCGAAGAACCTCCTCCACAAAAGGAGGTGAAAGATCTGGTGGATAATTTCTGTACGGGCCATCTTATTATTGGAGCTGACGCTAATGCTCATCACGTCCAGTGGGGAAGCTCCGATATTAACGCTAGGGGCGAGTCTCTGTTTGACTACCTACTAACAACTAACCTGGTGGTTTGTAACGTGGGTAACGAGCCTACTTTTATAACTAAAGCTCGTAGGGAGGTTATAGACCTCACTGTTTGTAGCGAAGGTGCTTATGAGTGGGTCAGAAAATGGCGTGTTCTTGATGAGCATTCATTTTCTGACCATCGGTACATAGAAATTGTGTTAGACTTTATTGTTGAGCAGCCAGTCATGAAACGAAATCCACGCAACACTAACTGGCAGCTACATAACCAAATATTAGCTAGGGACCTACCAGTATTACCTCCACAAGCCCCCTCATCAGTGGGAGAACTGGATGATCTGGTAACGACCTTTACAACGGCGCTCTCAAATGCCCTAGAGCAGGCTTGTCCAGTACCAAAACCACGCGGCAAACATAGACCCCACTGGTGGTCTTACGACCTGGATTCGTTCCGTATATCATGCAGGAAGCAATTTAACAAGGCCAAGAGCATCGGTACGGAGCCTGAATGGCTCGAATATAAAGCTAAACTGAGGGCCTATAAAAAGGCTCTAAGGCAAGCGAAGAGAACTTCGTGGAGAAATTTCTGCACCGGGGTCGAAAAAGTCGATGATACAGCGAGACTTAGACGAGTGCTATCAAAAACTCAAACAGCCATTAGCTATTTACGGAAGCCTGACGGATCTTGGACCAGCACGGAAGGGGAAACCCTGGAGCTGCTCCTGAACACACACTTTCCGGGGAACTTGTATGATGCACCTGTAGCATCTGCAACAAACCTGGCGGTAAACATACCCATTACGGAGGAAAGGGTAAGGTGGGCAATCAAAAACTTTGAGCCGTTCAAGGCAGCCGGGCCAGACGGGATTTTCCCCGCACAACTTATAAACACGCTGGAAATATCAGCTAAATGGCTGGTAGTTCTCTATTCAGCCTGCCTGGCTCTTAATTACATTCCGTGCTCCTGGAGAAGCGCCACGGTAGTCTTTATTCCAAAGGCTGGGAAGGCCTCACACTATGAGCCTAAAGACTACAGACCGATCAGTCTCTCGTCTTTTGCACTTAAAACCTTCGAGAGGATAATTAGCGATTATCTCTCCTCTACTATTGATAGCAACCTTATTTCTAGCTATCAACATGCATACACCAAAGGTAAATCAACGGAAACTGCGCTCCACAGCCTAGTCTCTATTGTTGAAAAATCATTGCACGAAAAGGAGTACTGTCTCGTGGCCTTTCTGGACATCGAAGGGGCTTTCAACAATATAAGGCCGGAGGCTATTAACACTGCTTTAACAAACCTGGGCATAAATAGGTCTCTTATTGGACTAATTGATCAACTACTAAAGGGAAGGAAAATAGTTTCTTCACTGGGAACAGTTGATCTTTCACGCTATGTCACAAGAGGAACGCCTCAGGGTGGTGTTCTCTCCCCGCTCCTATGGAACCTCACCGTAAACTCGCTGCTACGAGACACAAGGTGGGGGGGCGGGAAGATAGTGGCATATGCAGACGATTTAGCTATTGCATATAGGGGCAAATTCCCACAAACCCTGTGTGACTTGATGCAAGTAGCACTGCGAGAAGTTTCTTCATGGTCCTCTCGCTGCGGACTTAGCATCAACCCGGGAAAGGTGGAGCTTGTCCTTTATACCAGGCGGTACAAGATACCACCGCTGAACCTACCAGAACTAGATGGCGTGCGCCTGAACTTAGCTGATAAAGCCAAATTCCTAGGCACAGTTCTAGATAGAAAGCTTAACTGGAAGGAGAATGTCATCCAGCGCCAGAGGAAAGCGTGCATTGCACTTTACACGTGTAAAAGAGCCATTGGCAAAAAATGGGGGCTCAGCCCCAAAATTTGCAGATGGATCTACACTGCGATAATCCAGCCAATTATGCTGTATGGAGTCGTGGTATGGTGGCCTGCGCTAGGAAAGGCAACAAACCTAAATCTGTTAGGAAAAGTCCACAGATCGAGCATGATCTGTATAAGCGGGGCGTTAAGAACAACGCCCAATGAAGCTCTCCAGGCCATTCTTGGCTTTTTGCCACTCGATCTGGAAGGGTACCGGGCAGCAGCGGCATCGGCTCTGCGTCTAAGGGAAACGTCCGTCTGGGGCGCAAGCACTATTGGACACTCCTGTATTCTAAGATCTTACAGCTTTCTCCCTCTGAGCACAGATCGGTGTGCGACCACAACAGTCGGAGATTGTTGTTTTAGAATAAACATTCCCAGCAGGGAAGACTGGGAGAACATAGATCGGTGTCCCGCTACTAATGGCGGCACTTTTATATACACCGACGGCTCGAAGTTAGACGGCAGAGTCGGAGGAGGGGTTTACTCAAGGGATTTGGACCTAGAACTCTCCTTTAGACTACCTGATCACTGCAGCGTCTTCCAGGCTGAAGTTTCTGCAATCATGGACGCCGTGACTTGGATAGGTAAACGCACCATCGGACAGGATATCTGTATTTTCAGCGACAGCCAAGCGGCCATCAAATCCCTTGGCTCTTACTCGTTCAACTCTGAACTGACGCTCAGCTGTCGTCGATCTCTTCAAGAGATGGCCCAACAGAACCGCGTGAACCTCACATGGGTCCCGGGACACAGGGACATTGAGGGAAACTGTAGGGCAGACGAACTTGCCAGGCAGGGCACGACCAAGCAGATTCTTCAAGATAAAGAGCGCATAGGTATGCCGTTTGCCACGTGCAAGCTAATGCTGAAGGAGCATACACTCCGCGAAGCCAACGAAAGATGGCTACAAGCCCCAGGGTGCCGGATATCCAAGCAAACCTGGCCAAAATGCGATCTTAAAAGATCTAGACACATATACGCCCTAAAAAGGAAGGAAATCTCCATATTAATAGGTGTTTTAACCGGGCACTGCCTTATTGGTAGGCACGCAGCAAGGCTAGGCGTTCCCTACCGACGATGCTGCAGGAGTTGCAAAGATGATGAGGAAGAGGAAACGGTGGAGCATCTCATCTGCAACTGCCCGGCCTTAAGCGGAGCGAGAAGGCGCTCTCTGGGAGTTCCCTTCCTGGTTAGCTTAAGCCAGGTCGCGGAGCTAGACATAAAGGACTTGATGGCCTTCATCAAGTTATCAAAATGGTTCGAGGAGGGGTAGCGGTGTCGGTTAGGAGTGTCAGTCCCGGGTTTCGGCTATATGGAGAGTCCCAACAGCACTGGGATTTTCCATATGGCCGGGCCCCGGGACTGACTTTCCTAGTGTTTGGTGGTATCACAACGGGCCTTTTATTACTGGCCTAGGTGTGCCTTTGCGGCAGCCACTTCTACCTACCATATATATGTCAAATTTGATGAAGGAATGAATAAAATGCTGTTAGGTGGCAACCCTGCCTGAAAATATCTTTGTCCGGTCGAAAATAGATTTTCGTTTATACTCATATTAGAATATCTTGCGCAATATTAAAAATATGAAATAGGTGGCAACCCCGTAAGCCGACCGTAGTGCCAACATTCAAAGACTTTGAATGAAATATACTTTCTATATGTCAAATTTCATCCAAATCGCTTAAGTTGTTCCCGTAATAGTAGTGGATATACCAAAGAACTATTTCCAAATGGGTGGTGCGACAACTGCTGGAAGCAAGATACACCAAAAGTTTCCATTTCTATCCCCGCTTTTATTTCCTATTCAAATGTCACCCTCCATAAAAACATTTTTGACAATCTGTGCACTGAGGCGTAAGTTCAATAAACCTTCTGCTTCCTTACCTCTTACAACTACTAAAGTATTTTATAACCTTTATTGCAGCTACAAAACCACTTTTTGAAGTTAACTTCTTAGGCGGTGATATGAAGTTTTGATTGAGAGTAAAATTTGAGAAAATGGCTGATGATGCAACGGAAATAGAAATATTAGCCGACTTTCTGGCCTGTGTTGCAGACTTTTAGGCGTAGGCGATGTTTAGTTGTGCAAATCAAATAGGAGGTGAAATTCTAGGATCTAGCTAACATTGCACAAATTGTAATAGTTAGGCCAGGCAGAATTCATGGATGTTGCCACTTATGGCGGTTTATAGGGTTGCCACCTATCCCAATTTTTTTTTTTTTTAAATATATAGCTAGATAATCCAATATGGTTATCAAATAAAAGGTATTTTCGACTGTATTCCAAAGAAGATAGTTTCAAGCAGGGTTGCCACCTAGCCGCAATTTATATATTTTTATATATATATTTATATATTTTGGGAACTGCTTGACCGATTTGGGTAAAATTTGGTATATAGACAACTTGATTAATTCCCAGCTTATATACGTGGGTGTTGCCACTTAGTACGGTTTACAGGGTTGCCACCTATCCCAAATATTTTTAAATATAGAGCTAGATATGCCAATATGGTTATCAAACGAAAGGTATTTTCGACCGTATTCCAAATTAGAGAATTGCAAGCAGGGTTGCCACCTAAACGCAATTTATTTAATTTTTCGTATTTCTCGGGAACTGCTGGACTGATTTGGATAAAATTTGGCGTATAGACAATTTGATTCATTCTAAGATTATGTACATGGGTGTTGCCCCTAAGGGCGGTTTACGGGGTTTCCACCTATCCCCATTTTTTTTTAATATAGAGCTAGATATGCCAATATGGGTATGAAATGAAAGGTATTTTTGGCCGTATTCCAAATATGACAATTTCAAGCAGGGTTGCCACTTAGGGTAGCCACACAACCGCTTTTAGAACTCTCCTTCCTATCTTTCTTCGCCTTCACACTATGTCCCTTTTCTTCATTCACCCCTTTCCTTCTACCACGACCCTCTTCGTCTATATCCCATTCGTATTAGCCCCTGTTAATTTAGGCATAATTTGAAGAAAAACGTGCCATGTATGAAATATTTTCGAATTGATCGGTTCACTGGTCCACTTCCCGGAATTAAGAAATTGGGAGTCTAAGCCATTCTCGAATACACTTTATTAATATTTCGTTATTACTGAATTTAAGAAGTTAACTTCTTTCAGGTGTACTGACTACACGCGGGTTTTTTTTTTTGCTCAATGAAGCATGTCAGTATCAAACCTAAAAAAGATTTTCACTTCAACATTTTCAAAAGATGTCTCATAAAGTCTTTGCGGCTCTATTGCGCATGCGCATTCACATGCCTAAGTATGCACCTACAGCAATTTTAATTAATGCACCCTAAGGAAATAAAATGTATAAAACGCACATTACACGCCCATTTAATGTAGAAAATATAATAATATTGAATATTCTATGCGCTAACAGCTTCCTGTCGACAAAGCCAAACCAAAACAAGCGAGACTCGAGTGGGAAAATAATGCGTGGATTTGTAAGCAGTAAGCAGTTATATGCGGCATGCGTAAGTACCTACTTGAGCATTTGAAAGACAGCATATAAGAAAATAGACAAAATGGGTGTACCTATCTACTGTTGAATCATAAACACAATAGGAACGGTGCACCTTTTTTGAGATAAAAGAAATAAAAGCCGTCACTCTTAATCGAATTTCTTACACCAACAAAGGGTTAACGCTGTTATCCTTTGAATATGTAATGAGTAAAAAGAAACTAAAACAAAACAAACGATAAGAATAGGTGTCTCAAATGCATTTTAATAAGAATACATAACCTCATGCATATTTAATGCTTTTAAACGCATTACTTTTTCTTCATATGTATTACTGCGCATGCGTGCACTCGTTAGCTGGCCGCAAAGGTGTTAGTAATGCTCATAAAAATGTTTAAATTGCTTTTAAAGCACCTTTTTTTTTTCTAAATTTGTTATTACAACGCATAATTCACTACTTTTTTGCATTGTTATACAACTTTGGCCACTCGGCTGCTTTTATCAAAGTCATTTCTAAACCTATTTATATGGAAAAGAGCAGCCATAAAACTGTAAGATTTATGCATAATTTTAAAAGCAACTGCGGCAATAGCCTTAGATCAGAAACAAAAAAGGTTCTATTATCATATTCTACTATTTTGTAGTCCAAGTAAGCAATATAATAGAATTTCCTTTCAGGTAACGAAAGTTCTTACCAAACTAATGCTAGTGATCCTCAAGCATGAGATGGACTCTTAAGTGTATCTATGCTCCTCTGTGTGTGAATCAAAAAGGTGCGCGTGCAGCATATAAACAAAGATAAACTAATTTTTTTCTTACTCCTGTCCAATTACTTTTCTATACCCATACCTATGTAGCGGCAATTATAAACTAGAAAACTAATTGTTCGTGTATTATTTCAGGTCTAAAAAGGCGAGGTGTTAAATATGATATTTCAACTGGCTTTTGTTATTGCTACTCTTATCCTCGCGGCTAGAAAAAGTGTAACAAAAGATGCATTTTCATTGCTTATCGCTTGAAAAATATTTAGGTATGTGCAAGAGTATTTATTTTTCATTAATTCAATAACAACAAAACTATTGTATGAGGATTTCAGATTCACTCTTCGATATGCCTACACAAATGCTGATTAGGGTCAGTCATTTTCAGGAAATATTTTTTTTTACCTCTACTTTAAAATTTAGTACCGAAAATTTTATATTTCTCTATTTAACTCAATTAAAAACAGTAAGGAGTTAGATATTCAGTCTATATATGGGGTAGGGCGGGTCGATTTAAAAATCGCGCATTGCTCTAGGGATCAAAATAAGAAGCTTTGCCGAAGGAACCATACCTGTAAAACGATTTCTGATGTCCCCCAATTTGGGTCGATATTTTGGGTAGGGGCAAATTTTGAAAAATCCCCCTTTGACCCATTTAGAGTGCTCCAATCGAGTCAAAATGTATGACCGACTCCCACTAACTTTGTAGGGCCATTTCATTAATTTATCGGGATCATTTTGGAGATGTTTTCGGTACCATTTCGGAAGGTTGCAGTAGAAAATTTGAAAAATGCTATTGTGGGTATACCGACAGGATTGTGAACCAAAAAAATTCTTTGGATGTGACTTCTAGGTTTTGTTCAGGGACATGAAGGACCTTTTTATGGGGCATTTCATTAATTTTTAGGGACCATTTTGGATATGTTTTCGGGACCATTTCGGCATTGTTTTCAGGACTTTTCGGGATTGTTTTCGGATTATTATTATATTCGCAGAAGATTGTAGAAGAAAATTTGAAAAATGCTATTGTGGGTATACCGACAGGAATGTGAACCATAAAAATTCTTTGGATGGGACTTCTAGGAATTGTTCAGGGATATGAAGGACTTTTTTATGAGCCATCTCATTTATTTTTCGAAATCATTTTGGAGTTGTTTTCGGGACCATTTCGGGATTGTTTTCGGGACCATTTCGGAGTTGTTTTCGGATAATTTTGAGATTATTTTTGGGATTATTTTGGGACTTTTTCGGGATTGTTTTTCAATTATTTCTGGATAATTTTGGGATGGTTTTCGGATCCTTTGGGATTCTTTTTGGGTTTTTTTGGGACTTTTTCGGTATTGTTCTTGCATCATTTCGGGATCACATTGGGACTTTTTCGGGATCATTTAGGAACTTTAAGTGGATTGTGGTCGGGAATTTTAGGTTTAAAGGTTCCTACAAGAAAATTGCAATTTTTTTCGACTCCGTTTACTGCTATTAGATATGATTATAGATCTTATGAAACGGTCTAATGTATGCACGTAAAAACGTAATAACTTTTGATATGTTTGAGGTACCTTTACACATTTTTTTGTTGAAGCATCTTTTGATGAATTAATGAAATTTGTATTTCCAGAAATTTTCAAAAGAAAACATATCAAAGAAGTGAGGTTATAAATAAAAGGCAACAATAGCAAGATTTCTGTAACCAAATTGTAAGAAAAAGTGACTTTTCCAATTTCAATGCATTCGAGCGCAGTCATACACTTAATAATTTCCACATGTCTGCAAAGGTACACATATGTACATACATATATAAACATACATATGAAACCATAGGTCTACATCTGTTACATCACAAATCTGGTTCATTATTTTGTGCCCTTGAATAACAAAAGCGAAATAAAGAACAATAAAAGAGCAACACAACATTATTACAATTACAGAAACATATGTTATTTCTTCAGGTAATAGAAATTCTAAGGTGTGAAATTGATTAATTTTTTGAAAAGCATTACTTTACAAATTAAAAATTTGCTGCGTGGTAATGTTTACTACAAATTCACGGGAACAAAGTAAGTAGGTATACATATTTGAATGTGTGATTCTAATGCATACGTCCATTTCCGGTTAGATAACATAGAGAAATATTTAATTTAAAGAAATAACCACATATCCATACCATGCCACCAAAAAAAAAAAAAAATGCACCAATCAAAGTTTTATTTGAGCATCAGACGAAACCTGTATATATGTATCTATAAAGAAGGACCAAGACAACCGTCTACAAGTGTGAGGTCTAATGGTCACATAATTTTTTTTCAAAAGGTTTTTTCAACTCTGAAAGCTTTCCAACAAGTTTTCACTGAATCAAAAATTTTAATTTCCGCTTTCGGATCATTGATAACGAACTCAAAATGCGTTTTGGTACCTCTTCCGACATTTTTGATGACGTTTCAGCAGTTTTTTGGAACTATTTTTATTCAAATATATAATAAATATAATCGAGAGATTTCGGGACGAAAAAATGGCGCGAGAGGCCCGGGATTCGGGATCGTGAGCCGCGGGTTTGGTGCCTTATAGTTTACACATCATGGCTCGGTGTCAAAAATACTAAAGACATGATGGGATCATTTTTATATATCAGCTGAATCTCTTAGTTTTTGCTTTTCAGGCTCTAAACAAAAAAATTCTTTTTTCTTTAAAAAATTGTTAAGAAAAGTCTCGTTTAAAATTGAAATTTCAGCCAATTTTCTTGAAAACCAGTCTAAATTTAATTTGAAACCAAATTTGATTTGGTCATAAATGTAGTCCAAAAAAGTTTAAAATTTAGGCTCAAATTTTTAACCGTGTAGTTTTTTTTAAATAATTCTTTACTCAGTGGCCTCTTCTTTAAATTAAAAGATTTGGAAATTTTGCAATATTGTCTGGGTCTTACATCATGAGTTCGAGCCATTCCGCCCCAGATATTGGGCCTGAAATATAAAAGTGATGTTTCATTGTCTGACAGGGTGAAGTTGTAATGGTTACATCATTGTGCCACTTGGTCGCCATTTCTCGTTATTCCAAGAGAAAACTGTGAATTTAGAATCATATTTTAACAAAAGCCATAAAAATCAAGACTAGTACATAAATTCTTCATACAAATAAATCTTTTGACTAATACCTATTTTGACATAAGCACAGATGTTCACCCAATACTTTGTCAAGCCCGCTGCCCTTTGCGCAATAATTTTTTTTATTTCACCTCTCACTTCTGTGACAATAAAATTTCTGAGTATTTCCCTACTTCTGTTTACAAAAGTGTATTCGCATGCGGTTTTCCAATTTTTTAAGTACTTGCCAACCCCTCACTTTGCACAATTTACAATTGCCTTAATAATTAGCTCTCAATACTTTTTTCATTGTAACCACAGAAACGTTAAATTAAAAAAGGAGGTGTGTGCAAAACATTTTAAAATAAAATTGGTGAGGGTTGAATTTGTTGTTTTGTAAATACATAGTCAAAACGGTTGAAGAGGTTTGCCACTCGAACAGCTGGTGTCTTTTTTTTTTTTTTGTATTTCAGAAGTACAATTCTTTTTGGCAGCAAAATGTTTAATTGTGTTAAGGAGTCTATGGCAACGAACAATCAAATTAGAAACGTTCAAGGAATTTTCGTTTTTATTGTTGTTACGTCAATTGTGTATGGTTTTCTTACATATGTAAGGAAAAATAATTAGATAAAAGAAAAAGGAAATAGTAGTGGCTGGCAATTTCTTTTAGTATTGTTCCATAAATTTGAAAGAACTTATTTCAGTATATACACGCCAACAAATTTTGGTGTCAAAACAGCACTTTAAGGAGCTGCTGCATATATAAACTAAAAAAGTGCTATTTTAGCACCAAAACGGAGTCAAAGTAACAAAAAATAAAAAAAAAACTATTTATACCACACTTACTCACTTTGCCTCACCACACCACCATATTGCCTTCACCGCGAGTTGAACTAACAATTATTAACTGCTGAGCGGAGCTGTCTACTATTAGGCTATCGTGTACTTATGCTTGCCGGCGCCAAATTGTAGCTTTGTTCTGAATGGTAGCGACGAACAGCTTTTATGGATTTACACCACACTTGTTCACTTTACACCATTTTAGTGTAGCAAAAGAACATTGACACCAAAATAGTGTTAGCTTTACAACAAAAAAGTGTAGCCTTTGCACCATTTTTTTGCGTACAGAATTAAATAAAAATGCTGACATGGACTCTTCTTGGGAAAGGAAAAGAAATTGTTCGCCTTAAAGGATGCAACAGTTTTCCATGATATCTTTTTTCGATTTTCTCTGTTAACGATTCGGTACCCACAAGAGACCTAATATTGAAAAAAAAAATGGAAATCCTAACGAATAAGTTGCATAAACCCTCGGTATATCTTCCCTGGCCATCAGGGAAGACCCTTGAGGTCGTACTCTAACTTAAACTATTAATGGCGGCGATATACCAACAGGTTATCATAACCTCTAACGAGATTCTTGCCGAGCTTCTCTTTCCAACTTGCTTTTTTCCCACAAGTTGGCGGGACCTACAGTTTTTTTATACCGTAGTCAGTTTGAAAGTTACGACCAGTCGAATTTTGAAAAATGCCTCCCTTAAAAGTGGACAGTGCCACGCCCACTTAAAGAAATGTATCAAAATATCATAATGTAATGAACAGGGGTATTTACCTGTAAAATTTTATCGTTTTAGCCATTTCAGCTACCGAGTTATGTCAATTTATGTGATTTTCGATATCGAAAAAGGGGGCATGGTTATCTTCCGATTTCGTTCAGCAACCTACCTTGGCCAGAAAGTAACCTACACATATGCAACATTTCATGCAAATATCTCCATCACAGACATGCCTTAATCAACTTCTCTTTTCAACCTAAGAACTTTCATATATGGAACTCTATATCTATCTCGATTATTTTGTGCCGTTACGTTGTACCGTTATGTGGATAAAATTATAAAGCCCTTGTACTAGTACTAGTACGCTGGGTATAAACATGATCAAATGGGATCGTGTCAAGGGAAAATGGTTATTTAAAAAAGTTCTTGAATCTTCAGGTTATCTTCTCAAAAGTTGAAACATTTTTTTTACTATTTTTGTAATCGAAGATTGGAGTCTATAACATCAGATTGAAACGTATACCGTATTTATTTATGCCTTACGAGTTTTTTCCATCCGAAACCTGATGTTTTGCTGTAGCTTTAACGTAAATCATTTTTTTTTTTTTTAGTTTCAACCCATAATCCAATGGGTTATTTTTACCCTCAAACTTGGCATTGCTAATATCGCAACAAAGCAACGTCACAGCATTCAATTCTATTTTGGCCTTTTGTTCTTACTGTCATTTTGCAATGTTGATATAGCCAATGGGATTAGCAGAGATCAATTGCGAACAAATGGTGTTGATAATATGGCACAAACTGTGTGTGAGTGAATGTATCCTAGTCAGTGTCTCTAATAGCACCAACCACCCAATACAACTACGCCCTGTTTGGTGACAATCACTGCAGTTGAATAGCTGACTTAAATTTGTATCTAAAAGGGGACTATGCCGACGTATACTTACTCGTAAGGCATTAGAATGGCTTTCAGTGACATGAAAAACACATGTGAGCATCTACTAAGAGGTTGAGAAAAAAAAAAATGAAAAGTGAACATATATTTTTCTTGCTTTGTTTTGTTCTTTTTAAGGTCGCTGTTTTTTTATTAATCTCGAGCGTCAATAATAAACTATTATATGCGTCATTAGTTGCAATGTGTTATGGTTGTATGTAACGTTCTATGATTGTCCCTTCATCATGAAATAAACTCCCTCACTTCATATGACTGGACTAATTGCGTTTGAAATAAATACGAAATAAATTTTATATGGAACATTTATTAAGTGAAATAAATTGTTAGCATTCACCCAAGAGCTTCTGCTTTTTTCATAAAAAATCCCGCAAATAATTGGAGCAGAAATGTAGAAAAATCATTTTTATGCTTCTCTGCTTACTCTTAATTAGGGACGACAAAAAGATAATGATTAAAAAAGAGGCGAGATGATGCTCAGTATGCTATGTTTCAGCACAAAAGTAAGGTAATATGTACATTAGGCTAATAGTTCAAAAAACTAAAGTTTTTCTTAGAGACCTAGGGATCCCCCAATTTTTTTTACATCTAGAAAAAGAATAAACAAAGAGATGGTGTGTGTCGTTCCTTTTCTCACGGGTTTTTTTTCCTAGATTTGGTGTATTGTAAAAATTTGGTCGATGGTAGATATACCTGGTCTGGGGCCACACCATAAGGTCCGATCAGTCGGTTTACGTCAGGCTTCAGTCTTTCGTACAATATGCTTGATAGGACCTCATATGTGATATTCAAAAGGCTGATTCCACGATAGTTGGCGCAGTTTGCAGGACCACCCTTCTCCCAATATAGCTATTCGTAACTCGTTAAAGTCGGGTTGCGGACTGGATTGTTGCTCTGTTCCTCCGTTTAGAAGGACAGAGAAGTGATCCCTCCATAACCTTAGTACTCTCCAAACATCTGCCACCAGGTCGCCGTTGTCATTTTTACAGGAGTTTGCCCCGGGTTTAAAACCTTTCTCCATTCGTCGAATTTTTTTAATAAAATTTTCGAGCGTTGCTTCTGCTGGCTAGCATTTCAAGTTCTTCGATTTCACGCTTTTCCGCTTCCCTTTTCTTCGCCCGAAAAGCCGTCTCGCTTCGCTCTTCTTCTTACGCTCCTACTTGCATTCGCTTTTAACGTTGCCTTATGCGCGTCGTCCTTTCTTTTCACTGCCTCTTTGCACTCTCTATTATCGTACCAGCTGTTTTTTGCACTTGCCGGAATCCAATTACTTCTTCGGCTGCGGTACGAAGGGCTCCGGAGGTATGGTCCCACTGCGCATGCACTCCGTGGGTTGAATTGCTCTCTGGTTACGTATTTCAAATATCCAAATATATTACGGTTTTAGCCTCCTAACACGTCTCGTAATTTTTTTAGAAATGGTATAAAAAATCCGGTACTAATTTTTTTGAACAGCATTGAGGGCCGCCTTCTAAGTAAACTATGGCCTTGAACTTTTGGCTCCTCACTTCTTTTATCAAACAGAAAATAATTGGAGGGTCCCTTGACATTTACAATTAACTTGAGTTTTTCCGGCTGCCGTGGTGTATCGGTCAGGTGTTCGGCCTTCTACACCAAGTCGTGGCGGTTCGATGCCTGGCAAAAGTAACATCAAGAATTATTCCGAACAGGGTCGCCCCTCGGCAGTACTTTGGCAAACTCTCCGGGTGTATTTCTGTCATGAGAAGCTTCTCAGCAAAAACTCATTTGCTTTGCAAGCGCCGTTCGGAGTCGGCAAAAAAACTGTAGGTCCCGCCAATTTGTATGAAAAAAACACAAAAGCGACACACCACAAATTGGAAAGAGAAGCTTGACAAAAATCTCGTTAGAGGTTATGTTAACCGTTTGGTATATCGCCGCCATTAGTTTAGTTTTTATTAGTAATTTAAGCCTGGAAATCCATCGAAGGATAACTCTTGCAAACAAATGCTACTTTGGGCTGAGTAGGCAATTGAGAAGTAAAGCCCTCTCTCGATGAAGAAAAACAACACTCTATAAGTCACTCATCGTACCTGTCCTGCTATATGGTGCAGAAGCATGGACATTGACAGCATCTGATGAGGCGGCTTTAGGAGTATTCGAAAGAAAAATTCTTCGAAAGATTTATGGACTCCTAAAAGTTGGCGACGGCGAGTACCGAAGAAGGTATAACGATGAGCTATATGAGCTTTACGCAGACGTGGACATAGTTCATAGGACGGCCAAAGGCATCTAGGCGGTTAAAGGCTATTTTAAGTAAGTAAGTACTTTAAAGAAGAAGCATACCCTACCGGACAACTGTTTTATCAGTGATCACTCATTGGATGTTCCGGTCTGAGGTAATGAAGCATCAGAGTTGTGAAAGGCGATGGTGAAAATTCGTATGCAAACATTTGTGTTCGTGAAGGGGGGCATTTCAAATTTCCACTTTTAAACGCATTCCTGAAAATTTTTCAAAATGGACTTTGGCTGCTATTGTGTACTTTTTGTTACAAATATAACGGTCGCTGCTTTTATTGACGGTTTCTGAAATTGAGATCTACTTTAGTACGTAAGACATGAAGCAAAGCTTTAAAAATCTCCTATTTCTCGAAGGCGGCATAAAAGTCTCAATAATATTTAGATTTCATTTAAGATGACACATTTATGAACCTATGAAGAACAACTGAAGTTGCTTGTTGTAGAAATAAAAACAAATAAAACTATAAATACGTATATATGTATGTACTCCGGTATGTTCACACTATACTACTTGTGGCCAATTTTTCACAGTCCATTAAGAATTTGAAACAGTCGCTTGCCTTGTCGCGCCTCCGCTGCCTTCTTACTTATTTTATAATCCCACAATCTATTTGCCCTTTGCTGGTATTGTGATATGCTTTTATTATAGAACACATTTTATGTAGTATTTAAAATGAAAGTTTATGACACATTTTATTTCCATACAACTTAATTCTTATAACTCAATATTAAAATGCCACAAAGTAGGCAATAACTAATGCTAGCGTGTTCTTAAAAGCTTAATGAAGAAATATTGTGAAGTAAATTATATAAAATTGATATTAAAAAAGTTTATAAATATGTATCAGAAATACTTATAGTTGAGTAGTGGCAACATTTGCATGTCAAAAGGCAGCGTGGCGTTTGAGTAATGCTTAACAGTCGCGTGCTAACATTTGTATGTATGTATTGATGAAAAGTGGAAGCTTGGAAGAAAGAGTTTAAAAAGAAACACACACACACGCTTGTATGCTGCTTGCCATAAAAAAGCTTTCCCTTGCTTATGTCTTCATTTATCTTAATGGAAAAAACTATTCTCTATATAAATATTAGCTACTACAACAACTCTGTTTTATTCGATATTGCTGAAGTGTCGTAAAAAAACTTTATGTTACACTTTTCACGCCTTTCTATGCGCGCATTTCCTTTCATGTTTTGATCAAATCTTTTTATGTTGTGATTTAGTATGCTTTTCATGTGGTTACACACTAAATTTAAGATTTAATCGCAGCCACATCACAAAAAACTCTAAAATTTTTTTCCCTTTTATTTGAACATATGCTTGAGAGCTGCATATAAGAAAATTACATATGCCGCAGTGCTTTTATACTTCTGCTTCCACTGCTGGCTGCTTTGTGTTATCGAATGCATTTCAAATTTTTAAATCAAGTTTTATTGGCCATAAAAACGGTTTGCTGCATTACAATTAGTTTGAGTTTTTTTCTGTTCTCTGTTTCTTATTTTTTTTTATGAAGTTCCATCCAACTATAGCTACACGCTCTACTACATATTGTAATGGGACTCGTAAAAAATCTTCTCATTACAAAACTAAATTGTTTTTTTTTTTTTTTCATTTTTTTTTTTTTTTTTGTTGTAGTATCTACAATTTTTTTATTTTTTTTTTTATTTTCTTCAAATACTTCTTTAATTGAAATAACTTATACACTTAAGTATTTTCTTTAAGAACTTATTTGCATAAATATGGGTCGTTATGGTTGTAAAAATGTACACCCCAATTTATAGGTTAATAGCTTTATTACAACATCATTGAAACTTTAATTATTTTTATCGCTTCACTGAAAAGAGGCCTTTATACGAGCAAGTTTCCCACTTCTAACTCATATAAGTAAAAATCTTACAGCTTTAAACGAGCTAAACTTGTATATTTGTATATCCGGACTATCTCGGGAACCGCTTGGTCGATTTGGACGAAATTTTGAATATAGATAGTATGATTGATTCTAAGACTATCCACTTGGAGGTTGCCACTTGGGGCGGTTTACAAGGTTTTCACCTATCTAAAAATTTTTTAAATTATGGAGCAAGATATGCAATATGGTTATCAAATGAAAGGTATTTTCGGCGACATACCAACTAAAATATTTTCAAGTATGGTTGCCACTTTACCCTAGTACATTTGTATATCCGGTATTATCTCGAGAACTGCTTAACCGATAGGTACTAGCGTAAAACTCGAGTCGAGAAATATTCTAGATAACTACATTAGAAGCCGACTCGTGAATGATTCGCGGAATAATGCAAGTAACATTCGAATTCCATTAGAAAATGGAATTAGAACTCGATTCGAGAACTATGATTTTCTCGTTTTGAGAATTATGTCACATTTGGTTTGTTAACACCATGATTCGAAAGTGTTTCACGAGTCGTTCTATAATAATGGAGATTAGAGAATGGGGCTAGGTATCTTATCTACATCTAATCGATGTATAATTTTGTGGTTTGTTGTGTAAAACTTGCATACCCTGATATATGTAGAAACTTATCTATATGTCGTCAATAAATAAATGCATGTGCAATGTCAGTTACAACATTATTAAATGTTGCCTGTCAATAGCTCTGTGTAAGCTCAATACTGTTCAATTTTGCAAAACCAAAATCCCGACGGAAGCCATATGAGACAACATTCGTATAGACGACAATAGAACATCGATACGATTGTCTGAGAAGTACATGAAGAAAATGATATACAAAAGTTAAACAACAAAACAGAAATCTAAATTCAAACAATACCTATTACGTATGCAGAGACAGATGGAGGAGTGCTGAAGGAGTGGTAAAGTGGGATTCAGTGATGCGTTATCTGTACCAGTTCAGAGTCGAAAGGCAGTGCAAATTTAGTCTGCACACTAGTCTGCATTTTCTACACTAAGTAGTTGTTTTGTATGTGTTCAGGTCGGCACAAAAATTATATGCGAAACATTTTTTTTTTATTTTACTTTTCCAACAGTCTTATCAAACTTGCAGCAAAAAGAGCGCTCAATGATATAAATCGCATTCATGCTATCGATTGTCAACTTTAACGCTGATATTCGCTTTGTGTATTCTATCTGACTTTTCCATTTAACGTAACAACTTAGTTGACATGTTAATGTAATCCAGTGAGCGCGCAATATATAGGGCTTAAGTGTGTAGAAGAAATGCAAAGACAAGTTTAGAATATGTTCTACATAGACAAGAATTTTACGCTAAATAGAAAAAAAAAGATGTTTTGGCTGATCAACATACCATGCCATTTGAAATGGATTCTCTTAATATGTTAATGGCGCTATACTTCTTCTATTTCCCTATGTCTAATGCTTTAACGTTGAATCAATTACGTTCGTGTATGCCCTTTTCGTGCTCAGAACAAATTAACAGTTGTGCTGTCTTGCTGTTAAGCTCTTACTTTAAATGAGTATTGAACTTTGCTTTTTCTGTTAAGGT
>CAXKVI010000002.1:13778542-13788542 GCA_964058755.1 Campiglossa producta | reverse complement strand
AATAAAATAAAATTAAATTAAATTAAATTAAATTAAATAAAAGAAAATAATATAAATAAAATAAAATAAAATAAGATAAAATAAAATAAAGTAAAAAAAAAAATAAAATAAAGTACAATAAAATAAAATATAAAATAATATATAATAAAATTAAATAAAATAAAATACAAAAAAATATAATAAAATAAAAAACTATAAATTAAATCAGATAATATGGAATGACCCATAAAAAATTATCATAAAATCATTTTTGTTTATGTGCATGTGCGTGTGCACCTCTCTGACTGCGCCTGTCATTTCCCCCAAAGCGGCATTTAGCTCAGCGCTCACAAATAGCTAGTTAAGAATTTTACTCTTCTGACATTTCTTACATATGTCTTACAAGCTGTTTGATGTGCAATTTGTTGTTGCTCATGTCCCAAGCTACAGCCGGCACAATTAATCATTGCCCTTGAAAGTTTTTTTCTTTTTATTTTAAAGTTGAACAGTTTTTTTCTTATATACATCTCTCGAGTGCAATGCCTGAAATTTTTCCCTTTTTGGAAAATCATTGCCACGTCAGTCAGAACTATGTATGCATTGGCTGCAGCAGCGCAGAGTGCATTAAAATTTTGTGGCTGGCATTTTTATTGCCGCATAGAATGCTGTATAACACGGAGGGAGTGATTGCTCGAGGTTTTGTAGTAGCTTTTCTTTCTCTTTTATGTTTGGTTTAATAACTGCCCAGCCTCTTTTTTCATTTCCACAAGCTTCATAAAATATTGTTGTTTTTCCTTTTTTTGGTTTTAAAAGAAAACATTGTGGTTGCTCGTAATTCTGAGCTTTAAAAGAAAACTAAAAATGCATAATAAGTATTTTTGTTGCTTTTGTCAGTTTTTAATTTTATCCAATAAATGCGCTCTATCGCCACTTCAAATTATGTTCTTTTTGAGTTTCTTTTCAATTTTTTCCTAGTTTTCTCATTTTCATCCGTGAAAGACTTTTGTTCGTTGATTTTCTTGTCTTTTTTAATTGCTGCAAGTTGTATGAATTGTGTTATTTATTAGCGGCTGCTTAAGTGCAATTGCAATTACAACAAAAACAACAACACATTGGCATGTTATGATAATATCAAGAAGAAGAACACAAGTATCGCACAAGTGTGGGCCAGCCTGAGCATTTTATGCTCAAACCAAAAAATTATAACATTTTTTTTCTTCGATACGTAGACCCGATGGGTGGGCGTATTCGAGAGAAAGAAAGAGACCACCACTCCGATGGCAGGACCAAATGAAGGCAGATCTGAAAACACGCGGTGTCTCCAATTGGCGCTCACTTGATTCTGCTTTCTAGTCCATCTTATTTTGTTATATGGTGATCTTCTTATCAGCTGATGATTTCTGGAATCCATAACCAAGTTAGAAATGATAAAGTTATTCTTCCTAAAAGTTTCTCTTTACTAGAAAAACAAAAAAAAAATCAATCAACGTTAAAAAAAAAATTAAGATATTTGGCAACCATATAAACCTTCCTTAGTGGCAACACCCAAGTAGAAAGTCTTAAAATTAAGCATACTCAATTTGATCCAAATTATGTCATCTGTTCTCAAGATATTTGTCAATTTGAGTACGAAGGAATACATAAAATAGGTGACAACCCAAAAATATCTTCATTAGTTTACGGCAGAAAATACCTTTCATTTGAAACCTATATTGCCATGTCTTGCTCTCTATTTAAAATAAATCAAATAGTGGCAACCCTGTAAATAGCTCTAAGTGTCAAACCCAAAGTAGGTAATCTTAGAATGGAGCATACTATCGATAGCCAAATTTGATACAAATCGCTTCAGCCGTTCCCGAGATATTGATCGATGTACTGAGAAATAAATAAAATGCCGTTAGGTGGCAGCCCTGCGTGGCAACCCTGCCTGAAAATATCTTCGTTGATATATGGCCAAATATAACTATGCTTTGACACCCATATTATCAATGAAAACATTAGATATGTGGCAACACTGTAAGCCGCCCGAAGTGGCAACACCCAAATGCCAATTTTGATTAAAAATCCATTCAGGCGTTCCCGAAGTAATGGTCGAATACGAAGAAATAAATAAATTGACTCTAGGTGGAAACCCAGACGTTGTAAAAACCTCTTGAATTTGGGTATAATAAAATCGACTAAGAACTATCAACATACTTATTCGTTTCTTGCATATTTATTACTTTCAATTAGTCTTGCCGCCAACTATAGTCTTCACAATAAGATGCTTCCCGCCCCGCTTAATGATGCTGTACATTGCGACTTCTTGTTTACTCTTTCATATTTATTCTTTGCTCATTTTTAGATTATCATCGCAACATTCCCTTTGATAGTCATAATTTTCATTATAATTATATTCAACTTAAATCGTCATCATCACCCATAGCAACAACCATTTCTTTCCTCTGCATCTCGTCTGACTGCAACATTTTTAAAGTGCATTTACTAATTCAACCGTTACAGTTATGTTTTGTTTGCAAAGTGTGTGGTACTTTTTGATGTTGTGGCATATCATCGTTTTTGTCGCTTATTTCAAATAGTTTTATTATTTTTTTCTTTTATCTGAGTTCTTGCGGCGTCTAGCCACATCTGTTTGTCTAAAACTATTCATTTAACAGCTTGATCTGTCTAGTTTGTTTTGAGTGTTTATCTTCTCTTAATTGGGGTTTGATTGTAATCATCATACACTTACATTCATATGTAAGACCATATGTATGATTGTTTCAGTTTCATAATTGACATAAGTTCTTTTAGTATCAAACACACTTACACATAACGACTTTTATATTCTCTTATCTAAGGGCGCTCCGTTGGCCTGCCAACTGTTTCAAATTGTTTAGCTTGTTTACTTAACCAATTTTTTAGTCTCGTTGCCTTATCAATTTAGCCCTTCACGCTCACATTCGCTCTACCATATCATTGCTTTTTAACATTTCAAGTGTTTAACATTTGTTTATCTAAAATTTGTTCCAGCATTGTTTTCATGACTTGTGGTCCGTTGTTGAAAGACATTTACTTAATCTTGGTTTTTGTTTTCCTTTTTCTTGTGAGTTCTATTTACGTTTGATTTAGGGATTTTATCTTGATGGGCTAATTGAAATAGAAATTTCTATGGCGACAAGTGCTGTCCTGAAATCCATTTTAAATGAATTTTATACATATGGCATATGGAATGATTAGGAGCATTAGAGACCAACTGCTATTCTTAGACTTTGTTTAAAATACTTGTAGTTGATTTAGCTGTCAGTTTGATGAAGAAAAGAATCGTTGCTGTGAAAAAAGTTTGGGTTTTGGAAGTCTTAGAAACACAAAAAAAAACTCTTACTCTCGAGGAAGTTCCATACATCCATTAATTGTGAGCTAGGACTTGACCTTATGAAGCGCTCTTAAGGTCGTCTTGTTTCACTGAAATTGTTCTTGTATAAATAACTCAATTTAGGGTAGCTTTCATAAAAGACGAATTGGTTTCCGAGATATTGGTCGATATACAAACGAAGGAAGAAATCAAATGCCTTTAGGTGGCAGCCACAAATACCTTCCATTTGATATCAATATTGAGGTATCTTGCTCAATATTTAAAAAAAAAAATGTAGATAGGTGTCAGGCCTGTAAACCGCTCGCAGTGGCAACACCTAAATAGTGAGTCTTAGAATAAAGCATCCTATCTATTTGCCAAATTTGATGCAAATCCCCTTTCCCGTTACCGAGATATTTGTCGATATACGAAGGACTTAACCAAATATTAAGTGGCAAGCCTACCCGAACATATCAACCATTGTGATCTCGGTCTTTATCCGGATCTCCTCTTGAACCCCGATTAATCAAAAAATTTCCAAGACAGAAATAGGAAAAAGTTGAATTTTGCACTTGTATATCCGCAATTTTGTTTTTTTTTTACGATACAAGAACACTTCCCAGCAAATTCCATTCAATTTGGAACTGGTCGATTCCAAATCATTTGACGAGTTTAATTTCTTTCCGGTTTTGGTTTCGGTTTTGTAACGTGATTCGGTTTTGGTTACGGTTTCGTTCTTCAACATTTATTTCGGTTTCGGTTACGGTTTCGTTCCGGTTTCGGTTTCCAAATAAAAACACGAACACAATAAATACTCTGCCAACCAGCGCTGTACTGCGTTTTTGTAACTCAATTCGATCGATCGTCTCGACTGAAATATTCGATAATTTTTATTTATTATTATATTATTTCTGTAAAAAAATTTTATTTTGTCGATTTATTTTCTCACTTGCTTTTGAGGTAGTGACATAACTTTTTTTATCAATTTTGAATCGAGTCGAGTGTGACGACATTAAAATCGAAAATTTTGTCGATTTTTTACAGAAACGGCGTACGGGCCATGGTGAAAACAAAATCAGAATTTAGAATTGTGCAATACCAAAACCGACTGTGGGCAAAACTATGCATGGAAATACCAAAGCATAATTCGATATAAAACGATAATTCGAAAACTTCCAACACTAATTAGCACCTTCAACATGGGTAGAAATGGAACCTCGCTCAACAAAATTGCCCACTTTTTTATCCTCCTTTTTGGTAAGCGCTTCCCAATAATTTCCCAAGATTTTATCCGATGGAATATATACCATGATGGAATATCTCTTATATAATAAAAAATATTATTGACGCTATTTATGAATGAAATTTCCGCAAAACAAATCCTCAAAATCAACTCTACTTTTTTATTAGAAAAATATGAGAATGGAAAATAAATGAAATATTTAAGTCGTCAAAAACGTAACTTTTTTTCGATGGGTTTATCAAACTGGCTCTTTCAGTATTTTGATACTGAGGTCAAAACTTGTCTTGCTCGACAATCTTCCATTAAAAATTTTCAGGGTACTTCTTTATCAAAGAAAACACCTATTAAAAGATTCAGACATACAAAATTTATAACCGTTTGGAGCCGGTTCCGGCTTTTGAAACGGTTTCGGTTTCGTTCTTTTTCAGATCAAAATAACGGTCATGGTTTCAGTTTCGGTTTCGGTTCCGTCCTTGGGGCCAATGCAGCTCTTCAGGATATGAAAAAGAAGAAGATGTAGAAGGAGCAAGGGAAGAAGAAGGAGAAGCGGAAGTAGAGGGAAAACGAATTATGTTAATGTAATAGTCTCGGCCGTTCTCGTACAGGATACGTTAAAGGAAGGGAAGAGGTCACACCAGACAAAGAGTTCAAAACTGGTAGTTGTTGTTTTTGTTGTTAACAGCAAAACACTCCCCGAAAATTTTGGGGACTGATGCTGATATTGACAGTCCTTGGCCGGATATGAATCGGCACGCTGCGGTACTGTCCGACTGTCGTGGTAGCGATTTGGTATGACCAGTGGAACCTTCTAGTTCATGTCATCCCTCCATCCGTGAGGAAGGAGAAGATGGGTAATTAGAGGTGAGAGACATCATATCCGTAGATCAGCCATCGAGTTAGCACGTCATTACCTACGTGTATATTAGTCGCCTCTTACGACCGGTATGCCTACCTCGGGCATATTCTAAACCCCTAACCCGCAGGGGCGCAAAACTGGCAGTAGTTTTGCCTGCTTTATTATTAGACGACGCATTTTTTGTAGGATTCCCACTGATAAAGACAATTCCCTTCCCAACTCCAACTCACCTCCCATAATTACGGTACATTTTACAGCACTGCTCTGGTTATTTATTGTTAACATAATCGAGTTTTAATTTTTATTACTTTATTTATTGCTTAGGGAAATATATGTAGCTTCGGCATGCAATACGCTGTCATTTCTTAATATTTGGCGTCTGGTAATAAATTTTAGTTGATAAAGTACAAACATTACCATACATAAATACAGACCAACGTACATGCTCATACGCATAAATCAAAGTAGTATATTTGTATTTGTTTCTGCATTAAATCAAAATTCATTTTTATGATCGTTGCTAATGCATCGAAAGCTAAGTAAACAAACAGTTATTGGCTGCTTGCAGTGATAAGCAGTTGTTGACTATTAAACGGTTGAATGAACAAACAAACGGTAGCAATAACAATATGATAACATAAATGTGTATGCAATCACACACACACGTACATGCATTGAGTTTAAGTGATTGCAGATATACATAATGTTGACGGTATATAGTCATGTATGCATAGCTCCAAGTGGGTAATCAATCATTATCTTTCAACTTTTAGTTTAAACTCGTACAAATGTTTGTATTGGCATACGATTTAGCTTCTTCAACTTGGATGTAGCTATGCAAGTAATCAGGACTGCTGCATAATCGAATGGTAAATATTTACCGTTCGACGTCTACAGATAAGCAGTCTGTATAGAAATAGTACATAATTGTATTTTGTGAAATTAGAAATGAAAGTAGAAAGCAACAAAAAAGGAGGATTTGAAACTAGATTACGCGAAAAAAATGTCTTTAAACCAAAAAATCGTTTTATAAAGTAATAACTGAGTGAAGCTCACCCTTTAGTAATTTCTAAAACAGAAAATGAGTCCTATTTGTCTATTCTAGAAGTAGAAACGCTGAGGTATGGAAGTTTTTGAAAAATATAGTATAGTTCTAGGCGCTGGACAGAGGTGCTTGACAGGGAGGGCTACGAATCACTTGAAAAACTCGATGCAATGCAGTTCAGTAAATCGAAACACTTAGGAAAAACTATGAGTAGTATAAGAACAGTAGAAAGTAGCCTTGAACCGGGAGATGGATTCGATTTAAATGGTTTAAAATAATAAATTTTTTTTATCGATGGAAATATATACAACGAAAATAAGAATAGTCCATTTATACTAACTACATAATTTTACGTTAAGTTCAAGTAAAAGGCCTGATGATGATGACTATGGTCCTATCTTTTTATTGTCCAAATTGAGCTTCAATCTTTCCACAATACCAAAGATAGAAGAACCCTTTATGCCATATTGAGGAGATCGGAAAGTGATATTTAGATGCATTATAGGGGATCAACGTCACCGGGTTCATCATGACTTAAGCACGCTCTGTGCATTGTAAGTTCTGTCAAATATGATCTCGAGCTCCTCATGACTACTACTACGAATTAGGTCGACGTACCAACAGACGATCATTGCCTCTAACAAGATTTTTGCCGAGCTTCTCTTCCAAATTGTGGTGTGCTGCTTTTGAGTTTTTTTCCTAAAACTTGGCGGGACTTGCAGTTTTTTGCGCACGCCGAAGGGCAACTAAGTATGTATGTATATTATTTAGGTTGCAACGACAAGCCGATTGCGGCTATTTTCGAAATACGGGAACGTTACAAACGTTAAAAGTTGGAACTTGCAATTTAAAAACGATGATGTATTAGATATGGCATTTTTTGAAAAAAAATGAGTTCTTCCAGTCCCGCAACTCCTTTAAAAAAACTTAAAAACTATCATATGCATATCGTGGGACCTAGTAGTCAGTTGGACTTGTTCGCCTTCCGATGTTGACTGTCACAGTTCAAAGTTTCTTATTGCCTATTCTGATTTTTAAGTAGTTGTTGTTGTAACAGCAAAAACACTCCTCGACGGTTTTGGGGAGTGATGCCGAAATTGACAATCCTTGGCCAGATACGAACCCGGTATGCTACGGTACTTCCTTGCGGTACTGCCCGACCGTCGTAGTAGCGACTTGGTATGGCCAGTGGAGCCTTCTAGGTCATGTCATCCCTCCATCCGTAAGGAAGAAGTAGATGGGTAAGGAGGGGTGAGAGGTATCATATCCGTAGATCAACCATCGAGTTAGCACGTCATTACCTATATGCATAAAAGTCGCATCTTACGACCGGTATGCCTACCTCGGGCATAATCTTAACTCCTAACCCGTAGGGGCATCTCCTTGGTCTCTTCCGATCATATTTGCTACTGTGGCGGTATCAACTAGTCGTGCCTCGATAACTTTCCTTAAAAGAGTCTGGAGATTCTAGATAACTGACCTAAAGTCATGGTCCCTAACAAGTGTGTCATGCTCCCAAAGCCTTGATTTTTGCAGCGAGTTTTTTTCGTTGAAGATAGTTAAGTTCCTTATTAAAGAAAACTCATAGGTATATTACAAAATGTTTACCTCTTTCGTTTTCAGGCAGTTATGTATCCTGCTGATTTGTGTATCCTTTTTGTTATCCTGAGTATTTTGATCATTAGCGCCAAAGCGATTGTATTGAAAAAGACGTCCCATATTACGCATGGTGGATAAACTAATTATATAACACACAATTTTATATTATTTTATATTATTGCAAATTTTTTATGTTTTTGCTTTTGTTTACTTTCGCACACACACACACCTGCCAAAGCAGTTTTGCTTATAAATCTTTTTTAAATTCACAACATTCAACCGTACAACTCAATTTAATACAAGTCGACTTTGTATTTGACTATATGTACCGTGAGTATATTCAAAATTTCATTGAACCCATTGTTTACGTTTTGCTACAAATTTATGTTTGTTTTTATTTGCGTACAATTTTTTTCAAACTCGTCACGAAACGCGCGCTAATAAAATTTCCATCGAGCGATCACCGCAACGTGCACACCAAGAATGATTCACAGCGAAGGGCACAATTTGTTGTAAAGTTGTTGATGTTGATGCCGTTGTCAATGGTGCTGCCACAGTCATAAACACATACATACATACATGTATGAGTGTTTGTGTGTGTGTGTTTTGAGCAATGATGATGTTCACTTCAATACTGTTACTGTATTGCCTTTGCTCTGGTTGCTTTGCTACTCATGTTGACGATAATGAAGTTCTTCCGCTTTGATAGAACTCAACCAAAAAAAAAAACGCTCGAGCAGCTCGGTCGGGTCAGTAAAGTTGATGCAGCATTCATTGGTGCTGCCACATTCAAATTGAGAGAATTTATTTATACAGGGTCAATATGAAGACTACTCAACACACAAACCCGAGGCAGGCGAGCATACCCCAGACGGGATAGGACTCATGTAGGGCAACAATTTTCAATAGTACTCATATGTTTGTATGTGTGTTCACTTTTGCCTGCCATTTACGATTACTGCCAGCCAGTTGGTGGTTGAGTCAATAAATACATAGCAATAGTAAAAAAACGAAAAAAAAACGTAGTCAAAGTGGAATTAAAACAAAACGGAAAAATAGTAGTGTTTTTGAAGTAGGTAGTCTGAAAAATGAGCAAGAGTAAATGAAATATACTCGAAATATGGATATGAAAAAGTGCTGGAAAATATGCAATACAAAGGCTGCAGCTTATTTCTTTTTATTTGGTTTTTGACTTTTTGATGCACAACATGAAGTTTGCCTTTGCTCCTGTTTATAAAGCAGTATGCAAAATAAAAACTGAAATACTCGTAGAAACTACGAATACATAGTAAGTCAATGGTTGACCGCATTGGCGCTCTTGAAATGGAATAGAAGCGGTCAGTGACAAAGCTGGACGCAGGCATACATATGCACATACATATATGGACAGGATACTTATACGGGTGTAGTGAAATGCAAGGCAAACCACCGCTTTACAGCTAGAATATAACCCAAATCAAATTAGTCGCTATATTTATTGCATTTTATGTACTTAAATTAATTTCTTTTTATTATTTTATTTTTTTTAGTTAATTTAATTTAATTTAATTTTTTTTTAATTTTATTTTTTTATTTAATGTTTTATTATTTTATTTTATTTTTTTACCATGTTTTATTTTATTTTATTTTTTTATTTTGTTTCATTTTATTTTATATATTATTTTATTTTTTTTTATCATTTTTTTTAATTTAGTTTTATTTTATTTGATTTTCTTTTGGTTTTTTTGTTAGTTTTATTTTATTTTGTTTCATTTTATTTTATTTTATTTTATTTTATTTCATTTTATTTTATTTTATTTTATTTTATTTTATTTTATTTTATTTTATTTTATTTTATTTTATTTTATTTTATTTTATTTTATTTTATTTTATTTTATTTTATTTTATTTTATTTTATTTTATTTTATTTTATTTTATTTTATTTTATTTTATTTTATTTTATTT
>CAXKVI010000002.1:13768542-13776042 GCA_964058755.1 Campiglossa producta | reverse complement strand
TAGTATTTTTTTGTGAGATTTTTCAACTTTTGGGGGTATATTTGTTTTTGTTCACCACACGATAATCACGTGCAGCACATATTTAGGTATATATCAACCGCTGAATGTGATGTATTGCCAAATTGTGATTAGGTGGGGTCTCTCCCCGAGACCCTGACTATGTTGAAAATAATGAGCTCGTTCTTCTCAGAAAATTACACCCCCTTGCTTTGAATATTCGAAAAAGGATCACACCGCCTGTGAGTTTAGTTCTGTTAAACGAAGAAGTAAATAGTTTTATTATGTTATTATTCTTCTATACATATGAATATAAACTTCCATCACATACGAAACAAAGTAACCCTTATCTGCAGCTCAATCACGCAACGCCTCTATTTAAAACTCAACCAACAATCTTAATACTTTTAATGACCTCTCATTTGCCGTAATTTAGCAACGAATCACACCCACCATCATACAAAAGAAAATACAATAAAAACTCTGCCACGGAAGGCTCAAAAAGGATAAAAAATACGTCGGATTAATTCGCTTAAGCCCTTACAAAGCTTTTGTTGTAAAAACATACACAAAATAAATCAGGCGCATAAATTTTGAGTTAGTGGGTGGAAAATGAATAAATGAATTCATGAGTAGGGGATGTTAAAAGTTCTCTTTGAGCGAAGAAGTAACTACAATGCATTGTATTTTGGGATGGGTTTTGATGTGTCCAATGCACTTGACGTTTCAGCAAACTACATTTCCGAAGCCCTTATTATAAGGGGTTCAAAAAATGGAATTAGCATCACATTGGGTTTTGAGCATAGCATTAAGGCCTAAGGCCAGAACAATTGATACATAGCTCTATTTTGGAAGCTCTGTCCGACTCTTGGAAACAGAATTGCGGACTTCCATTTATCCATTGTATGCCTGGCTTTTCACTATCTAATGTAGTTTCTTAGTTTTTTGGAATCATTTTGAAATTTTTTGACGTATATTTCGTTATAATATCTATCCTGTTGCCAGCTCGTTTCAAGCCCGATTCAGGAATTTTTCGAGATTGTTTTCGGGACCTTTTTGGGATCATTTCGTTAATTACCGGACCATTTGATTGTTCTGTGGACTGTTTTGGAACTGTATTGGGATTTTTTCCAGAATGTTTTGGGAATTAGTTTCGGGATCAATTTTTCCTGATCATTTTATGAGCGATTCGGGATATTTTTCGGGACGTTTTCATTTTGTCCGGTTCTTTCGAACAAAATTGCGCACTTCCGCCAGGAATTTTTATCCTGGTCCCAGAGCGTTTCAAGAGCGCTTCAGGAATTTTTGAGAGTATTTTCGAAACCCTTTTGGGGCAATTTCGTACATTTTCAGGACCGATTAGGAATTATTTTCGGGACTGTATCGGAATGCTATTGGGTTTGTTTCCAGAATATTTTGGGAATTAGTTTTGGGAACTTTTGGGATAAAATTTTCCGGATCATTTTAGAACCATTTCGGGATATTTTTCAAGACGTTTTCATTTCGTTATTTTTTTTGCGTTCATTACAAGACCTATAAAGAATTGTTATCGGGACTTTTTCGGGATCCTCTTGGAATTGTTTCCAAATGGGTTGTTTCTTATTTTTTGTTGACCACATTTTAAACCTTTTTCGGTATCATATTTTGGCTGTTTCTAGATCTTTTCCAAATCAGTTGGGAAGATTTTGGGATCGTTTTGCGATATTTCCGTGATTTCTTGGGAACTTTTATGAATTTTTATTGATTTATTTACGGAATACTTTGGTGGTTGTATTCAGATAGTTTCAAGACCATTTAGGGATTTGTTTTTACTTTTCTTCAGTTCTTCAGTATATTTTTGGGATCACTTCGTCACTTTTTTGGGATCATTTCAGGATAGATTCGAGATGGCTTTCAGGACTTTTTCGGGGAACTTTTGGTTTATTTCCAGATGGGTTGTTTACAGATCATTTCCGGAACATTCCAAAACCTGTTACGAGTTATTTCGGGATGATTTTTTTTAATGGTTTTCAGATCCTTTCAAGACCATTCCAAGATTATTGGATTTAGGATCGCTTTGTGAATTTGTCTTAATCATATCGGGACCATTGTGGAACTTGTTTCCAAAAAGATTTAAAAAAAGCTCCCTTCATGTTCCCGAATAAAACTTGGTAGCTCTCATTCGCTCTTTCAAAGTTCACCGGCTTTGGATTCGATAAAAAAATTTAACTTCGTTCAGACGCTAATATCCACCTACGTATACACTCTCGCACGCATTCTGCTTTTGCTGTGCTTAGAATATTCATCACTCTGGTTAAAGCGTAAAAACCAAAGAAATTCATTAGGCAAAAAGGGTTCAAAGGATTTCACAACATTTGACTTGCAAAAGCCGGTGAAAAACCACAACTCGACAAATGTCACATACAAGGCATGGCACTTAAAAGATGCGTCGAACAAAAATAAACTTACAATGTAAACCAAAAGCAAAAACAAGAATATTAGATTTGAGTAACCTTACCTCCTAAAAGATTTGTTGATTTTTGATGCGTTTGACTTGCCAAAGTGACAAGTGGAAAAACATAACAAAGCATTTATGTTACCAAAGGGACCCCTGAAAAAAATTCAATTTGTACGCAAGCGTTATTTTCGAGTAGCATGACAGATTGAAGTTTGGTTTTGCTTTTAAGAAATTACTACTCACAGTTTTTTTGTTGCTGTTGTTGTGTGTCATAAATGGATTTCAATTAATTTGAAATTCGCTATACTGCTTGTTTTGGGGGGTGGTGAGCTTACTTTGGGGGCGTTCTTCTATGCTGTGTTGCTCTTGCTGTCAACACAAAGTTCAAGCAACCCCAGCGAACAAAGTTAAACGCTAAATTTTCGTAGCATACTTTAAGGGGCTTACGCGCATTTTCGCCTCAGCAAATAGCGACCACAATGAATTTCCGTTTTAATGTTGCACGATTATTTGCAGTAAATTTGCAATAAATCTGAAAGTAAACTGTAGTCACTTTGTTTTTGGTAAATGTTTAACATTCTTGCATCCACCACAGCAATGTCTTGTTCTTTCATCCTGTCGCTTGAGCGTGAGATATTTAACAGCATTTAATAAGATAGATTTATATCTGGTGGTGATAGCTGCATTTACTCTCCCTGCTGCTTTTAATGGCAATTTGCACTTAAGTAACTCAGCTTTTATTGAATGTAATTGAGATTTTAATGCATATCTACGAAGCGGAGCAGGGGTGCTGTGAAATTATTTTGTTGCCATTAATTTAATTAAAGTGAATTCGATGATTGATTGTGTTAATAGCCATTTAAATTTGCTGTAAAACTCAGAAAAACAGCAGTTAAGGGTATTGGTTTCCTTTTTGTTTTTATATAAACTAAGATTGTTTGTTACTGCAGCAGTTTGACTGGTAATGGTATGGTAATGGTATGGTAATGGTATGGTAATGGTATGGTAATGGTATGGTAATGGTATGGTAATGGTATGGTAATGGTATGGTAATGGTATGGTAATGGTATGGTAATGGTATGGTAATGGTATGGTAATGGTATGGTAATGGTATGGTAATGGTATGGTAATGGTATGGTAATGGTATGGTAATGGTATGGTAATGGTATGGTAATGGTATGGTAATGGTATGGTAATGGTATGGTAATGGTATGGTAATGGTATGGTAATGGTATGGTAATGGTATGGTAATGGTATGGTAATGGTATGGTAATGGTATGGTAATGGTATGGTAATGGTATGGTAATGGTATGGTAATGGTATGGTAATGGTATGGTAATGGTATGGTAATGGTATGGTAATGGTATGGTAATGGTATGGTAATGGTATGGTAATGGTATGGTAATGGTATGGTAATGGTATGGTAATGGTATGGTAATGGTATGGTAATGGTATGGTAATGGTATGGTAATGGTATGGTAATGGTATGGTAATGGTATGGTAATGGTATGGTAATGGTATGGCAATGGTATGGTAATGGTATGGTAATGGTATGGTAATGGTATGGTAATGGTATGGTAATGGTATGGTAATGGTATGGTAATGGTATGGTAATGGTATGGTAATGGTATGGTAATGGTATGGTAATGGTATGGTAATGGTATGGTAATGGTATGGTAATGGTATGGTAATGGTATGGTAATGGTATGGTAATGGTATGGTAATGGTATGGTAATGGTATGGTAATGGTATGGTAATGGTATGGTAATGGTATGGTAATGGTATGGTAATGGTATGGTAATGGTATGGTAATGGTATGGTAATGGTATGGTAATGGTATGGTAATGGTATGGTAATGGTATGGTAATGGTATGGTAATGGTATGGTAATGGTATGGTAATGGTATGGTAATGGTATGGTAATGGTATGGTAATGGTATGGTAATGGTATGGTAATGGTATGGTAATGGTATGGTAATGGTATGGTAATGGTATGGTAATGGTATGGTAATGGTATGGTAATGGTATGGTAATGGTATGGTAATGGTATGGTAATGGTATGGTAATGGTATGGTAATGGTATGGTAATGGTATGGTAATGGTATGGTAATGGTATGGTAATGGTATGGTAATGGTATGGTAATGGTATGGTAATGGTATGGTAATGGTATGGTAATGGTATGGTAATGGTATGGTAATGGTATGGTAATGGTATGGTAATGGTATGGTAATGGTATGGTAATGGTATGGTAATGGTATGGTAATGGTATGGTAATGGTATGGTAATGGTATGGTAATGGTATGGTAATGGTATGGTAATGGTATGGTAATGGTATGGTAATGGTATGGTAATGGTATGGTAATGGTATGGTAATGGTATGGTAATGGTATGGTAATGGTATGGTAATGGTATGGTAATGGTATGGTAATGGTATGGTAATGGTATGGTAATGGTATGGTAATGGTATGGTAATGGTATGGTAATGGTATGGTAATGGTATGGTAATGGTATGGTAATGGTATGGTAATGGTATGGTAATGGTATGGTAATGGTATGGTAATGGTATGGTAATGGTATGGTAATGGTATGGTAATGGTATGGTAATGGTATGGTAATGGTATGGTAATGGTATGGTAATGGTATGGTAATGGTATGGTAATGGTATGGTAATGGTATGGTAATGGTATGGTAATGGTATGGTAATGGTATGGTAATGGCATGGTAATGGTATGGTAATGGTATGGTAATGGTATGGTAATGGTATGGTAATGGTATGGTAATGGTATGGTAATGGTATGGTAATGGTATGGTAATGGTATGGTAATGGTATGGTAATGGTATGGTAATGGTATGGTAAAACCCGATTTGACCAAATATTTGTTAAAAAATCTAGTCCACCTCAAAGCTTTGAGTAAATATGTTGATTCCTTAATTTGTTTAAGGAAATAATTTGGCTACCTTTACAGCGCTACGAAAACCCTGACGAAACACCTTGAGAACTAAAGGGCTTGCCTGCTTGGGAGTTACTAAGTTTCGGTTCTAAATACACCTAGTCTGTACATAGTAAAACCGGAACCGCTTCGTTAAAAATTTCACGTTGTTCTGCCCAAAGTGAAAATGATGATACAATTTCTGTTTTACATTCATGCATATTACATCTAGTCCACAAAATATGTCAATTTTTTTTCTTGTACTTTTCCCTCACCAAACATTTCTTTTATCATCCTCCCAAAAGCATACTGCAAAAATTAACAAATCAACAGCAGCAGACGAATCACTCATAATTTGCTAAATTTACTCAGCTTTTACAAGTACAAGTCTACTCAAATCAGACAAGAAAAAAACGGATGAGAATTCTACGAATTAGAAGCACGAAAATGCTTTTTAATTTATAAAAAATATGTAGCTAAAATTCCCCGACGTTGCAAAAATTTCACAGCTCACAGCGAAAACGACAGATAAAAATATTTAGAAGGAAAAAAATGCACTGAACAACGGTGATAATTTACAGCACTAGCCGTGTCTGCAGTATGCCACCAAGCGGTCTGTCCATGTGTCTGGCCGGCATTTTGCTAGCCAAACAATGTAATGACCGCTGCCAAAATAAAACAAAAAACAAAAAGAAATAAATGTAAATGTAAATGAATACTTACAAAAAAGTATTTAGAGCGCCTGTGGTGTTTTTGTTGCACACCGCATAAGTTCACACCCCTGGGCGGCGCAGAGAAAATACAAACTTTTTCTACAAAGATTTTGCTGCTGCTACGTTTTGGCCGCTCCACTTTTGAATGGTAAAAAAATATGAATGTATTTTATTTGTGAATTTTTACGTTATTGTTGTTGTTTTGGGAGCTGTTGTGAAATTCTCAACAAATGTTTTTAAATTTTTGTATCTTTCACATTTTCTGTTCTTTAGCTTTTTTTTCGTTTTTTATTTGTATTCTGTTGCGTCTGGTATGCCGGAATGCCTAATTAAAAGCGAGAAAAATGTTGTTGTTAGGGGTGGTCCGGCACGGTCTGGTCTGGTATGATCTATGACTGTTGGCAATGCTTGCTCTGGCATATTGTTTGTTGCCTCTACTTTTCTATTGTTCTAGGCATTTTGTTGGTGTTCGCCTAGTGCACTCTTCTTTCTAACATTTGTCTGCATTTTTAAAGATAATAAATACTTTAAAGATTGAGTGTGAAACTATTAAAAATTACGTTAATTTTTCAAACACAAGTTTTTTTAAATTTTCTATTCAAAAATATTTTTTAATACATCATCGCATTGTTGCTGCAATTAGCGCTTAGCTGGGCGTTATTCCTTAACAATGGGTGAGTGAGTGGTTCTAAGACGCAACAGTTGGGGGCGGTTCGTTTTAATGAAATATGATGTTGCAAGGCCCCAGTGCCGCTATGATATATGGGGGATTGCTTGCCCATAAAAATATTTATAAATTCAAATGATGCAATAAGTAATGAGTAGTCAGTTATAAAATAGGTTTGTATTGCAATTGATTTTCCTTCATTTTAGCGTTGAGTTGTGTAAATGTTTCGACACTCAGTCAATATGGATTTATGTTTAATTTTTGAATATATCAAGCACAGAGAAGTAAGTTCAATATTTTTGTGTTTTATTTTATCAGGGTGGTTATATAAATTAAACATAAAATAAAAGTACCTGGGTGACCGGTCCTAATGATTTAGCGCTAACTTTACTTACCCAAAATGATCCCAAAATGACCCTAAAAAAATTCCAAAATAATCCTAAAATGATCGCAAAACGACCCCAAAAAGGCACTTAAATGTTCCCAAAATGATCCAAAATTTAACCCAAAACCACCCAAAAATGATCCCAAAATGACTCAAATAAGATTCCAAAATGATCCCAAAATGATTCCAAAATTACCCCAAAAAAACCTTAAATGATCCCAAAAACACCCAAAATGACCCAGAAAAGATCCCAAAAATTATTCCAAAATTACCACAAAAAAGCCCTTAAATGTACCCAAAATTACCTTAAAATTATCCAAAAATGATCCCAAAATGACCATAAAATAATCCAAAAATAGTCCCAAAAAGAC
>CAXKVI010000002.1:13765574-13768342 GCA_964058755.1 Campiglossa producta | reverse complement strand
GTCGATCTCTTCAGGAGATGGCCCAACAGAACCGCGTAAACCTCATATGGGTCCCGGGACATAGGGACATTGAGGGAAACTGTAAGGCAGACGAGCTTGCCAGGCAGGGCACGACCAAGCAGGTTCTTCGGGATAAAGAGCGCTTAGGTATGCCGTTTGCCACATGCAAACTAATGCTGAAGGAGCACACACTCCGTCAAGCCAACGAAAGATGGCTGCAATCCCCAGGGTGTCGGATATCGAAACAAACCTGGCCAAAATGGGATCTTAAAAGGTCTAGACGCATTTATGCCCTAACTAGGAGGGAAATCTGCATATTGATAGGGGTATTAACCGGTCACTGCCTGATTGGTAGGCATGCAGAAAGGCTAAGTGTGCCCTACCGACGATGCTGCAGGAGTTGCAAAGATGATGAGGAGGAGGAAACAGTGGAGCACCTCATCTGCAACTGTCCGGCTTTAAGCGGCGTGAGAACGCGCTTTTTGGGAGTTCCGTTCCTAGATAGTCTAAGCCAGATCGCGGAACTGGACATAAAGGACTTGATGGGCTTCATAAAGTCATCTAAGTGGTTCGAGGAGGAGTAACGGTGTCGGTTTAGGAGTGTCAGTCCCGGGATTCTGCTATGTGGAAAATCCCAACAACTCAGGGATTTTCCATATGGCTGGGTCCCGGGGCTGACTTTCCTTGTGTTGGTGGTATCACAACGGGCCTTCAAAACTGGCCTAAGTGTGCCTCTGCGGCAGCCACTTGAACCTACCTACCTTATTTTATTTTATTTTATTTTATTTTATTTTATTTTATTTTATTTTATTTTATTTTATTTTATTTTATTTTATTTTATTTTATTTTCTTTTATTTTATTTTATTTTATTTTATTTTATTTTATTTTATTTGTTTTTTTATTTTCTTATTATATTTTAGTATATGGCCTGCTTTATTAAAGATTTAATTAATCTGTTGGTTTTTTCTTGCCTCTCCATTTAACAAAATTTAACCTCACTTCATTGTACATTTATTTCCATAGCAACATTATCTCTATATCAAATTATATCACATGATCACAGTACAACTTAATTATCTCTACATTCACATCCATCCGAGAACTTCCTCTAATGAACTGTAATTACCCTCAATATGGCTGGCATCACTCAAAGATCTCGTCTAGGATTTCGTCATAACAACACAACCAAAAAGAAAAACAAACATTCCTGTAATTTCATTAGTTCACTTGAAAAATGTGTAGAAAGGAAAAAAATTAATGCATTCAAGTAGCAGAGTAACCTTTCGACATATTAACATTTGCACCCCAATGCTAGGCGATGTGTGAAAAAAGTATCAAGTTTCAAAAATTGTCTAGATTATTTGCTGTCTAAAATTGAAAAATTTAATAAAGTTGCTATGTGTAAAACCAGGCAGATGTTTTCTTAAAGCAAACATATTCAAGCACACATTTTTGAGAATCTCAACGTCACACAACCACTCCATGTTGGTGCGTTTGGCATCTAAAAAATATATAGCAACTAATAAATTGTTAGGAAAAATGTCAGCTATGTGAGAACTTCGTGTTAAAATGCTTGTCTACACATGTTGCGAGTAATATTACTAACAATATACTATAACATATGTGGAGCGATTACACATATATATGTCAAAGGCACCGTTTTCAAATAACAATAAATATCCTTTAAGTATCACTGGCGCATTAGTTCCTTGAGATTTGTAAAGGCTACATCTACGAAACGCGAGGACAGATTCAGAAAATGATTTTAAAGAATTCGAATCTAAGATTTCGAACAAATACCGTGAAGTAAAAAGGCAATGAGAGAGGAAGGTATAGGGGTAAGGAAACTACAAGCCACTCGGACGACTCAAAATAGGAAAAGGAAACTGTGAAGAAGATATACTAGAATAAAGTAAAAGGTAGGAAGTTCAAAGAACAAAAGGGAAATCCATGGACTATACTTCAAGAATAAATCTTGTTTTTCATTAACTTTTTTAAAAATATTACCAAAATGTTGGATGGACTTATCTGGTGATCGGGCCCGTAGAACCCCTCGTATCCCTTCATGCTCGACTAATACTTTGAAGATATCTAAGTTGCAGTCGAATGCAGTGAGTGCTAATATAATTCTAGTAGGTTGTTGTTTTCCTTGCTCCTGATGCCAAAGTGTCATTATAGTTGCTTTTCACATCCTTTTGGTGCGTCATCCATTTATGATGCCTTGTCGTTAGCGCTATTGTTGTTATGATACTGTCGTCTTGTTTTCACACTGTTTGTTGTTACTATTTTTGCTGTTATTGTTGATGTCATTTACTGCAATCTATTTCATCCTTCAATGACGGTTACTTAGCGGTTTGCTTGTAGCTTGTCACTAACGTCTGACACCTTACAATCCACGTCACACGATACCATCGTAAGTTTAGTTCACTTAGACATAGTGGTGTAAAGTTCTAGTTGCTCTTGTTTGCTTTGCTGTCGTAGGTACTACACAAAATTATGTTAGTTTGAAAAATTACAACATATTTTGTTTGTGATTTTTCTAATGTCTTTCAAGTAACCAAGTAACTGACAGCCATCAAGTTTGGTGTCTAGGGTGCAATGCTGTAAGCTGATGGGTGGCTGAGCGCCTCTGTGGAATTCTTATGAAATATTGTCATTGGATGGTGGTAGTGATTTGTTGATAATCAATTTCTGGTTGTCGTTAGCTTATGAAATTATTTAACTATGACTTAGATACTCTGATAGAATGTTAAAAATATAAGGAACA
>CAXKVI010000002.1:13718074-13755574 GCA_964058755.1 Campiglossa producta | reverse complement strand
TAAAAAGTCTAAAAAATATTAAAAAAAACTTTTCCTAATATTATAGAGACTTCTCGATAGAAAAAATTTTAACTTTCGGAGGGTAAGTATTTATATAAAAAAACGAAAAATTTCTCTGTATGTTTGTGAAAAAATGTGTCACAAATACCTGACAGAATCGCTTGTGAGATTTTTCAAGAAGTTTCTGCTTTGAAAGTTCTTTTAATATTAGTAAGGTGTAATTTGTAAAAAATATTTACTACGATTTTTTTTTTTTAAATTTGAATAGGTATCTAAACCAGGGTTCGGAATTATTTACTCTCGTTCACTCGCATTCACGAATATGAACATTAAAAAAAAATTATGAACTCGCATTCGTGAATAAGAAAGCATAAAAATTCCACATTATTCACGTTCACGAATGTATTCGCGAATCATTCTAAATGCATTCTCGATTCTATGTAAGAATATTCTGCTTGTCATACATTTATGAATATGAACGACAAGAATAATATTCTTACATAGATTCGAGAAAATATTAAGAATGATTTGCGAATATATACGTGAACGTGGATAATGTGGATTTTTTTATGCCAAGAACGCATGCGAATGCATATTTTTTTAAATGTTCGTATTCGTGAATGCGAATGCAAAAGAACGTACTTGAATATACATAAATGAATAATTCCGAACCCTGATCTAAACACAAATCTTCTTACTTTCTTTAATTTTTTTCTTATTTTAACACACAGAATAATTTTTGTCAACATAAACCATGTTAAACTAACAAGAGACATCCTGTTAAATTTGCAGGAGATAATTGGGCAGATAGTGTTTTTTTAACAGTAATTAATGTTAATTTAATAGGAATGCATATTAATTTAACAGGAAGTTATTTTAATTTAAGACGAAGTCAAGTTTTTCAGCATGAGCTTCATGTTAATTTAATAGGAAGTCATGTTAATTTAACAGGAAGTCATGTTAATTTAACAGGAAGTCATGTTAATTTAACAGGAATTCATGTAAATTTAGCACGAAGTGAAGTTATTCAACATGAGCTTCATGTTAAAATAACATGATCGATAGTGTTAAAAAAGTGTTGATTTTACATGAAAATTTTTCTGTGTGAAGTAGACACATTTACCCCCGAATTCTGTAAGCTGTCTCTAGTCACTAATAGAGACAATAGTCACTAATAGAGACAATTCGTGTTCCAATTCCATGTTGTCCAATTACAAACCTCAAATGACAGATCTCAATTTTGTGACTTGAGATGAGGCAAAATTACAGAATTCCAGGGTTAATTTATAGACAAATTTCTTCAGAATACCCCACATTACTCCCTTACATACACTCCTGTACCAAATCAGGGAGTTTTCTTATTTGTTTTTAGACGTATAATATGTTATGTATGTCCTCCTCTTATAATTTATGATGTGTAGATTGTGATTATGATTTAATATTAATGTGTTTTGTATTTAAAGTAATCAAAGTAACTTATTGATGTGTGGATATGTGCGGTTTTTTATTTATGTTTGATAATAAAAGTTTAGGATTGTTAATAATTTTGTTGGAAACTTGGTAATTTGTTAAGGAGGCGGAGAGTAATCACTGATCCTAATTGCTTTGTTATTGGAAAATGTTTTCGAAAAAGTTGAAAGACGAAGTTGTGCTAAGATTTTTTTCTCAATATGTATTAGGACAATCTGTTATTGTAAAATGTAATGTAAAACTGCTCATACTTTCCAACCAATCTGAATCGGAGATGGGTACAACTGAGTTATATTTAGGTATCTGCAGTTATTTTTCGGGTGTTAATAGATACATAAGGCGTCCATTGGGCTTTATGGAGTTTCTTAAGTTGGATTGGTAAGTGAACGACACATATTTTTTTTCAAGATGTGCAGCTTTTATGCAGCCACCCAAGAGATGAAGGTCGAAAGGAAGCGGCTAAGCTCACCTAATATCATACATCAAAGAACATATTATTCTTACACTTAGCAGATACACAAGTTTGGAACAAGCTTATTATTAATATTTTTTTGTTAATAAATGTAATAAACATTGTATATAATTATGTTTATGAATGATGCAGTTAATAACATCGAACATTAAAACTCAATCTGTCACACTTTTTGTCAACATCAAAGGTAAAATCAGTGGCAAGGGGCGTAGAAGATTAAAAAAGGAGTCCTGCTGTTAAGATGCTTTTGTGAAATATTTAACGAAAGAAAAGTCGTAACAAGACGTAAGTTTCAAAAATAGGGGGGGCTAGCTGAGAATAGCATATGCATTAGGGTGGACCAAAAAAAAATCGATTTTCGTTTTTTTTTTGAACTGGTATCGGGAAATCGAAATACTACACCAGCCCCTTTAGCCGTATGACGGATGAGTCGAAGGTGTCGTATGGTATCTGCAAGATGTTGAGAAGGTTTCGGAACAATTTTTTTATTCTTAGAAATTCTACCCCAAATGATTTTAAGCTTCTAACTTTTTTATTTGACATCCGATATTTAAAAGTGATATGTAAAAATTTTTGTTTTGAGAAACACTACATGTTCTACTGATCTGTGAGATCATTTGCACATAGTTCTTTCAGCTAACCGAGATGTTCGTCTTTAGAATATCCTGGTTTTATGGTTTACAAAACGAAAACGTTTTAATATTCTAGACAATGTTTTCTATGGAATTTTTTACTAAGTATTGTCGCGAAACTCCCGCAACATAAGTTTCAAATTCAGGGGCGGTCTTGTCTAATTTTTTTATTTTTTGTACCCAGTCTAATATCTATACATATTTACCCAACAAACACTGAAGTTAAATATCGATTAGAGGTAGATAAGATAACTACCCCCGTTTTATAATCTTTAACTTAAGAGTAAGAACCTAGAAATACTTGAGAACCATAGTGTTGTCAAACAAAATGGGACATAATTTTCAAATCGAGAAAATCATAGTTCTCCATTCGGGCTCTAATGTCATTCTCTATTGGGATTCAAATCTGAATTGGATTCTTTCTGTAATCATTCTCAATTTCTTTTTAGAGTAGCTCTCTAGTATCGTTCTGGCCTAGAGAATAACATTAGTTATCTAATGTATTAATGAAAATTTCTCTAACGTTAGAGACTGTGTTTGTTGGGTAACTATGAGCAAAGTCTTTTATTTTTTTGCTCATTTCGAACAGTTTCGTGAGCATCGTCATTTTAATGAAAAAGAATCATAGAAAAATTTCGCTATTGATAAATCTGCGAAATGATTAGTTTTCCCTGGTAATAAGACAGCGTTCTTCTAAGCACTTTTTCATAACGAAAAAAATATCCTAGAAACCAATTTAATCAGATAACAAGTAGTAAAAAGGTAAAATGAAATCATATAATGAATGCCTACTTTTCTATGGAAACACACACAGATACACACAAATACATTTCAATTTCTTCGTTGCGCATTATTAACAAAAAAAAGTTGTACAACAACAAAAGCAAACAACCAACAACTTATGATGCGCTGTAGTAACCAAAAGTGACAAGCTTTTGGCGGCAGCATTTGAGTTGTAGATTTTTGATGCGATAAGCAGGCTTAGAAAAATTTCTGAAACTTGTACATAGTTACAGTGGAATATTCAGGTAAGTTGATGAAAAAAAATACAACGAGGACAACATAAATTCAATAGAAAAGCTATTATAAACCTGCAGTTGGCGTAAATCTTTAGGGGGAAGGTAGTAGAAGCTGTAAGTCTTCAATCCTATTCCAAACAAATTTCCGGAACGTATGCATTTGATAAATGAAGCCACGTGTCTTATCAACAGTTGGGCGTAAATTTATAGAACTTGAAGTGGGTGAGATGGTGTGGGTTGTAAAGGAAATGAATAATATCGAGGAAATATTGCGATGCGTAACTTAAACTTTTTTTTTGAAGTTAATATCTTGGAAGTCTTAGAAGCAAAAATGTATCTGAAGCACGATTTTACTGGCGAAAAGGTGCAGCTATCTTCTTCTCTAATATATACAAATTTGGTAGATTTTTATGAAATTTTGTTTGTATATTTGAGGGATATGAGAATAGGTTTTAAACTTTATTTCACATCCCTAGTTGATTAGGGTCTTAAACCCCAAAGTGGAACAGTTGTGACCCTAGAAGGTATTTCTGAGATATGGATATCAAACGAAAGGTAATAATAAGAGTTTTAAAGGGGAATTTGTTTCAAGTCCCATGTAGGAACTCGTTTCCGAAACATCGACCAAAGTGTGGACCAGTGTTTGGCCAATATGGGTACCAAATTAAAAGTGCACACAGAATAAATTTTGTCAACATGAACCATGTTAAACTAACAAGAAAGATCCTGTTAAATTTGCATGAGATAATGAGGCAGATAGTGTTGTGAGCTTCTTGGTAATTTAACAGGAAGTCATGTTGGTTTAACACGAAGCGAAGTTATTCGACATGTTAATTTAACACGAAGTGAAGTTATTCGACAAGAAGCTCTTGTTAAAATAACATGATCGATAGTGTAGAAAAATAATAACTCTGTACCCCGTTTCTGTAAAAAATCGACAAAATTCTCGATTTTAATGTCGTCACACTCGACTCGATTCAAAATTGAAAAAAAAAAAATTTATTGTCATTACCTCAAAAGCAAGTGAGAAAATAAATCGACAAAATAATTTTTTTTTACAGAAACAAAAAAAATGAGTGTGACGTCAATATGACGTCAAATCGAATATTTCAGTCGAGGCGATCGATCGAATTGAGATACAGAAACGCAGTACTGAAAGTGTTGATTTTACATGAAAATTTTTCTGTGTGTGTTGATGAGGGTTTTAACAGGGAGTGGTCCTAAGACCCACATCTGAGCCCGTTTGGCAAATATCGACCAAAATCTGAACCAGGTGTGATCATAGGAATTGTTTGTACGATATGGGTATCAAAAGAAGAGTTTTATCGAAATATCGACTAAAATGTGGACCAAGTGTGACCATAGAAAGTGTTTAGACAATATGGGTACCAAATGAAAGGTGTTGATAAGGGGTTTGACAGGGTGTGGATCTTATTTCCATATGCGAACCCGGTCCCGAGATATTGACCTAAATGTGGAAGGTGTTTCTGCAATATTGTTATCAAACGAAAGCCGTTGAATCGGGTGTGGTTTTAAGTTCCTTATGCGAAACCGGTTCCTAGATATTGACCTAATGTGGAGCACATGTGAGCCAGGACTTTTGCGATATATTGACCAAATGTTCATTACAAAATGTTTTTGTGTGAAACTTAACTTTACATGCTGAATATCTCTAAAAGTGTTCATGGTAGGGACCTGAAAATTTGAGTCATGGGACAAGTGAACCTGCCAACTCCAATACATACATAATTTTTAATCAAAATTCCTTCAAAAAGGTTCATGACAGGGACCTGAAAATTGGTATGGATGTGAACGAAATCAATACAATTCTCGGAAAAGTAGGTTGGAGTTGTCGCAAAAGAGACGTGACAGCTCGAATACAAACCTAACTCTTTAAGCTTAATATCTCTAGGTGGTGTAAAGGGGTGTAAAAGTAGGTCGCCTCCCAGTTGGTGCACCCTGGGTAACGCTAAATGACCTACATGGCCTACACGGCTAGTTTCTTGTATTGCCGGTTCAACGAGAACGGTACCAGTACTCGTGCTGTACCCATCGTGCCGAAACGACCCGGGCCGTTTTTTTATATCGACCCGGCCAAGAGCAATACAATCGGGGTGACCCTGTCTGACATTTAGGCAGGGCTACACCTCGCTACAACAACAACAACAACAGGTGGGGTAAAGGTGTAACCATTAAAATTGGTATGAATTAGAGGAATTGACCGGAGTGCGGGGTGAATTTCTTGCTTGCATTTTCAGTGAATTCAATTAAAAGGAAAATAGAACACATTTCTCTGGATTCTTTGGTGACACCAAATAATGCAAGAATCTTGTAAGCTAAGGCAACTTGTAAAAATTCAATTTTAATAATTGAGTAAGAAGTGTATTGGAAAACCTATACCGGTAGCTTAATCAATGATACTCAATCATTCTCAAAATATATAAGTAAAAGTTAGTAAGGTAGCCTGACATCGCCGCTGAAATGGGTATGAGATATTCTTAAAAAAAAGTACTGAGGATGTCTACAGAAAAGATACCAAACTTACGTGCGTCAGCTGTCAATTCCCAAAACGACTGTGGCATTATGCCAACTACAGACAACAACAACTGATGTCAAATATGCCACTTGCACTAGCACGGTTTTCATCATAAATTTATTTTCTTGTCGGTTGCATGTTTCATATTTACCTTAGTACACCAAATTTTGGATATTATTTATTTTCAATGTTAAAATTTTTACGTTGTGGTTGTTGGGATACAAAACGTGCGAGTACGTTCAGGCGCGTGTCTAAGCCACGTTTTGAATTAATTCTATTTGGTTATTTAGTTAACGCTATTACAATGGTAAGGGTTACCAAAAGAGATATTTTTCAGCAATGGTTCTATGTGGCTTTTTTCACGTAAATGTGTCTTTGTGAGGGGGTGCCTTTGCCGCTACGACAACATAATTCAAATATTTCATTCAAAAACATGACGGTTTAATTTTTGTGAATAATTTGTAGACTGATGTACAGCTACTTACACTGTGCAACATATCTACACAATTTCAGGGTTCCACAAACGTCAGTTTGCGATGGATAATTTGCTATAAAGCGAGGAAAAACGCAAACAAATTTCTTCCAAACCAACTATAGACTTTTCGACGGCCAATCATAATCTACGCCGAATTATTGGTGGTTATCTATGTCATGCTTACTTTCGTAAACTGACATCCCCTTAATGAAGTGATCGAAATTATATGAAAATTCATATGTATTTGCCACGTACGAACTTCTCAGGATCTTTCTCGAAAACTTTAGTATGCGTAGAAAAATTTTCTTTTACCATTTTATTTGTCTCGAAGTTCCCCATCGACAATGAAAATAGTTATTTTGTAAAGCTTATAGTTCTCGAGCTGGAGCCACCTTTTCTCCATCCATAATATCAAAAAATATTAGTTTGGAAAAATGGAGTTATGTTGTTTTAACAAATATTCCCGCAGACCGAAATTGGATCTAGCTCGAAAATTATAGGCTTTACAAAAACAACTATTTTCATGGTCGATGAGAAAGTTCGTGACAATAAACAGCAAAAGAAAATTTTTCTAGGAATGCCAAAGTTTTCGAGAAAAATACTGAAAAGGCTGTACGTGGCATTTATTTTCATACATTTTTCAGAGCGAACATTGCACTCGCGATATCTCAGAACGGGTTGCTCTTAGAGGAAAAATGTCAGAACCATTTGTAGAGAGTTCTACAACTTGGTCTCAAGTCATTTTTGGAAAACTCTTACCGGTTTCGTGAACAATCTTTAGAACCTCAAATTTTTACTTTGACCCCGAATGACGTTTTTAGCACACATATGATTGATGGGGACTTTTGAAGTTTTTTTTCTGGCGGCGAATTTGAGCTCTCTACCAAAATTTGGCTCTGTGGAAATTAATGTTTTCTATCATTCGATATTAATCGTGAATTGCTTTAACATTGTTGTTGGGAAATTTCATATCAGTTTTCAAATAAAGTTTTCGTTCATTAGAATATATATTTTTTTGTGTAGGTGCACTGTGTGAAAGTACTCAGAGTGCATAGCATGCCTAGGGAGCTATTAAGACAATTGTCGATACACTGGGAATCAAACACAGATTATTACGCTCTTTGATTGGCCTCTCGAACAATAAAATTGTTGTTGCGCTTATGAAAGCGCTATAGTCGCACCGACCAATCAATAGATGTTGTTTTTATGGTCAGTCGCTCACTTGCAAGCAGCGAGGCAACAACATACAAATTTTCCTCGTTGCTTTCTGGTGAGCGATGGAGCAAAAACAAATGACATTATTTTATTGCCCCTTAACTTAAGCTGAGGAGATGATCATCCTATTTAAAATCAATTGTTTTGACAATAGTCTAGGAAAAAGTTTCAAATATTATTTGGGGCACGTTTTCAGGGTACACATTCAAGTTCTCTGCCCAAGGTATCTATTATATATAAATGCGCAAACATAACAGGTTCCTCCCTTTTTTGCAATAACCACAATTCTAAGGTATATAATATTTGGTATGTATCGATATGTCTCGCCGAGCAGGGTGTTTGACAACAAACCAAACATTTAAAAAAATTAATTATAATATGATTTGAAAATCACACCACTACATGTGATATACACGCATTCGCTTTATAGAGCCGCTGTTATGGGTGTATGTATGACCACTTGCATTGTTGTGTTTGCATTCATTGCAGTAGGGTGAGTTGTTTTGTTGACAGCAATAAGATAACATGAGCCAGCGGTCAACTTTATTGAGCTTAGGTACAAACAGTGTTTACAAAAACAAAATCTGTGCGTGGGGATTCAGAGAAGCAAATGCTTTTAAAAAAAAATCACAAATAAGCTAGATCATGCACAAGGCCATTCGTGGCTAGACTTAGTGAAATAAAATAAAATGGAAAATTGATAAAATTAAAAAAAAAGTAAAATCAGAAATAGAAAAGTGATTGAAAGTAAAAAAATAAAATTTGTTGGAAATGAAAGGAAAGGGAATAATATAAAATACATAAATAAAAATGAAACAAAATGAAATAAATAAAATATTAAATTAAGAAAATAATAGGAAAGGAAAGGGATGGATAAAAGGAAAATTAAGGTAAGTTAAGGTAAGGAACGGAAAGTATGACAGAAAAATCAAAGGGAAAGGAAAGGAATGGAAAAGAAAAAAGGAAGGGAAGAAAGGAAATGTAATGTAGGTAAAGCAGTGGAAAAGAGAAGCAAAAGGAGAAAGACAAAGAAAGGAAAGAAGAAAAAAAGAAGGGAAAGAAAAGGTAGCGAGGAAGAAGGTATGGAAAATAAATGAAAATATAAAGAAAGAAAAATAAAGGAAAGAAAGGTAATGAAAAGCTAAAAAAATAAGTTAAGGAAATGAATGAAAGAAAAAGAAAAGCAAAGGAGTTGCGGAAAGGAACAAAAGAAAATACGGAAACGGTAGGAAAGGAAAGGTAAGGAAACGAAATGAGAGGAAGGGAAATTTAAGAAAAAAAGTGAAAGAAAATAAAGGTAAGAAAAAAATAAAAAAGAGAAATGAAATGAAAAAAAAAATGAATAAAATGAAAGGAAACTAAAGCAACGGAAACGAAAGGAAAGGAAAGAAAAAGAAAATAAAAGGAATGTAATGGAAATGGAAAGAAGGATCAGGTAAGAATATAAAAGAAACGAAAAGAAAGAAAAAGAACAGAGAAGAACAAAAAAGAACAAAAAAGAAAGAAATAAAGAAAGAAGGGAAATAAAATGAAATGAAAGAAGAGAAAAGGAAAGAAAAGGAAAGAAGAGAAAAGGAAAGAAAAGGAAAAGAAAGGAGAAGATAAGGAAAGGAAATAAAAGGGAAGAGAAGGAAAGAAAAGCAAAGAGAATAAATTGAGATGAAAGGAGAGGAAAGGAAAGGAAATAAAAGCAAATTAATGCTAAGGAAAGGGAAGGAAAGAAATACGTATGAAGACGACCTAAGAAGAATAAATAATTATCAACACTGAAACTATATTACTGAATGATGTAAAGAGGGAGGAAAAGGAAAAATGAATAGGAATGTATAGAAACCAAAAATATACGAAATATGGAAAAGAAAGGAAAATTTAAGAAATAGCAAAAAGGTAAGAAAATAAAATAAGGTTTTGTGGTTGAATTTCAACCACTGGGCGAACTCTAGTTCTTTTAATTTTTCCCTGGACCTACTTCATACTATTTCACTAAAAACTTGAATATGTAGTTTTAAATATTTGTTTAGACAAATTATGATTGTAGCTTTTTAAAATAATATACCTCGAAAGGAAATCCATTATTTACCACAGGACATCACAACAGGAACCTGGATACCCTGAACAAAATTAGGTACATTTTTAATTAAATTTGGATCTTTATATTTGCTTCAGAACGTTGAATTTAAAAAATTAAGAGAGTTTAAGAATAGGCTGTTTTTCATTAAGATTTCTCGAATACATCAGAGGCTGGCGGAAAAAAATGTTTATAATTTCGGTACTAAAAACAATGAAATATATATATGTTGAACAGTGTAGTTGGTCTATACATATGTTTGTGTGCCATGCATAAGTTAAGGGTGCTGACGAGTTGTTTGCAAAAGAAACTCGCTCGTGCAAGTGACGCGTGAATTAATGATGGACACCGAGAACAAACTCATCATATCTACGTACAAACATACTTATCTATAAACGAATTTGTTTTACTACTTGTATCAACACATTTCTAATTTTACTTTTATTTCTCCTTTTTTTGATAGGCTGTAAAATAATTACATTTGAGTGTGGAAAAATTAATTATTTTGAAAATGCAACAATTGCTGGAGTGCTGAACGAGCAATGCATTGTGCGTCATGCTTTAGTTGTTGTTATTTGGGGTGGCGCACCCTCATTCACAATTTGTCCCTATTTTTTTTTGTTTTTTTCTTTCTGAGGACAAAAGTAATATTTCAATTACACTCATCGACCATAAATTTAGTAAAGCATTTTGAAGCGTTTTCCATATTTTATAGAAAATTGTTATTACCTACTCGCGCACGCAGCTGAAACATAAAAGTTTCTAGGAACATAGTAGACGCACGCATTGCATGCCAACATGGACATCCCAGCAAGCATTTGCATTTGATTTCAAGGTGATGAGCATTTGAAAACGGAAAATATTATATAATCTCTAAGGTTAGTCTTCAAAGATACCGAAACAAGCCGTCTACGGAATTTCGGTTTCTATTTTCGTAAGATACCATACAGCGCATGCCTCATGTTTAGCGAAAAAAAAAATAAATCCACCCTCGTTAAGTTTCAGATAAAAAAAATTCGAGATAAGATTTTGTTCGTGAGATTTTTATACCCACCGTACTACTAGTACTTATACAAGGGTATAATAATTTTGTCTACATAACGGTACTACGTAACGGGCGCTGCACCGCCCACTTTTAAATGTGACATTTTTGAAAATTTGACTGGTCGTGACTTTTAAACTGATTAAGATAGAACGACGGAATTTGTCACAAAGCATACTAGTATCGTTGGTAATATACCTGATAAAATTGAATAAAATCGCCCTCCAACCACCCCCACTTTCGATATCGAAAACTTCGAAAATCACCTAAATTGACATAAGTCGGTAACGGAAATTGTTAAAATGATATAGTTTGATAGGATGAGCCCCCTAGTCATTCTATTATGATTTTTTGATAAATTTTTAAAAGTAGGCCCACTTTTAAGGGGCATTTTTGAAAATTCCACTGGTCGTTTTTTTTTACTAATTACGGTAGAACGATGAAATTGGTACAAGGTATACTAGCATAATAGGGAGTGTACTTATTGTAATTGGACGAAATCGCTTCCGAACCACGCCCATTTCCGAAATGGAATATTTTGAAAATCATATGAAAACTACCGCTGGGTATTTAAAGTTCGGTTTACCCGAACTTAGACTTCCTTACTTGTTTTCCTTATGTTTACTGGATTAACTCATTACTTTTCCTCTAGCATCGCGTAATACACTATATTTTGTAAGTATTTGTATGCAATTATCTACACTTCAGTGTAATTATCATTCATTTGTAATTTTCTGCGTAACATAAAATTGCGCGATAATAACGGTAAAATGTAAAGCTTAGTTCACGATAACCACTATCAACGCTATAAAAGGTAGTGCTTAGCTGTCACATAAAAACGTAGTAAATGTGCGAGTTTAATGCTACAGCTACACGCGCAAATTTATTGCGGTTACTGTCGTCATCACCCATCAACCATTCGCCATGTGCGCTTAAACTATCAACCCACAGTCATCATGGGCGATTCATAGAAGATGCTATCCTCTGTAAGTCCTGAGGGAACTCTGACATATGGTTGCTGTTATGCGGTGAAAAGTTCTATATATTTGACAGCCTATATGTGTGTGCATTTGTATGAGTTTTCAAGTATTTTCTCTAAAGAGGATTGGATGGCATATCTAATTGTTGAAAAATTTGTTAACCCACAGATTGATGGTGGTTAACATCATTTTAGTCACACAAATGCTTTATGAATAATTAAAAGTGATTACAAGATGATGCATGATAATTTATTTCCGGGAAAATAATTCACCCTCTATGGGTTAAAGTTCGTAAGCTTAGTTGATGTAATTTTTCCACCGAAATTTTGGAGTGCGATATATAATATTTTGGCAAGTAGGTAAGTAACCACATATCAGCTCGAAAAAAAAAATAATAAAAACAAGCAAAATAAAAAAGGAATAAAATAAAAAAAAAAAATAAAAAATAAAATAAAAAATGTTAAAAATAAAAATGTTTTGTCTGGTTCTCACGAGCTTTGGCCATGTCGATTCCCTGTTTGTTACTATGCCTGATCCCTGATTGATTATTGTTAACAGAAGGGTATCCCATGGATCCTCTGCTGTGATCCGAACTCCCACCACTCAGCGTGGGAGTTTATAAGTAGTCACAACATTAGTGTCATGAACCGTGGTAATGGCCCACTTTTATTAACGCTATTAGAGTGGAGGTAGCCAAAACTTGCCCTTCACCGTTACAGACTGTTACATCTCGGGGGAGGAATCAATGTCGGACCACAAACATTTAATTCGACATGGGTCACTTCTCTGACCATGAGCAAGTTTTCAGGAAAACCAAATGGGAACTATTTCGCTTTAAATCAGGGCCAGGCAGAATTGGAATTGAGGGTGTATTGGTGAAGAAGTGGTCATCAAACCAATCAAATTATGCTATGTCTCTTTGCTTCTTCAGCCACTAGCAAGTACTGTTGCTTGCAAGTGACTGACTGAGCATAGCCAACGACATCCATAGATTGGTCAGTGCGATCATACCGCTCTCACAAGAACAACACCAATTTCATTGTTCGAGAGGCAAAGCAAAGAGCGTAATAATCTGTGTGAATTTGGTTCTCAGATTTTCGAACAATTGTCCACATAGGTGCCTAGGCCTGATTTAAAGTGAAAATTGCTTACAGCAACCAATATATACTCGATTAACTCGCGAGGTGTCTCCAGATCAGAAAGCGTATACAATGTAATGTGCCTTGGTGGAACAAAAAGCTTGCACAATTAAGATGTCAAGCCAGAAGGTTATGCAGCTAAAGGCACAGGAGACTGGGTCTCTTATGGAAATGCTCTAACTTCTTATAATAAAGAACTAGGAAATCTAAAAGGGAAACCTGGAGATAACACTGCGAAAATATTAAAGATCTCCCTACTGGGAGACCCCAGATGGCCTTATCTAACTTCAGCCTCTTCAAATGTCAGAGACCGGATGGTATCTACCCTTGTTTGCTGCAGCAAGGAATCAACTATACAGCCCCAGCCCTTTCCAATTTATACAGAGCATCCCTGCTATTAGGGCACATTCCTAACAGATGGACAGAGGTTAAGGTAGTATTCATGCCGAAACCAGGGTAGCCGGAGAACTTGCCATCATCGTATCAACCAATAAGTCTCAGTTCTTTTCTCCTTAAGGGAATGGAAACAAATTTTGGATCAGCACATCAGGAAAATAAACTTAATGAAACTCCCTGTGTGTGAAAACCAATTCGCATATCAGCCCGTGAAATCTACGGAGGCTATTCATTGCCTTACGGAAAACATTTAGAAGGCTATATAGTCTATCGACATGTCAGGCGTATTCGATAATACGACGTATCTGGACATTGAGGAAGTGCTAGACTTGTTATCAGGTTATCATAACCATTAACGAGTTTTTTGCTGAGCTTCTCTTCAACTTGCAGTGTGCTGCTTTAATTTTTTTTCCTACAAGTTGGCGGGACCTACAGTTTTTGCTAACTCCGAACGGCACTTGCAAAGCAAATGAGTTTTTGCTGAGAAGCTTCTCATGGCAGAAATACACCTGGAGAGTTTGCCAAACTACTGCTGAGGGGAGACCCCGTTTTTAGAAAAAATATTTTTCTTAATTTTTGATGTTGGTTTTGTCGGGCATTGATATGACACGACCTGATGTAGTAGGCCGAGCACTTAACCGCTGCACCACGGCGGATCTGATAAAGAGCATTTATGTTGGATCAAGTCCGTGTGCGCATTCATAGCATTACTGAACTAAAATAATTTATACCAAAATCAATGTTGCCACTTGAAAATGAAAAAAAACTACCAAATTCTGGAATAGAAACTACCAAAATGAAAAAAAATCTACCAAATTAGATTTTCAGTTACTTATTGTAAAGAAACAATAATACAATTTTTTAATACAAAATAGTATTACATACATGTAAGTTTTAAGATTAAAAAAAAATATTTGGGAGTTCCATCGATTCGATATGATATCTAAGTAAAAAAAAAACTACCAAATCAGAAAAAAACTACCAAATTCGACAAATTAAAACAAACTACCAAGTTTGGTAGAAAACTACCAACTATGGCAACCGCGACCAAATTAAAAAAAAACAAGTAAGGAAAGCTGTCTTCGGCTGTGCCGAAGGCTAAATACCTTTCATGAATAAGCGTCACGATTTTCACTGTTTGATCCCCAGTACAGCCTGTGTGAATTTAACTTTAGCTCATACCGAAATTATCGGAGCTATCGATTATATGGGGACGATGTGTTATATTGGTCCAATCTCATTGATTTTTGACATCGACATTCCACATTCTAAAATAGCAACATTTACGAAATTTCACGTTCCTACCGATATAATTACAGGAGTTATCTACCAAAATCCGTTTATCGGAGCAATCGATTGTATGGGGGCTATGTGAAATATTTATCCAATCTCGATGATTTTCAACATCGATATTTCACATATAAAAATAGCAATAAGTACAAAATTTCACGTTCCTACGTGTTTAATTACAGGAGTTATAGCCCAAAATCCGTTTATCGGAATAATCGATTGTATGGGAGCTATGTGACATATTTATCCCATCTCTATGAGTTTCAACATCGATATTTCACATATAAAAATAGCAATACTTACAAAATTTCACGTTCCTACGTGTTTAATTACAGGAGTTATAGCCCAAAATCCGTTTATCGGAATAATCGATTGTATGGGAGCTATGTGAAATATTTATCCCATCTCTATGAGTTTCAACATCGATATTTCACATATAAAAATAGCAATACTTACAAAATTTCACGTTTCTACGTGTTTAATTACAGGAGTTATAGCCCAAAATCCGTTTATCGGAATAATCGGTTGTATGGGAGCTATATGTTATATTGGTCCGATCTTGCTGGTTCCGACAAATGATTCCTATATTGGAAAATGGTGGCCGCATACCAAATTTCAGCCAAATATCTCAAAAACTGAGGGACTAGTTTGCGTTCAAACAGACAGACAGACAGACGGACAGACGGACAGACGGACATGGCTAAATCAACTCATCTCGTCATCCTGATCGGTATACTTATTGATGGGTCTATCTCTTCTTCTTCTCATATTTACAAACATCGGACCAAAGTTATAATACCATTTCATGTTCATGAAAGGTATAAAAAACAATTTACATTGATAAAATCAACTAACCGTAGCAGGTAGTGACAGTTTGAGGTGTTAGACCTACCAACGCAAAATCCTGCTTAACGAGCCAGAAAAATACATTTCAAGGCTAAATAAAAATATATAGAGTGTCATTTAAATTCTTTTGTTGTTGGCATTTATTACTTTGCCTGCGGTCAAAAGTGCTGAAGTGAAATAAAGCTTTGCGGTGGAACTACAAAATACAAATTTACATACAAAAACATTAACATAAATTATATTAAAGTACACAAATTTATGTTATTAATAAATTTCCATAATTTCGCTACAAAAGACAGGGGCCAAAGGCAGCATAACGTCTTTGTTGACGCCATAAACTGACACAGTCACCGACACTCAGGTGACACATCTTGCTTGAGTTAGTGGGCGTTACACCAGGAACAACACCACAAAACGGAAATTGTTATCTGTCAATGACATTTACCTGAGGCATGCGCTGGATGGAGGGGGTATAATGTAAGAAAATGGTTAAGTGAATTTTTCGTAATTCCTTTCTACATAAATATTGTGCTTAATTTTGCGGAGGCTTGATTTATCTGCGCTTAACTTGACTGCACGTAGTATGTATAATATAGATGTTACGCTGTTTCTATCGCATTCGACTTTAACTACTTTAATACAATTTTGCTGCGGGATATTTTATTTGGTGTTTTATAATTTAAATTTTTTTCAATTTCGACTTAATCTTGCGATAGAAAAGTCTTTTTAAAGCAGTATCGTGAAGGAAAAAAGACCAGGGTAAATACTAAAAAATAAACTAATTTTTGAAGTTAACTTCTTAGGCGACGATATGAAGTTTTGATTAAGAGTAAAATTTGAGACACTATGCACAGCTGTAAATAACAATTTCAACTACTTTTTTTAAGAAAATGAGCGAATTCTACCACGAAAAGATAGAAGTCTTCTCGACTCTTCGTTTATTATTACTCTACAGGTGTTGTAGGCGGCCGCCGTGGTGTAGCGGTTAAGTTTTCGGCCTTGTACACCAAGTCGTGGTGGTTCGATGCCCGGCAAAATTAGCATCAAAAATTATTTAGAAAAACAATTTTTCTAAACGGGGTCGCCCTTCGGCAGTAGTTTGGCAAACTCTCCAGGTGTATTTCTGCCATTAGAAGCTTCTCAGCAAAAAAATTCATTTGCTTTGCAAGTGCCGTTCGCAGTCGGCAAAAAACTCAAAAGCAACACCCCACAAGTTGGAAAGAGAAGCTCGGCTAATATTTTACTGTTTTTATTTTTTTTAACAGTTGGCAACACTGTGACATCCTTATGTGCCTTATTACCCCTACTAAAAAAAAATCTTCCAAATAAGTGAAGTGGTTTTCGAGATAATATGCCAGAAAATAACTACATATAATAGAATTAGATGACAACCCTAGAGGGTAAACCTTGCTATAAATATTTATGTTGAGGTAAGATGAAAAATATTCATAATTTACTACCATTAGGTAATTATGTATCTCGCTGAAGTTTTCAACATTCCAAAAAGGTGGCAACCCTATAAAAACGTTTTCTTCCCCGAAAAGCATATTCAAAAAAGGCAGACAATAGCTGGGAGAATGAGTTGGAGTCTCTTTATTTTAGGTACCAGCAAGTTACTCCCAAATCTTTTGGTACAAGATCCAACCCATCCCTGTCATAAAAATTTGGTCTCACTTACTTCCTTAAAGTAAAGTCATTGCTCATATCGTATCAATTTACTTATTTCCGTTTATTGTTTCAGTTCTTTACTTCTCAGTTTGCTTTTCAGTCACTATTCGTTGTATCCTGCTGATTTCTAAATGAAGAAGAAAAAATCGAAACACGAAAAATAAATCTAACAACGAGTGATGGTTGCCTTGTTGAATTCACTGCGATTGACAACTTCTCTTTAATGATTGACAGCTTGCATGTCATAGATTTGTCATTTCCGAAACATTCAACTTAACGGAACAAGGAATTGTAGTGCTTCGTTTGACAGCAAAAAAAAAAAAACTATCCATGTATTTGGCAGTGACATTAGTGTATAGCTGATGGGGTGGGGGTTGTGTTCGAAAAAGTTCACATGTGCTCTGTTCGTTGTTCTTGACGCGAGCACTTGTCGTTTTGAAGTTGATGCTATTTACCTTTATTGACGTTACTCATAGTCTGCTTTTTTCGTTGTCCAGATTGATATGATTAATTATACCAGGGATAGCCAGCGCGTTCAACCTACTAAGCGCTACAACAACAATGTCATACTTTCTACAATATTTTCGTTCCTGGAATCACAAAAAATTACTTGAAAAATTATTATTAAACTAAGCCAAAAAAAAAAAAAAAAAAAACAGTTGCCGCAAATAAAAACAAATACAACTGAACGTATGTATGTGCGTACACATGTAGCTATACGCGTATGTACCTACGAACGCATGTGTGTACCGTTATACATTCACAGTGAAGCGCCACCGGTCAGTACGGGCGGTATGGTTTGTTGTTGTGAGTCACAAAGAGCAAGGTGTTGTTGTTGCAGAGCGGCAGTGAGCAGACTGAGACACTACGTGGCGATGACTGATTTATACATAACTCATGTGGACTACGAATAAAAGCTGTATCTTTCGCAACCCCTCAAAACGCATTGAACGCCATGTCACGCAACTAACTGTGTGACTTGTCAATCTTCCGTTCCATTAACTTTCCAAGAGTGCTTAAAATTAGTAAGGTTTTTTTTCGAGCAGTTTTTAAACAGCACACGTACCAAACGAACATGTGGCTGGAAGGTGGATTTTTTTGGTTTTTTTTTTTTTAATTCAACAAGTCGTCCAGTCAATATAAACATTTGAAAGAATAATAATTTTTGCATCGCCCCCCCTGTGTGCTAAAAAAGTAATTCGCAGTCAAAGGTAAAAATTTAAAGTTTTTTGGACTTGTTTCGAAAACGGTAAGTTTTTTCGAAAAATTACCTAAGAGCAAGTGGTCGACCTGGAAAGTCTCTACAAATATAGTCCTAGCATTGTTTCTCTAAGTATTACCACTTCTGAGATATCGCGATTGTAAAATTAGCTCTAGCTTTATTTGTCATGAAGTTCCCCATCGACAGTTTTGTAAAGCCTATAGTTATCGAGCTAGATCTACCTTTTATCCATGCATAGTATAAAAAAATACTAGTCCGGTAAATTTAGTTTATCTTGTAAAACAAAAATTCCCACAGGGAAAATTTTTTTTGGAGAGCTTAGGTTCACCCCAAGAAAGAATACTGCAAAAGTCTTCATCAGTGCCATTTGTGCTACACGGTAAAAAATTGTAACATAAATTTTAAACTTTTTTGGACTACATATATGATCAAACCAAATTTGGTTTCAGATTTAAATATAGACCAGTTTTCAAGAAAATTTATTAAATGAAGCGGGTTCCAATTTCAAACCAGAAATGTTTTAACAATTTTTCAAAGAAGAAATCATATTTTGTCCTTGGGCTGGGACTCGAACCAAGACTCCCCGTATCATGCCCATCTGCTCTACTAAGCTACTTCGCACACATAAATGTTGTTGGCAAAATTCAATCTTGAATAAGCTTTCAAACATAAATGAAAACAAAACAAAAATTTTAGACCGAGATGGTTTTAATTTTAAACCGAAAAGCTTTAAGAATAAAATAGAATTAAAAAAATGTGGCACTTGGCAGGATTCGAACGAAAGCACTTGGCAGGATTCGAACGAAAGCGCTCAAATACATTCAACCAAAACAAAAAAAATTTAGATTGCTTTTTCATTTAGATTTCAAGTCGAAACCAAAAGAAATGGAAATTATTTTTAAAATATTAAAATATTCCAAAAAAAAGCTTAAAAATCGCTTAAACTTTAGACGGGTTTAAAATTTAGGCAAATTTTTTTAGCCCTCTAAAGAAGTTATTCGGGATCAAAAGTCGAGAAAAATAAAAAAATTCTCAAATTTGGATTTTTCTCGACTTTTGTCCCCAGATAACATTTAACATTATAAAAACTAGTATAAACTGTTTTATCGAGTCTATGCGCAAATCTTTACTTTCCAAATTTCGTGTTATTTCCAGGGCTGAAAATTAACGTTAAATTTATCAAAAAAACGAAAAAAACTTTTGATTTCTTTTTGTTTATCAATAAAATTAACGTTAATTGTTCAACGAAAAATTTTACGTTATTTCTTTTCGTTATTTATCAATGTAACGAATAACGAACATGGAACAGAGTTTCCGTAATGGCTTGCTACTCCTTACTTTTTCAACTAGGTATCTAACCACTGGTAAAACTGACGTATTCAATGGTGATGCAAAAAAAAAATACAGCTAAAGTTTCTATGGAACTTTTAACTTAAACATAAATTTACCGGGCTTAAAGCGCAAGTGGCGTAATTCCACCTTTTATTGAACTGAGATATTAAAGGTTTTGTGTTTCAACTTATAGGGGGTACCCTTGATTTCACAAACTGGTTCTGCTATTTATTCTGTTGCTATGGGAGCTAGGAGTTGCCCAGTTAAAACACGTTTTCTCTCAAATAGTGTCTTCGCTAACTAAAAGAAACCCAAAACTGGACTAACGCCACTTGTGCTTCAAGAGGCTCATACATATATCAATTATACCAAATACTCCACGACCCTATAAATGTACTCGTAGTGCGCTATAGCGGTTAAGTGCCTACTACACCAAGTCGTGTCATATCAATGCCCGGCAAAAACCAACATCAAAAATAATTTAGAAATGAAATTTTCTAAACGTGGTCGCCCCTCGGCAGTAGTTTGGCAAACTCTCCGCCAACTTGTAGGAAAAAAATCAAAAACAGCACACTACAAGTTGGAAGAAAAGCTCTGCAAAAAGCTCGTTAGAGGTTATGATAACCTGTTGGTGTATCATTAGTTAAAGCGCTGTCGACCTTAAAATATTTTATGAATAATTACACATAATTTTGATAATAATTAATATATTATTATTAATATATTTTCTCACTTGACGTAGTGACAATTTTTTCTTTTCAATTTCGATCGAGTCGAGTGTGACGAAACTAAAATCCAGAAATTTTTAGATTTTTTACGGAAACGGGTGCCGACTTCCAATTCCATTTTTATTTGATCATCAACGAGAGAGACAACCCAAACTTTCAAATATAGGCAACTAAATTTTTCAACCAGAACAACGTCTTTCGGTTCAGTTAGTTATGTAATAAAAAATCATAAGTACTTTTTATAGGTCTCTTTATTTTTAAGAAACTTTAAATTGCATAAAATGAAATTAACACAGATTAAAAAAAAAAATGAACATTTGATGTGAGCGTAGAATAATCAAGATAAAAATGGACGTTTGGAAGACACACCAGGAGTACGATCTTCTGCCCAAACCAACATATTGGCACAAGTTCTGTATAGTTCCATCAAATCCGATTTTGGATTGTAGTCGCTTTCCTCGCCACTATCTACTACTTCGCCTTCTGAACTTAATTCTTCTGTCTCGGGATGATAAGCCTCTTGCTGCTGCTGTTGATGTTGTTGCTCTTTCAATGTTAGTAAAGCTATGATTGCTTCAATTTCTTTAGCAGATTTATTAAGATTGTTCTTGGCAAAGTGATTATACACTTCTTTTTCGATGTTTCCCGAAAAATGTGGTGATGGCATTTTTTGTTTTCAAATTTTATTTTTTACTACTTTTTTCTGGAGTTCTAAGTCGCTTGAGATAACTGAAATTAATGAAGCTAAGTTTTGAGCTTCGCTTTCTTTATGTAGTACGGCAGGTAGATTTGGGAAGACTTTATAGAACAATTACTACCTACTTTTCATTTAAATACTTTGTTCGTCGTTAATAATAGTGACACTATCCTTTTTTGTGTTGACTGAAAAATAGGCGCATACTTTTTCCACTTTTAGGGAAGTGGCTATTATTTAGGTTCTATAACGAACGATGACTGTGTCTTAACGAGGGAAAAATGGAAGTGGCCTTGGGCTAATATTATTGCAAAAAAAAAACAAAATCGTTAACCAAGCAGGTAGTTCATAGCTAAGATTTTAATATTTATTCTCCAGGGTGACAGTTATGAGGAATTTTGCATTGTTGAAAAAAAAAGTTTTTGAAGAGAAAAATTTAAAAATTATTATATATCAATGCTAGTTTAGATACAGTTGATATAAGAATTTATCGATAAAAGGTATATTTTTATACCTTTCATGAAGATGAAATGGTATTATAACTTTGGTCCGCTGTTTCTAAGTATGAGAAGAAGAAGAGATGGACCCATCAATAAGTATACCGAAATGATAAGGATGACGAGATGAGTTGATTTAGCCATGCCCGTCTGTTTGTTTGAACGCAAACTAGACCCTCAGTTTTTGAGATATTTGGCTGAAATTTGGTATGCTGTCACCATTTTCATTTTGTCGGAACCAGCAAGATCGGACCGATATTACATATAGCTCCCATACAATCGATTGTTTCGATAAACGGATTTTGGGCTATAACTCCTGTAATTAAATAGGTAGGAATAGGTAGGTAATTATTGCTATTTTTATATGTGCAACATCAATGTTGAAAATCGTTGAGATGGGATATATATTTCACATAGCCCTCTACAATCGATTGTTCCGATAAACGGACTTTTGGCTATAACTATTGTAATTAAACAGGTAACTATTTAGAATGTGGAATGTTTAGATTGGACCAATATAACACATCGCCCCCATATAATCGATATTTTCGATAATTTCAGTATGAAAAAAAAAAAAACGATTCAGGAGCCATATCACGAAGAGAGTACACTTATCATTTTGTGCACTTGTATTATACATGTTATAAGGAATATTCTTGATAAAATTATCAAATTCGGTAGTGGGATGAAAAAAGTCTTATCGTCTTGTGGTAATAAATTTATTTGTTGAAAATATATTTCCTGTTCAAAAAAAAAAAATCGATAGAAAGATGCCTACCTTTAAATCTCAAAACGCCATAAGCGGAGCTTTTTCTTTCTAAAAGCTTATGACACTGAGCTTATTATTACACTCTTCTACCTACACACATTCTGTCTTATGAACCAAATACAATTTTTCGGAAAGTGGACAAAAAATGTATGTATCTCAGTAAAAAAATTTTGTGTAGAAGCTTTTGTATAGCCTTGCTACTGTCTGAGATCTATTTACCCTCAAAATGCAAGCGCCATTTCCCATATTCCCTTCACTGTAATGTGCATCATTCACTTGCACTCTTCACAATTTGTTGAATCACTGATGACAATAACATGAATCCCAGGGCTTTCGCGCATAGCTCCTACAATGTAGCAATAAATAACCTTCTTACTGCTGCAATAGTACAAATGACCTTCAGTGGTGTTTGGATGAGAAAAGCGCATTCAGCTCATCTAAGCGCAAACGCACATTTCTGCCAATCAAACTAACTGATGTTGTACGATGATTATTAGGGTGTTGTATCAAAAATGTTGGTTTTTTGTTTTCTACGAAGTTCGATCTCGAAATTATGGAAAAAATACGTGAGTACCAAGTACTCGTGACGTTTGATATGTAAACATGTGCACCCGCACATAAGTTTAATTAAATTATTATTTTTAGGCGTATCTCTCATTTTTCATCGAGTTACCTTTAAAACAACAACAGCAACTTTGTTTCCATTATGACCCCGAAATGATTCTAAAAAATCCAAAATTGTTCCCAAAATTACCCCCAAGATGATCCTAAAATTAACCCAAAATGACTCCAGCACGTCTCATTGAACCCAAAATGAGAATAAAACAAAATTGACCCCAAAATTATCCCAATATGACCTCAAAACAACCCTAATGTTATCCCTTTCCTTTCCTTCCACTCTTTTCCTTTCCTTTCCTTTCCTTTCTTTTCCTTTCCTTTCCTTCCCCTTCCCTTTCCTTCCTTCCCTTTCTTTTCATTCATTCATTCATTCACGCCCAGCGCAAAGATATTTACACATTGAAAAATATTATCGCTTGCTTCACCGAATCAAATGGCTCAATATCGAGCTTTTATAAACGAAGGTATTATCTCAACAATTATGAAAATTGTAAAAGATTGTTCTAAGACAAGCATCGGCGCCCCATAGATCATAAGATCAGTCAAAAAAGTTGGATTCATCACTCAGACACGTTGCGCTCTTTGTTTACCAAATGATTTAGTCGTCGCTGGGCAAGGGACGAAACCACATCGCGTGAGGGTGTCGCTTGTTTGGTCAGCGATTGTTAAAAATATAGTTCGGACGATCACAGTGCGTGTATAAGCGTTCTCACTTTTACACTTGCATTTACAAATCTGCCGACCCATGTTCTAAGATCAAATTTTTGTAATCTAACTCACAGGGAGAGTTTTACTTTCTAAATTATAGAAACTTTTTTCCATGCAAATAAGACACATCCTAATGTTCATACACATAGTGCAATACCATCACTCTTTCGTTTACTCACAATCCAAACATATCTCAATTCACCCACTTGGACGCTCAACCATTCAGTCAGGTAGTCAATCAATTTGAGTGCTTGCTAGCTTTTTGTGTTGGATTGAAACTTCTGCGACTAGTGTTTGGAATTTCAACGCAAAAAGAGAGCTTCAACGGTGGTGGGAGGAGGTTACCAGCCCAACAGAAATTGTGTGTTTCGAAGTCGGAACGAAGACTCGCTTAAAATCTAGAAAAGGACGACGAAGCCTTCGAATAAAGTATTTAAGTATACATTAACAAATTCTTTGGGCAACTGCGGCTAATTTGGGGTAGTCAACGAACAGTACTATCTTTTGAAAATACTACTAAAATTGAAAATCGAAAGAAATGGTTTTTGTTCTGAAAAATATTCTAACGTTTTTAGCAAGGACTGAAACCGAAACCATAACCGATTCATTTTTCAAACCCGAAACCGTAACCGTTATTTTTGTCTGAAAAGAACTAAACCGAAACCGCTTGAAAGGCTGGAACCCGTTCCAAACGGTTTTGAATTTTTGTTAATGTCTTACTTCTTTTAGTGGGTGCAAACATTTGAAACATTTCTATGGAAGATTGTCGAGAATGCTTACAAAAGACACGTTTTGACATCAGTATCAAAATTCTGAAAGAGGAAATTTGACTACAGTTGAATGAAGCCATGGAAAAAAATTTACGAGATACGAAAAAAAGTTATAAAAATTGAGATATATTTTTTCTGGTCATCGTTTCCATGTGTGCTAAAAAAGTTATTCGGAGTCAAAGGTCAAAATTTTAGGTTTATTGGACTTTTCCTGAAAATGGTAAGGTTTTTCGAAAAAATATCTTAGATCAAGTTGTAGACCTGGAAATTCTCTAAGCATTTTTTCTATAAAGGTAACAATTTCTGAGATATCGCGAAATATATCCCACGTATGGACTTTTCAGGATTTTTTTCGATAAATTTAGTATGCATAGATACATTTTCTTTTGCCGTTTATTGAAAATGAAAATTTTTAATTTTGTAAAGCCTATCGTTCTCGAGCTAGAGTCACCTTTTCTCAATGCATAGTAGAAAAAATCACTAGACCGGTAAATTTAGTTTATCTTGTATAACAAAAATTCCGACAGGAAAACATGTTTTTGGAGAGCTTAGGTTTACCCCAAGGAAGAAAACTGCAAAGGACCCAAGGCTCTTAGGTAATTTTTCGAAAAAACTTACCGTTTTCGAAACAAGTCCAAAAACCAGAATATTTTGACCTTTGACCCCGAATAACTTTTTTTGCACACATGGTATCGATGTGGACTTTTGGGGTTTTCTATCTGAAGGTAAACCTAAGCTGTATACTAAAATTTGGCTCTGTGGGAACTATTGTTGTTTCAAATGTCTAGATTGACCAGACTATAGTGTTTTTATTGGAAAACCAAAAACGAACCCCGAACCGGAACCGAAATAAATAATGAAGTTTAGTCCGTTTATGCCTTGGTTCTTAGAGCTAAGCCGATTGTTTAGCCGATCATTATAATGTTGATCACCATGCATACCGAAGCCGAGTGCTCGGTGGGGCTTTAGATCCCAGAAGTAAGGTTGCTCCTGATACTTCCTTTTAGTGCTCCATTACATACTACTTTAACTAGTACTCGGGTAGTTTGCAGCTCACTTAGGTTTTGTTATTTTAACAATTGAAATGAAAACAGAAATCATTCGCATTGAAAACCAACAACTAACTACGCTTGCACATAATGATGTTGTAGTCGTGAAATGATGGAATGCAATGTTTGCGATGATGAAAAGCTAAGAGCTAAGCGAGATGGAAAAACGGTGGACGGTGGGTGGATGATTTAAAGAAAAATCCAACAAGACAATTTGTGGCATTCATATTGCAGCTGATGTCAGTGATGATGAGGTTGATAAAAGGCGTTGTTGATTCAAGATTCTTAAAGTTTCGTTTGTTATTCTTATTCCGCTTGCTACGTTATAGTAATTTTCAAGTTGTTATTGTTGGAAACTGGCAAGTAAGCCAAACGCACATTATAATATGAACTGCAAGTATTTGCGTAGCATTGCGGGAGGCGTGTCGAGTATCTCGATTGCTTCAAGTGCCACACATACATGTATACATCACAACGTCTTGCGGGTGGCCGTAGCTTGCTTTGCTCCACAAAATAACGGACGAACGCTTTTCAACTTGACATAATGAAAATGACAATCACACTTGAGACAAATTGTGAATTTATTCAAGCAGTTATAGGGGCGTCTTCTGGTTTTGTTGTTGTTGTTGTTAGTAGTGATGCTGATGTTGATTTAGCTTTTAATGGCAACGCGCTTTTTGCTCGATGCTGAACTGATGGATCACTCTTTTAGTGTTTTGTAAATGTCACAGTGGAAGGGGCGTTCAAATATATGACATTCCTGAAAATGTTGCTCGCTGTCAAATGCACTTCACTCACTAATCAAAAATCTAGTGAATTGGTAATTGCAGTATAATACACTCGACTTGTAATGTGCTGTTTGTTGAGAGTTGTACTTTTTATTTGGAAGTGCATTAAAAGCAAATAAAAAGCCCCTCTGGAGTTAGTGGGTACGAACTTTTTATCTGAAGCAGGGTTTTAATTTTTTTTTTTTTTTGGATTTTACAATCATTCAGGTGGTAATTTTTAAAATAAGAAAAATAAAGTAAAATAAAGAAAATATATGAAATAAAAAATAAAATATAATAAAATGAAATAAGAAATAAAAAAGTAAAATAAAATGAAATAAATTACAATAATATAAAATAAAATAAAATAAAATGAAAAAAGTAAAATAAAATGAAATAAATTATAATAATATAAAATAAAATAAAATAAAATGAAATAAAATAAAATAAAATAAAATAAAATAAAATAAAATAAAATAAAATAAAATAAAATAAAATAAAATAAAATAAAATAAAATAAAATAAAATAAAATAAAATAAAATAAAATAGAATAAAATAAAATAAAATAAAATAAAATAAAATAAAATAAAATAAAATAAAATAAAATAAAATAAAATAAAATAAAATAAAATAAAATAAAATAAAATAAAATAAAATAAAATAAAATAAAATAAAATAAAATAAAATAAAATAAAATAAATTAAAATAAAATAAAAAACGAAAAATGTTCAACAAAATTCAATACTATAAAAAAATTGTATAAAACAATGCAGAAAGGAAACAACAAAATATAAAACTAAATAAAAGAAAATTGAATGAATAAAATTAAATAAAATGAAATAAAACAAGTAAGGAAGTCTAAGTTCGGGTGAAACCGAACATTTTATACCCAGCTGTGCACATAAAGTGGGCGTGATCGTTCACCGATTTTTCTTATTTTCTGTGGTAGTACTCTACATAAACATAACATGCCTGGTACCTAGTTTCGTAAATCTATCTCACACCGTTCTGAAGTTGTTAGCAGTCGAATTTAAAAATTGCTTGACTCATAAGTGGGCGGTGCCACGCCCACTTTCCAAAATTTTGAAAAAATTATGTAAAGAATATGAAAGTTGATGTATGTACCAAATTATATTATTATAGCGAAATCAGTTAATTAGATATGGACTTTTCAATATTTCCACCTCCTTTCAATATAACTTTTATGAAAAAGTAGGCGTGGTCGAGAAGCGATTTCGTTTATTTTCTATAGCTGAATTTACCACAACAATAGTATGTCCTCTACGAAATTTCGTTATACTAGCATAAACTGTTCTGAAGTTATTAAGGTCAAAATTTTAAAATTTCTTCAAATATACGTGGGCGGTACCACGCCCCCTTTTCAAAAATTTTTATAAAATCGGCCTTAGAACATCTAAATCAATACATATTGCAAATTTTATCATTGTAGCTGCTTCTAATATTGAATTAACCCATTTTATACGTTTTTCGAAATTTTCGATATCGAAAAAGGGGCGTGGTTATGGTCCGATTTTACCCATTTTCAATAGCAATCTATTCTGAACCCAAATAAGTACGCATGCCAAATTTGGTGAAGATATCTCATTATTTGCTCAAGTTATCGTGTTAACGGACAGACGGACGGACGGACGGACGGACGGACGGACGGACGGACGGACGGACATGGCTCAATCAAATTTTTTTTCGATCCTGATCATATTGATATATGGAAGTCTATATCTATCTCGATTCCTTTATACCTGTACAACCAACCGTTATCCTAACAAAGTTATAATACCCTGTGTACAAGTACAGCTGGGTATAAAAAGGGACGTGTGGCACTCGGGGACTGCCGCGGTAAAGCTATTGCATATCACTTTTTATCAACGTATGCAATTATAATATTTATGAAAACTCAATGAGTACAACGTCATATCGTACTATACTACGTAGTAGTATAGCCTAACGCTTACAGATCCAATTTTATTGCAATGTCATGTAATGTACAGCTCCAATTTTATGTAATCGGCCTGTTGCTAACATCAACGCCTAAATGTGGGCAACGCTTATATTTATTTTTTCAAATTATATTGCTAACGCCGAACCTTTTGACATTGAAAAAAGTCCGTTACGAACTTTTTAACATTAACATTTTTTTCATTTTACTCCCACCGCCAAGGCCTGCGATAAAATCTTTGCAATAGCTTAACAAGTAAGGAAAGCTGTCTTCGGCTGTGCCGAAGGCTATATACGTTTCATGAATAAGCGTCACGATTTTCACTGTTCGATCCCCAGTACAGCCTGTGTGAATTTAACTTCAGCTCATACCGAAATTATCGGAACTATCGATTATATGGGGGTTTTATTGTGCAATCTGATTGATCGACAATTCACATACGACATTCTAACAGAGCAATAGTTACGAAATTTCACGATCGTACCTATATAATTACAGGATGGGGGCTATGTGAAATATTTACCCCATGTCAATGATTTTGAACATCGATATTTCACATATAAAAATAGCAACACTTTGCCTCTATAATTACAGAAGTTATAGCCCGAAATCCGTTTATCGGAAAAATCGATTGTATGGGAGCTATGAGTAATTTTGGTCCGATCTTGCTGGTTCCGCCAAAGGATTATTCTCATATAAAATAACTCGTCCATACCAAATTTCATCGAGACATCTCTAAAATTTGCGTACAAACAGACGGACGGACGGATGGACAGACGGAGCTGATCATAACGGTATACTTATTAGTGGGTCTATATCTTCTTTTTCTCATACTTACAAACATCGGACCAAAGTTATAAAACCATTTCGTGTTCATGAAAGGTATAATAAAACAAAATAATCTAAAATTAAAGTAAAATAAAGTTACGATAAAATAAAGTATGCAAGAGGTTTTTTAAATTATATTTTTCTGAAACCATGCACATGGTTTCCATCATCCGCGACACTTGACATTTTCCCCTTCTCCTGCAATATACCGATATACTTACATGTGAGTATGTAACTCAGCTATTCCATCTTTGTTTTTGTAAAGCCAATTTAAGTTCATTAAATATCAGTTTGCAAACTCAATGAACAAAGTAAATGTGTCAAATTTCAATTAGTGTCAACACGTCAAAAACATGAAACAACAAATCGTACTTCCGCGCATGCAGCTGTGACTGTCATGAACTACTCCGCTTACATCAAGAAAAATCCATTAGTGCCAATGACAGCTAAACCGAAGCCACTGATTTAGTTACCTATTCCGCAGTACGTAACCAATTCAGCCCCTCTATAACATACACATAAAGGAACATTGGCTTCCACGTATGTACATACGTATGTTGCAAGCACTGATTAGCCAATTGCGGCGGCAACCAGAAAATGCATTTAAACAATAACAATAACAATAGACAGAAAACTGTTTGACAGATGTTGACATACGGAATATCAACAAAAGCTCGAACACTTTTTAATGAATAATATACCTGCAGGGATATATCCAACTCTTGAAATGAAATGCTTGTTGGTTTGGAACTGCAATATTCTGAATGAAAAGGAACTAGTTCCAAAAGCGACTTATTTGAGAATAAAAGTCCTGTCCGGTTTTAAAATCCAGGTTCTGTAAGTATGGCTCGGGGTAATCGAAAGGAAAGTGGTCTGAAAGAGGAAAGTGTGTGGGGGTGTAAGAGTAGGTCGCCTCCCCGTTGGTGCACCCTGGGTAACGCTAAATGACCTACATGGCCTACACGGCTAGTTTCTTGTATTGCCGGTTCGGTTCTACGAGAACGGTACCAGTACTTGTGCTGTACCCATCGTGCCGAAACGACCCGGGCCGTTTTCTTATATCGACCCGGCCAAGAGCAATACACTCGGGGCGACCCTGTCTGACATTTAGGCAGGGCTACACCTCGCTACAACAACAACAACAGGAAAGTGGTCTGAAGGACTATATACAGATATGATTATAGTGTAGTGAATGAAAGACCAAAGGTTCCTTTGTCTGGGTCATTTTATGCGAATGGTTGAAGGAGCTTGGTAGAATAAGGTTTCCCCAATAAAATTTGAAGCAGGGGAAAGCCTCGCATGAGATGAAAAAAAAAATGTGAAGGGGGACTTGAACTCCATTGGAATTGCCAATAAGGTTTTGTTATAGATACCTCAAAGTGGTAGCAGAGGAAGGATAGACCTCGACTGAGATGGGAAGTACATGGGGGTTGGCTTCAACTATCTAGTGTTTCCAATTGACGGCAGTTGTCGATAAAAAAGGATGAGTGGCGTGATTTTTTTATTCGTTTGCGAGGTAGTTTACAATTAGCTCGTTTGATTACAGGTTTGTGCTATGAGGCCAGTAAAATTATGACTATGTCAATGTGAGTGCAGTGAAGCTGAGTCAAAACACGTGTGCTCAAAGTCACATGTACCTTGTGAAGTGCATGTGGGAAGTTTAAAAAAAAACTTATATAGAAGACTATGGGATTAGTGGAAAAAATTTAAAAACTTCTCTGCTTTTCCAAATGAGTTTTTCTTTTTGTTGGCGAGGGAGAAACTCCATGATTTCCTTCGACAATATGCTTTGCTGATATATGTATGCAAGAGCGATTTTCCGCCATCCCAGCCATATTTGGTTTCGAGAGAAAGGCTTCGGCGTTATGCCATCTCTAGTATGGCTTTTAATTTGATAAACCTCTTTGTCTCTAAATCAAGTTTGAGTAAGGGGTGACGAATATAAAAACCATATGTGACCCACTTAAAATAATAGATAACAACCCGACCTCTCCCCAGCGAGTTAGTGGCTTAGAATATGCCCGAGGTCGGCTTCCGGTCGTAAGATGCGACTGATATGCAAATATGTAGGTAATGACGTGCTAACTCGATGGTTAATCTACGGATATGATGCCTCTCTTCTCACATTACCCATCTATTCCTTCCTTAGGGATGGAGGATTGATATGACCTATAATGTTCCACCAGTCATACCAAATCGCTACCACGACGGTCGTTCCGTACCGCAAGGAAGTACCGCAGCGTACCGGGTTCGTATGCGGTCAAGGACTGTCAATGTCGGCATCACTCCACAAAACCTTCGAGGAGTGTTTTTTGCTGTTACAACAAGAACAACAACAACCCGACCCGCTATAATTTTTCCTCTAAGTTGGGATATTCCCAATTAATTTATTTTTCCGTGGAATGCCCCTTTCGCTCTCAAAAACCGTGCATTTCTCCGCAAAATATGTTGAGCACTTTCTTTACGTTCTACGTGCAACATGTTGCTGTTGTAAGTTAATCCCAACAAATGGTGCCAAGCTATGGTGTAAGCCGCTCCGCCTCACCAGCAACCGTGCAACTACCTAATAAATATATAATGCCTCTGTGCAGTTGCACATATGGTGCATATCTGTTTATATGTACGAGTATTGTGATTGCATATGAAAAAAAAAAACGAAATCGACCACAGAATGTCGGGACTTGTACAGCTGATTTGCATTAGATACGCAGTGGTGTATCAAATGAAAAATTCAAAGGAACAGCGACAAATGTTGCATGCCACATGCATTAACATACTCTTGAGTGAGCACACATGCAAACACTTTGCTACACATTTAATATAAGGTGTTGCATCCTCTTAGTTTGGAGTGCACATGTGACGCTTTTACTAATGTTTCTTCCACAGTATGCGGCTGACGTCACATCGTCTGTTGTAGCAATGCATGTGCTTGGCGCAGCATGTGTTACATATAATATGTGAGCAAGGATATGCTTCAGCTCCTCAGCGATATTAAAGTGTTAAGCATTACATTATTCGTAGGCATGAGATTCTCTTCAAATCCTCTCAAAGGACACTCCTTTAAATCGCTGTGGTGCACAAACTGCGCTAGAAGTAGTTAGCTAGAAAATGTTGTACGGCAGGGTGTGCTGGTAACGCCTACATTTCATACTAGGACGCTTGCTCGATGCGTAAATAATAAATTAAATTTCTGTATTTTATATTCATTTCTGTTTAAGTATTTCAAATGTATTTCGAGTGATAGCCCGCTGGGAATGATTTTTTGAAGCGAGCCTTCAGAGTCAGGATTTTTGTTCGGGCTATTATTGGGCACATCATCTCTCGAGCCTTGGTATATAGAGAAACAAGTTTTTAGAACGTGTAACCTTCTGTATACCCAGGTATTGTCACCCAGGATGCTGTAATGGGGTTCTTATCTAATCTTGTCTTGCGTCATTTATTGACGCACGCTAGTCATTCCTTTTTAGCGATAACTGACGCCAATTGGAAACCCCAAGGGAGTTCCACTCATCCTTTCCCCATGTTGTTTCCATCTCAATCGAAGCCTCCGTCGTCCTCTGCTGCCGGAATTCGGGTGACGATAGGAAAATCCTTTGAGCTGGAGCTTTTTGTCCATTCGCATAACATGGCCCAGCCAGCGGAGCCTTTGAGCTTTTATTCGCTGGCTCATGGTTAAATCTGCTTCGATGCTCGCCGTTTGCATCACGGGAAAACCATAAATCTTCCGAAGAACGTTTCTCTCAAATACTCCAAGCGCCATCTCATCTTCTCTTGACACTGTTCATGATTCCGAGCCGTACATCAGGACAGGTGGTGTAAGAGTAGGTCGCCTCCCCGTTGGTGCAACCTGGGTAACGCTAAATGACGTACATGTCCTACACGGCTAGTTTCTTGATTTGCCGGTTCTACGAGAACGGTACCAGTACTTGTGCTGTACTCATCGTGCCCAAACAACCCGGGCCATTTTCTTATATCGACCCGGCCAAGAGCAATACACTCGAGGTGACTCTGTCTGGCATTTAGGCAGGGCTACACCTCGATACAACAACAACAACAACAACAACAACAACAGGTATGACGAGAGACTTATAGAGCGCGATCTTTGTTCTGCGAGAGACGACTTTACTTCTCAATTGCCTACTCAGTCCAAAGTAGTACTTGTTGGCAAGAGTGGGGTTGCCACCTATACATTCCTAGGTTTAATCACCACATTGGATTGTTTAGTCTTATTTTTCGTCATTAGGTCTTTTGCTACAATCTAAGCTATTTTACATATATGTAGATGTGGCCACTTGTTGACAAACATAGGTAAATAAATTTTAATCACAGCCAGAGCCAATAAGAAGAGCGGGTCGAGGGGCGACCCCGTTTAGAAAACCCTCTTTTTAAATAATATTTGAAGTTGCTTTGAGCGGGAGTCGATACCAGGTCACTTGGTATAGTAGATCGAGCACACTACCGCTACATCATGGCGGTCGCCAAAGCGTTGACTATTTCTCCAGAATAAGATTGACCCGTCGAAAGACTTAATTTTTGTCTAGAGTGTAAAAATTTGTGATTCATAGTTGACATGGATTTGTTAAACAAATTAAATAACCAAAAAACAACAAAAATCAAAGTAAGAACTACTCTGCCGGCGACAATAGCGTACTTCATTAATTGATCAAAGAGTCTTCACCGGAATAACATGTCGACAATGTGAACAAAAAAACTAACAACAACAATACGAAAAGCACAAATGAAAACTGACAAGTGCTACACAGCAGTTGCCGCATTAAAGTGAGGTTAAATTGAGATAAACGATAGCAGAGCAAATAAATAAATAAAAAAGTCAGAGCAATGCGATATTCATGTAAATACATATCTATGTATGTGATGAAAGAAAATCGCTGTCTTCTCAATTGACTGTCGGTTGGGATGTCATTCTGGAATGAAGCTGCCACATAAAAAGCGCAAACACAGAAATTTACACACTTGCCATCGACAGAAGTCGAAAAATATCGAGAAGCTGATGTGGAAGTCACATGCGACAAGAACAATCGATGGTGCCTTTTGTTGTTGTATTGTTTCCTTTACCCACTACCTTGACAGATTTTACCATTTCCACTATTTGAAAGGTGTCATTGTCAACTCTTGATAAAATAAGATAAAACAAAACAAAATTAGATTAAATAAAAAAATAAATAAAATTAATAGAACTAAATGAACAAAAAATAGAACAAAATATAAAAAAATTACTCAAAAAAATTGAAAAAAATATAATATTTTATAAAGAAAATAAAATAAAATAAAATAAAATAAAATAAAATAAAATAAAATAAAATAAAATAAAATAAAATAAAATAAAATAAAATAAAATAAAATAAAATAAAATAAAATAAAATAAAATAAAATAAAATAAAATAAAATAAAATAAAATAAAATAAAATAAAATAAAATAAAATAAAATAAAATAAAATAAAATAAAATAAAATAAAATAAAATAAAATAAAATAAAATAAAATAAAATAAAATAAAATAAAATAAAATAAAATAAAATAAAATAAAATAAAATAAAATAAAATAAAATAAAATAAAATAAAATAAAATAAAATAAAATAAAATAAAATAAAATAAAATAAAATAAAATAAAATAAAATAAAATAAAATAAAATAAAATAAAATAAAATAAAATAAAATAAAATAAAATAAAATAAAATAAAATAAAATAAAATAAAATAAAATAAAATAAAATAAAATAAAATAAAATAAAATAAAATAAAATAAAATAAAATAAAATAAAATAAAATAAAATAAAATAAAATAAAATAAAATAAAATAAAATAAAATAAAATAAAATAAAATAAAATAAAATAAAATAAAATAAAATAAAATAAAATAAAATAAAATAAAATAAAATAAAATAAAATAAAATAAAATAAAATAAAATAAAATAAAATAAAATAAAATAAATAAAATAAAATAAAATAAATAAAATAAAATAAAATAAAATAAAATAAAATAAAATAAAATAAAATAAAATAAAATAAAATAAAATAAAATAAAATAAAATAAAATAAAATAAAATAAAATAAAATAAAATAAAATAAAATAAAATAAAATAAAATAAAAATAAAATAAAAAAAAAAAAAATAAAATAAAATAAAATAAAATAAAATAAAATAAAATAAAATAAAATAAAATAAAATAAAATAAAATAAAATAAAATAAAATAAAATAAAATAAAATAAAATAAAATAAAATAAAATAAAATAAAATAAAATAAAATAAAATAAAATAAAATAAAATAAAATAAAATAAAATAAAATAAAATAAAATAAAATAAAATAAAATAAAATAAAATAAAATAAAATAAAATAAAATAAAATAAAATAAAATAAAATAAAATAAAATAAAATAAAATAAAATAAAATAAAATAAAATAAAATAAAATAAAACAAAATAAAATAAAATAAAATAAAATAAAATAATAAAAACTAAAATAAAATAAAATAAAATAAAATAAAATAGAATAAAATAAAATAAAATAAAATAAAATAAAATAAAATAAAATAAAATAAAATAAAATAAAATAAATTAAGTAAATTAAAAATTGAAACAACAATGTTTCTATTTGGTTTTCGATATATTTCGGCTACACTTCGGTAACCATCATCAGGAAATTTCTTTCTACACGTCGACGCGGAGCTTTCTCCCCTCGAACAAAACGGATGTGTAAAAATAAATTTCCTGATGATGGTTACCGAATTGTAGCCGAAATATATCGAAACCCAAATAGAAACTTCGTTGTTTTTATTATTTTTTAAGATGAGTTTCTGACCTCGGTGGCCAAACAACTATCATATTAAAATAAAATAAAAAAAAAAACAAATAAAAAAAAAAAAAAAAATAAAAAAAAAAAAAAAATAAAAAAATAAAAATAAAATAAGACAAAAAAAAAAAAAAAAAAATAAAAAAAATTTAAAAAAAAAATAAAAGAAAAAAATTAATAAAAATAAAAATAAAAAAATAAATAATATAATAAAAAAATCAAATGAAATAAAATAAAATAAAAGTGAAAAAAAAAATTTTTAAATTGAATAACAGAAATTAAAGAAAAAAAAATTAGTTAAAATGGATAAGATAAATATAAAAGAAAATAAAAAAGGCCTAAACTGGATGATAAATACACAAATTACAATTTTTTTTATTAAATATTTCTTCTTCATTTTTTCATATTTTTATAGCAAAATAGTGTGAATCTAAATGGTTGAAAAAAACCTCAACACACGAAAAACTATAGGTAGCTAAAGAAAAAACATGCATACATACATACGTATTTCACAGTAACATGATTTGTAGGGATTAATTCATCAAATCAAAACATGATATTGCACGTTGAAGTATTCAATTGAAAAGTGTGGTTATTTTCATGTTTTACAATTTGTGGTATTTATTTTGATCCAAGCGCTCATCTCATATCAATTTTCAACTCATTTGCTAGTTATTGGGAATTAAAATAATTGTTTCTCTACATATTCAATGATTTTTTTCCATATCGAAATGTTCATGTTCATTAATAATTTTGATTTTAATTTATTTTAGTCAAAGGAGTATGTATACGGTGGTCCTTATTTGCAGGGAGACAATTTTTTCATCAGATTTTCACGGGCTCAACTCCTAAATCGCGATTGGAAACGTGGGTCAAAGTTCAGACAGCAGTATAGAGACCCAAAACCCTTCGGCGTTTCCAATCGGAACCAAATTTTGTATGTGACATCTCCGAACACAGCGCTGTCGCTTTCGTGTACCTATTGGAAAAAGAAAAAAAAATAACTTTTATTTTTTTAGTCTCCATAGAGAAATCTGAACGATAAGCCTAAACCACCAGGGTGCAACCTATATTGGGGGTGAGACTAGAAAAATTGTACTTTTGATTATGAGGACCACCCTAATGAACATGTATAGTTAGGTTACAAATATGTAATGTAAAAATCGTGAGCGAAATCAATGAAATAGCTACAATTTTAATTTGGGACATTCCAAAGTTAGGATCGGAACGTTGCAAACTGGTATTGCTATAGCAGGGCAGTCTTTCACCGAGGAGAACCCACAAAAAATCACTATGTTCCCATAGTAAAAATTCTACAATGAAATGTACTACATATTTAAATTACTGCAAGCAACCGTTATCGTCATCTTCCAATGTTTTTTTTTTTTTTGCTCAGATCTTTGCAGATCTTGGACTATATGTCAGCTGGGTTGGAAGATATTTTTGTCAAAGCTATTCCTAGAGGTTAATTGTTTATATCCTGCTCACTATTTCCACACAT
>CAXKVI010000002.1:13698074-13713074 GCA_964058755.1 Campiglossa producta | reverse complement strand
TATGCATAAGAGATAAGCTGCATAAATGTCTTTGATGTATGATTGTATGTGCGTACTTCACCTAGTTTCCATTTGCCAAAAACAAATGTACGTGAAAGCAGCAAATCTGCTTAACTGTAAAGGAGTGATGCTCAGCGCATCTTAACTGCCTATGCATGAGTCCTTCACTTGGCAAGCAGTAGAAGTTGCATTGTACGGGAGATATCTAAATATGTTTGGGTTTATGTAGGCGGTTCTTTGAGATTTTCTGCACTCAACATTGTTTACCTATTAGTGGCGATATGCACCTGGCGTGTAGGTAGGTAAGGTAAGCAAAAAGGACATTGAGGTAAGCAGCGTGGTGGAGTGTTGTTATTGTATTTGCATTACTAATGCTATTGTCCTTTCTGACATTTGTGCTTGGGTAAATATCGTCGCTCCCAACGAAGACTAATACGGTTCAGTTTTCTGCGTCGAAGACTAACACACTTCGTTCTTTGCGTCGAAGACTAACACAGTTCAGTTCTATGCAAACGCAGAAAACTGAAGTGTGTTAGTCTGCATTTGCATAGAACTGAATTGTGTTAGTCTTCGACGCAGAGAACGAAGTGTGTTAGTCTTCGACGCAGAGAACGAAGTGTGTTAATCTTCCACGCTAACTGAACCGTGTTAGTCTTCGTTGGGAGCGACGATATGTGTGCATGTGGATACACTTGCAAATATTTGCTACTTGTGATGCGAAAATTAGCAAGTATCTGTTTTCGAGGCACGATGTAACTCAGCTACGGGGTTCTAAATTTGTTTTTATCTCAATCTCGTTGCTCAATATCGACGTTAACGGGAGTACTCGCAAAAGTGGGTGTGGTCCATCCGACGAATTTTACTTTAAGACCTACCCAGGTGTGCAGAATCTAGGAAAAATATATACTTATTCTAGTCGTTGGCTAGATTTTCCCACAATAGACAAATCTGCCTTTTACCTGCCAGGGGTCTGCATTTTAATCATTTTACGTTATGTATATCCAGACTATTTTGGGAATCGCTTGACCGATTTGGATAAAATTTTTAATATAGATAGTATGGTTAATTCTAAGACTATCCACTTGGGGGTTGTCACCTGGGGCGGTTTACAGGGTTGCCACCTATCTAAATTCTTTTTTAATTTTGTAGCAAAATATGCCTATATGGGTATCAAATGAAAGATATTTTCATCGACATGTCAACTAAAATAATTTCAAGTAGGGTTGCCACCTTACCGCAGGATATATGTATATCCGGACTATTTCGGGAACCGCTTGACCGATTTGGATGAAATTTGGCATATAGATAGTATGATTGATTCTAAGCCTATCCGCTTGGGGGTTGCCACTTGGGGGGTGTACACGGTTGCCACCTATCTCAATTTATTTAAATTATGGAGTTAGATAAACCAATATGGGTATCAAATGAAAGGTATTTTCGCCGACATACCAACTGAAATATTTTCAAGGGTTACCATTTTACCGTATTGTATTTGTATTGTATATTTTTGGGATCATATTTTTATTATTTTAGGATAATTTTTGGATTAATTTGGGACAATTTTGGGGTAATTTTCGAATCATTTTGGAGTCATTTTGGGATCATTTTTGGATAATTTTGGGATAATATTCGGGTCATTTTGGGAACTTCGGAAGGTCTTTTTGGGGTCGTTTTGGGATTATTTTAAGACTATTTTGGGAACATTTTTTTGGGATCATTTTAGGGTACATTAAGGGTGTTTGGGATCATTTGGGAATCATTTTTGTATTATTTTGGGATCATTTTAGGGTCATTTTGGGATCATTTTCGGATCATTTTTGGTCGTTTTGGGTTTAATTTCGTTACGTTTTGGAAGCATTCAAGGGTCTTTTTGGGATCATTTTAGGACTATTTTGGGATTATTTTTGGGTCATATTGGGATCATTTTGGGTAAGTAAAGTTAGCGCTAAATTGATAGCACCGAGCAAGATCGGCCACACAGGTACTGACATTTAATTCAAGCTATTGTCAAAGTGCCTGGGTTTAATGCTGATTGAAAGGCAATGCAATTTTTCTCGGTAGCCCCTTGATTTTGTGGAAATAGAAAATCTAGTCAGCCCCTAGGCTAAATTAAATAAAAATCAAACACCCCTCTCTGATCACAATTTTTTCAAGGTTTTACGTCGCATGATTTAAGAAAGAAGGTACTCATACTCAGCTCACTAATATCACCGAGTTTCGAAGGCCCTGCGATCCATTATAGCGGTATAGATGAGGAGGAAGAAAAGCAAGAAGGTGTTTTTGTAGTGGATTTATATTGAAAAATTCCACGCCCTCCTTTCCAGTAACTTCCATTTTCGGTCAAGAGTTTGGCGTTACGTATATCGCCTTTCTATACTCTATGGAAACTGAATTCAGAGAAAGGTGCCACGCTTCCTTTGCCGATAACGCCAATTTTTTCTAGTGAGTATATCTCTAGCTTCCATACGAGTATCTCCTTTTAGAGATATTCAGCCTCAAAATGGGAATGCATGAAAATTTGTATATATGAATAAGCCAGTACCATTTCCACACACCGGCATTTAGCTATTACCACAAAACCAGAAAACGGGATTAACATCACTACTTCGCATGCCTCTTCATTACGGTCTTGGCTTTTCATTGTCTGTCTATTACTGTTATTTATAAACACATACATAAATACATATTCAAGATGCAAATCTTACTTACATGTTGAAAGAGGATTTATTTCGAGCTGTTTCCATGCTTTTAGGATTTTCATTACAGTTTTTGTTGTATAATAAACTGCTGTTATTTGAGATATTTCAAGTACATAATTCTCTGCGTATCAAATTTCAAAAAATGTGCTACAATTTTTTCAAAAGTGAGTTTTACCGGTGGATTGATGACAGCTGTTTGAAGGGATGCAAAACGCTCATACCTGTATATTTAAAAAAAAAAAATATATATAAAAAAATGCCTTTATTTTGTTGAACACGTTTTTCAGACATTCACACTGTGTCAACATTCTCTGATCATTGTTTGCTCTTACCACCATATATTGTAGTTAGTTTTATAAAAAGTAAAAGCATTTTACTAAATTTCATTTCAGTTTCCATGTTGACTTTTTCAGTGCACCACAACAGCATCGATTATGCAGATATTTGAGTTGATTTTATTGTAAAATTCCACACTCAATATTTGATTAACAACTACACCTCGTTTCAATGTAGACATTTATTTACTCACATGCTAGTTTGTTTTTATTTGTATTTAAGTTTTTTTTTGTTGTTTGACATGCATATTTAACGGTGACATGTCATAGCCCCAAGTGGCAAAATCCCAAGTAAAAAAATTGGGATTATGACACTCTCTTGCAGTGTCATAATCCCAATTTTTTTACTTGGGACTTTGACACTGTAGACTGGGTGTCATAATCCCAAATAAAAATGAGACAAAATCCCAAATATGAAGTTTGGGATTATGACACTCCCTTGCAATGTCATAATCCCAAGTTGGAAAAAGTTGGGATTATGGCACATAAATTTGGAATTAAAAATCGCGCGATTTTTTATTATGATATTATGATTTTAAAATATTATCTCAAAATTATTCCATGTGGGTGGCCCAAGTCGGCATAATCCCAAAGAATAGTATACAATTGTAAACAAGAACCGGTCTTAAGTGCAGATAGGAATGCCGTCTTTATCCATGTGGCCCGTGCTTTGAAAAGATTGCAGAAAAACATAGCAAAAGCGAGACTCTAACTTTATGCCCTTTTTGCCGACAAGTGGTTGAAACATCGGAGCAATTTTTCATATAATTTAAAATTGATGTAATTTAAAATTAATTCTATTCCTTTAAATTTCTTTAAGGATATTATTTTTTTACTTGGGATTTTGCCACTTGGGATTTTGTCATGGCACCATATTTAACACTGACATATCGCACACGAAATCAAGAAGAGTCACAACTCAAAATCAGAGTAACTTTCAGTTAATTGCTTCTGGATCGCCGAAACCGGTTTGTTACAAAACCAAAATTGACAAGAGATGACGAAAAATCGTTCCAATATTCCTCTCCACCCTCTATATATATGTATATCCAACCTGTCGGAAAAACACAAAACAAAATTAACTCCTTAATGAATAGTTATCTTAAACAAAAAAAAGCACATCAAATTCACCGTAAAATGCAATTACTTAATTTCATTTCCGATCGGATATCAGATTTCTTTGTTAAAAATTTACAGCTAAAATTCACTCATTAAATTAATTTCATTTTATGGTGTGCTTTTTTTGTTCAAGATAACAATCAATTAAAGAAATTTCCGAGGTCCATTACAAAAAAGGTATCCTTTTAAAGAAAAAGTTCAAGCTTTAAATTGAAAATGAGTTGAATTTTGTGAAGTGAGCCACTTTTTTCGAAGTTGTACTATCTTTCTGAAACTTTTTTGTATGGTTCACAACAACAAGAAAAAAATACGTTTGGGCCAATTTTTCGAAATTCGAATTATTTTCAAAGTTATAGCTATCAACACTTTTCGAAATTCCTTACATTTTGATGAATTTCTCACGATTGGTTAAACCGATTTTGCTAATTTTTTAAATATATATAAAAGATGGTATCTTCTTCCAAACGACGATTAAAGTTTTTTGCAAAAATTTGTTTGCAAACATTTTTCGCAATTTTTAACTTCTCCATCGTGGGCAGATGGCGCTTTTGTATGATGTTGTTGGGCATTCCATTAGTAACTATTAGCAAAAAAAAATTTTTTGGCACTTTAAGCGAGCGGGAGTTATTTACATTTTTTACCTTCATAGTACACAGTACGTAGAGAAAAAAAATTTCATGAAAAATTAACTAAGCCTGTAACACGCCCCAAGTGGCAACCCCCAAGTGGATTGTCTTAGAATCAACCATACTATCTATATTCAAAATTTCATCCAAATCGGTCAAGCGGTTCCCGAGATAATCCGGATATACAAATATACAAGTTTAGCTCGTTTTATGTTATAAGATATTTGAAAAACAAAGTATGAAATTTTCTCAAAGATCTGTTGTAGACTTTTAACGTAAATACAAAACTTTAGTTGCAAGATTTTGTAAACCGCACCAACTGCTGCAAAAAAAAAAAAAACATTGTCGCTTGCTCGGAGACCTGAATTATCACTAAATATAGATAGATTTCGACAACCTCTAATTTAAAATTACTTTGTCTCAAATATCTAATGGAATATTCAAAAGCACTTTGCAGATGAACTTAAAAGCTCAATTACATGCTTTTAAAAATAAATTTTAAATAAAATAAAATTAAATTTATTAACACGTTAGGAAACCAACATAACGAAAAGCACAAGACGGATGGAACAAACTTTTGTAATAAAACACCAGCCATCAAATAATGAAATGAATGCCCAAAGGACAAAGGAAGCAGATGAGAAGCATAGGAACGCGCGTGGTTGTAGTTGATTGAACCATTAACCCACATCAAAGTCTCTAGTGAAAAGTCATCGATGGCAGAGCAATTATTGAAGCAATAAACAAACATAATAATATCATCAAATATTCATTCGTAGCAACATTTTACCATTAAGTGATAATAGCATTTAGTTGATGTGCCCAGTGGGCTGAATAAAAGAAAAATACACCAACAAAGTAAGCAAGAGTTTGAATTAGAAAACAAAAATAAATTAAATTAAAATAAGATAAAAAATAAAAAATAAAACAAAAAATAAAAAAGTAAGAAAAAAGAATAAAAACAAAAAAAAAATTAATTTGTTGTCAAAATAAAATAAAATTAAATTAATTGAAAAAAATTAAATTAAATAAAAATAAAAACGAAAATAAAAAAATAAGAATACAATAAAGTAAAAAAAAAAAAAAAATTAAATAAAACAAAACAGAGCAAAATAAAGTAAAATAAAATAAAAAAAGAATAAAATAAAATAAAACAAAATAAAAAAATAAAAATAAAATAAAATAAAATAAAATAAAATAAAATAAAATAAAATAAAATAAAATAAAATAAAATTAAATAAAATAAAATAAAATAAAATAAAATAAAATAAAATAAAATAAAATAAAATAAAATAAAACAAAATAAAATAAATTAAAATAAAATAAAATAAAATAAAATAAAATAAATTAAAATAAAATAAAATAAAATAAAATAAAATAAAATAAAATAAAATAAAATAAAATAAAATAAAATAAAATAAAATAAAATACAATAAAATAAAATAAAATAAATTAAAATAAAATAAAATAAAATAATAAAAATAAAATAAACTAAAATAAAATAAAATAAAATAAAATAAAATAAAATAAAATAATATAAAATAAAATAAAATAAAATAAAATAAAATAAAATAAATTAAAATAAAATAAAATAAAATAAAATAAATTAATATAAAATAAAATAAAATAAAATAAAATAAATTAAAATAAAATAAAATAAAATAAATTAAAATAAAATAAAATAAAATAAAATAAAATAAAATAAAATAAAATAAAATAAAATAAAATAAAATAAAATAAAATAAAATAAATTAAAATAAAATAAAATGAAATAAATTAAATAAAAATAAAATAATAAAAATAAGATAAAATAAAATAAAATAAAATACAATAAAATAAAATAAAATAAAATAAAATAAAATAAAATAAAATAAAATAATAAAAATAAAATAAACTAAAATAAAATAAAATAAAATAAAATAAAATAAAATAAAATAATATAAAATAAAATAAAATAATATAAAATAAAATAAAATAATATAAAATAAAATAAAATAAAATAAAATAAAATAAAATAAAATAAAATAAAATAAAATAAAATAAAATAAAATAAAATAAAATAAAATAAAATAAAATAAAATAAAATAAAATAAAATAAAATAAAATAAAATAAAATAAAATAAAATAAAATAAAATAAAATAAAATAAAATAAAATAAAATAAAATAAAATAAAATAAAATAAAATAAAATAAAATACAATAAAATAAAATAATAAAAATAAAATAAAATAAAATAAAATAAAATGAAATAAATTAAATTAAACTAAAATAAAATAAAATAAAATAAAATAATATAAAATAAAATAAAATAAAAAAATATAAAAAAATAAAATAAAATAAAATTAAATAAAATAAAATAAAATTAAAGTTGTATTCGCAATTATTGCATACATGCGAAGTTAAAAGCTGCCACTACCGTTAAATAAGTGCCTTGCCGTTGAGTGGCCGCTTGTTATTTCTCAGAAGCATGGCTCTGAAATTTTTGTTTTCTTTGTCGACTTTTTTCGCCAATTTTTGGGGATAATAATTTCTGGCTATTTTCACATTTTTTTGGGATAACTTTTGAACTTTATCGGTATCATTTCGGGATATGTTCCGAAAAATTTCGGGACGAACTTTTCTGGGATTATTTTGGAACTTTTTCGGCAAAATTTCGGTATGGTTTTCGGGACTGTTTTGGGACCATTTCGGGAGTTTTTGGGATCATTTAGGGGGGGGGGTTTCGGAACTATTTTGGGCCAGTTTTGGGACTTTTTTGGGATAACTTCAGTACACATTTGGGATATGGCCCAGACTTTTTCGGGGTCATATGCTAACTTTTTATACCCAGCTGTACTTGTACACAGGGTATTATAACTTTGTTAGGATAACGGTTGGTTGTACAGGTATAAAGGAATCGAGATAGATATAGACTTCCATATATCAATATGATCAGGATCGAAAAAAAATTTGATTGAGCCATGTCCGTCCGTCTGTCCGTCCGTCCGTCCGTCTGTCCGTTAACACGATAACTTGAGCAAATAATGAGATATCTTCACCAAATTTGGCATGCGTACTTATTTGGGTTCAGAATAAATTGCTATTGAAAATGGGTAAAATCGGACCATAACCACGCCCCTTTTTCGATATCGAAAATTTCGAAAAACGTATAAAATGGGTTAATTCAATATTAGAAGCAGCTACAATGTTAAAATTTGCAATATGTATTGATTTAGATGTTCTAAGGCCGATTTTATAAAAATTTTTGAAAAGGGGGCGTGGTGCCGCCCACGTATATTTGAAGAAATTTTAAAATTTTGACTCTTAATAACTTCAGAACAATTTATGCTAGTATAACGAAATTTCGTAGAGGACATACTATTGTTGTGGTAAATTCAGCTATAGAAAATAAACGAATTCGCTTCGCGACCACGCCTACTTTTTCATAAAATTTATATTGAAAGGAGGTGGAAATATTGAAAAGTCCATATCTAATTAACTGATTTCGCTATAATAATATAATTTGGTACATACATCAACTTTCATATTCTTTACATAATTTTTGCACCGCCCACTTATGAGTCAAGCAATTTTTATTAATTTTAACACCATTAACTATACAAAACAAAGAATAACAGCATTTTATGTGCACAGCTGGGTATGTAATGTTCGGTTTCACCCGAACTTAGACTTCCTTACTTGTTTTAGTTAATTTATAGAATTTTTACGGACCATTCCCGTATTTCTGTCCCAAAATATATTCTGAAATTATGCCCAAAAGGTCCCGAAGTAATTGCAAAAAAGTCTCGAAATGATCCTAAAATGTCCGGAGCATATCCCGAAAAAGTACTGAAACTATTCCAAAAAAGTCCTGAAATGATTTCAAAAAATTTCGGAACATATCGCGAAAAACTTTGCATTTAATAATCACCAAAACTTGAAGCATTGCATTAAACCTTGTGTAGTCACGACTTCTGTTCCATTTTTATGACACACACACCCACAACACCACCCACAAAGCTCACACCCAAGCAATACTCTGCGCAACCACCAGTTGCATCTATCGCCTTATCATGTCAGCTTTGATAAGTAAATCAGCTGTGAAGCATTTACAATCCACTCTTAGATACAAAATTAACAAATTATCTCAAGCGTATCATGTATTAGTATAAGTGAGTAAGTGCTAAGTGTATCCTGGAAGTTTGGGGCTTGCGCATAACAGCACATTTCCAAAGTGGAACTTAAGAGCAACGGAACTTGACATTAACTTCCACAAACAAACATGCAACTTGCAACTTCTAAAGGGACTTTTGCAATGTTTAAATGCCGCCACAGGAATGGTTTTGATGTTTATAAAATGTTATCCTTGCGCAAGTTAACGAAACAGTTCCTTACGTGCCGCGAAGTGATAAGGTCATACACTTGACGTATAAACGCTTGCTAGTCGAAATCAAATGCGATTTACGAAAATCGTTTAAAAATAAATTCACAGAGAAATTTGCGCTCTAAAAAATAAAAAAGTAACTGCTTACGTTATATAACAAATATCCATTAGTTTCATTTAGTAATCTTGAATTGTTTTGGATAGCTACAGTTTTATGTGAAAAACGTAAACAAATCGATTTACTTCTATGTTGATGCTCCAACAAAGTTTTATGAGAATTTGGTAATAAACATAAGATTTATGTAAAAAAGTTTAAAGCTAAACAAAAAAGAGCGCTTATAGCGTAAATTTATAGCCATTTGTTTTTTTATTGTTATCGTTCATGTTACAAACGCGTGGTTGCGTGAGACTCATGTGCAGTGAATTTGTGTTTGCGGCAATTTCATAGTCTACTTTTAGGCGCACAAACAGCTTTGGGCGGGTGCAGAGGTAAACTTATTTGTGTGTGTGTGTGTGAGTGAACTTTAACGGTTTTGGCGCGCAAAACAATCGAATTTAAGCGTCTAATAAATTTGTTATTGTTTTTTTTTTTTTTTGTTCTGATGTGTAATTGATATTAGCAACATTTAAATGTTTATGCAATTTTTGGCGCGTTAAATTTATAACTTAATAAAACAGCTGGATTCGTAGTGTGCGTGCTGGTACTAGAACACTTTGGCGCATATAATCGAAAGTGCAATAAATATTTTACTTATAAGTTACTTTGAATATCTTTGGAGTTGTTGAATCACATGAAAAGTTGTGCACCAAATAGCTGTTAATAAAAGGCAAATAGGTAAGTGCAACAGTCGCTGAGTTGAAATCTAGATTTTTTAAGAGTATTGTGTAGATATAGAACTCTGGACCGATTTCAGGGTGCTTTTCAAGCAGTGGCGATCCTGACGAAACAATCGGATCTATAAAGTGAAATCTAAAAATTATTTTTTGTCATTGAGTAAACATTTTTTATTATAATCATTTGAAATTTGTGATTTTCAGCCAAGGGGTTTCAAAAATTATTTAAGTAAATACTATACAGTTTTTCAATGAATAATTATTTGCAAAATATTTTTAAAATGGAGTGCTTGCAGGCACTCTTCTGTGTACAAATAATTTCAACGACCACAGAGAGCAAGCAAGAAAAATTACCCCTTTAGGTATGCAACATATATTATATTAACCAAATCAGTAGATATGCCTTAACAGACGCCTAAAATTATGTACTATCAAATTTGAAAACCAACGTCAGTGGATTAATTAAAAAATGCAAATGTCCTATTTCAGTTAGGTATCGGATCTTAAACGCCCTATGTCATGATACTTTTTTTCTTGAATGCTGAGTCCAAGAGTTCAATTGAATAATTTGAAAATGTGTTGTTGACATGAAGTAAGGGAGTTTATTTTTAGTGATCGGAAAACTATGTCAAACCAAGCACCTGAAAAAAAACTTTGTAAATTTATTTAAAAAAATTGGGCAAACTGTGGTTATTAAAAAAAAACGAATGGCGACGATACATATACCAACAGGTTATCATAACCTCTAATGAGATTTTCGCCGAGCTTCTTTCCAACTTGTGGTGTGTTGCTTTTAAGTTGTTGGCAGGACCTTCTGTTTTTTGCCGACACCGAACGGCAGCTGCAAAGAAGATGGATTTTTACTGAGAAGCTTCTGATGGCAGAAATAAACTAAGAGAGTTTGTCAAACCAATCCCACGGGGCGACCCCGTTTAGAAATAATTTTTCTAAATAATTTTTGATGGGGCTTTTGCCGGGCAGCGATACCCGACTATTTGGTGTAGTAGGCCGAACACACTACCGCTACAGCACGGTTGACGCCAAATTGGAAATTATGTTAGCATAATTTTAGGCGTTCGATTTTGACATACTTTCCGAACTCAATTTGTATTGTATGTAAGATGTATCGTTTATTTATTGAAATTCTGAGTTAAAGCTTCATCGAGGACTAATTATTTTTTCTGTTGCATACTTCAAGGCGTCAAATTTAGTTTTGTATTCTCTATAGCACTTTACGTTCTCAGGTGCAGTTTGTAACGATTGCGATCTTGAAAAGTCCACTGAGTCACGCGAACAAAAAAGTACACAAAAAGAGTAATTTTATTCGGAGAGGATCGCTCTTTAGGAGACCGGTAGCAATAGATGCCAAGCTAACGAGATTGCGATCTTGAAAAGTGCACTGCGTCACGCGAACAAAAAAGTACACAAAAAGAGTAATTTCATTCGGAGAGGATCGCTCTTTAAGAATCTGTGGGTATTAGGTATGCAAAGCTGCATACTTTTAGGCACTTGTATTTTTTCGTAAAAATTTGCAAAAATTAGCTTGTGATGGTGGGCGAGTTTAAGTTTTCACCTTGAAGGATTCCGTTAGCTATGGTTGGTAAGGTTGGGATTCAAGTTTTTACTCCGACAACGAGCGATTGCTATGGTTATTAAGGAAGTGAGAATATTTGTATGACATAGAGGCGGGTTTTCAGTGCGAGTTTAAGCTGCAGTGCGAGTTTAAACTTAGTTTAAACGGCCAATTTGTATGAGATAAACTCTAGTCAACCTTGTCTGTGGTTTAAACTTGCACTGGAGAACCGGTAAATAACCTTTGAATAAAAGTTAATAGCTATGTCTTTAATAATAGACGTACTCCATTGCTGATTTTGGGTATGACCTTTTTAAATCCTTCCATGGTGCGGCTGGTAGCATTTTCAAAATTGCGTTCCTTCTTCTTTGTGGGTGGTGCAACGAACTACTAGGTATAACTGCTATTTACTTATCCGTGCTACAATATTCTGCCGTTAAAGATTTTCTCAAACAAGAAACTACGCCAGTGGGGCGCAGTGTAAATTGCCAAGCTATAGTTGGTGTCAACAAGTCAAGATTATTTAAAAACAAAAAAAAAATAAAAAAGTGAAAATATTTGTAGATGCCGACAAAATTTCACCGGAGGCAAACATAGAACAACAACAAAGCATGCGCCAAGTTGAATGCCACAGCATCAGCAACACTGCAACAATGCCCCCACAAAGCTGCCTGCTACTTATACATCTGGTTGCACGTCAACGCCGCCGTTGTTGATGTGTGGCATCGTGTTAAAAAAAAAAAAATAAAAGTAAAAAAAAAAATGCAAGTAGAGGGAGCATACACAAAGGTTAACACACTTCCACTTCTACGCAAATACAACATACTGCACGCTCACTCACTTTACTCCCTCATTTTACTCCCTCAACTGTTGCCGCATAAATACTCGTAAATAATTTCATACTTTAGAGAGATTGGTGGGTAAGGCAGTGGCAACAGGGGGTTTATCAAGCTAATCAGTTTCGCACACTGCTGGCGCCTATGGCCTTTTATGAGTGTATAAGCTTGTGTGTAGTGTAGCGGTGCTGTGGTTTTCGCAGTCGCAGCTGTTTATGTTGCCCCCATCAGTGGCTGTTGTTGACACTTTGTTGGCGTTGGAGATGGTGTTGATGGTGCTTTCCTTGCTATGCGTTGATTTTATCATCAGAAAATTGTTTTTATTTGTTTGTGTTGTTTTTGTTGCTCATTTCTGTATTTGTTTTCCTTGCTCTTAAACACATACATATAACTCATTTTGTTTACAACCTTTAGTTAATATTTATTTTTTTTTTCCATGTCAATATGTCGTTTTTGCGGCCTGTGATGCAATTTTTGCTGAAAGTAACAACGCTTGAACTATTAAGAATGAAAAATAACAAGTAAGGAAGTCTAAGTTCAAGTAATCCGAACATTAAATACCCAGCGGTAGTTTTCATATGATTTTTGAAATTTTCCATTTCGGAAGTGAGCGTGGTTGGGAAGCGATTTCGTCCTATTACATCAGGTATACTCCCTATTATGCTAGTTTCATCGTTCTACCGTAATCAGTTTAAAAGTGAAATTTTCAAATATGCCTCACTGAAAAGTGGGCGGTGCCACGCCTACTCTTAAAAGTTGATCAAAAAATCATACTTGAATGACTAGGGGGTTTATCCAACCAAACTTTATCATTTTAGCCATTTCCGTTACCGAATTATGTCAATTTAGGTGATTTTCGAAATTTTCGATATCGAAAGTGGGCATGGTTGGAAGGCGATTTTATCCAATTTCATCAGGTATACTCCAAACGACACTAATATGCTTTGTGCCAAACTTCATCGTCCTATCGTAATCAGTTTAAAAGTTATGATCAGTCGAATTTTCAAAAATGCCTTCCTTAAAAAAGGGCGGTGCCACCCCCACTTAAAAACTTTATGAAAAAATCATGACCAGGGGTACATACCTGTAGAATAATATCATTTTAGTCATTTCAGCTACCGAGATTAGTCATTTTATGTGATTCTCGAAATTTTCGATATCGAAAAAGGGGGTTATCATCCGATTTCGCCCATTTTCAATATTTCAATAACAACTTACCTTGGCCAGAAAGTAACCTGTATATAAAATTTCATGGAAATATCTAAATTTTTACTCTCAAGTTATCGTTTACGCACAGACGGACGGACGGATAGACGGATAGACGGACGAACGGACAGACGGGCGCAGATGCCTCAAAGAACTATTTTTTTCAACCTAAGAACTTTCATATATGGAACTCTATATCTATCTCGATTATTTTGTGCCGTTACGTGGTACCGTTATTTGGACAAAATTATAATACTAGTACTAGTACGCTGTGTATAAATATCAAAGCAGCACACTACAAGTTGGAAGAAAAGCTCGGCAAAAATCTCGTTAGAGGTTATGATAACCTGTTGGTATATCGCCGGCATTACTTTGGAACGCAGATAGCGAAGAGTCTTGAAGGGGAGAAAATCTGGAACTGTTACCTTTAAACAATTTTTTTTGTCTTTGTCCATCAATCACGCAAGAAAGGTTTAACGGATTTAGATGAAATTTGGCATGCAGACAGCTAACAGTATCGAAGGAGCAGTAAGCTATGTCTCTTGAAAAAAATTGGAGGTGTTGGGCCTCCTTTGTTTTTTTTTTTTTGTCCATTAATCAAATAGCTAATAGCCTGGAAGTTGCGATAGGGTATAACTTTGGGAAAAATTGGTTGTCTTGGTGCTCCGTAGGAACAGTTACATTTTGAACATTTTTATTCTTTTGTCCATCCATAACGCGAGAACGGCTGAACGGGCTTAAACGACATTTGACATGAAGATAGTTAATAGTTTGGAAGGAGGGTTTAGCTATGCTTTTTGGCCAAATTCGGGGTCATTGCCTCAGGATCAGTTACATTTTGAAATTTTTTATGTTTTTCATTAATCACCAGAGAACTGCTGAATGGATGCGGATAGCTAAGAGTCTAGAAGCAGGATATGTACGTCTTTTAGAAAAAAACAATGGAGTATTGATTTTAATCTTTTTATTTTATTCGTTAAGCTTTAAGAATACTTGACCTATGCTAAACGGATTTAGATGAAATTTGGCATGCAGATATCTAATAGTAAAGAGGAGGAGATTCTTTTGGAAAACCCTCACTTTTTTACGAGTATCAAACATATACTTTAACTAACGAACATGCTCCCAAAAGGTTTCAGGTCGATAATATTCAGTATCTAACTCACTGTTAAAATAAATAACTAGAAACTCATTAAGTGAATGTCGAAAAAAATATATCATTAACTTTTAAAAATAATGTGTCACATTCGCCCACCTTCAACCTTTTTTAATTTAGTATATTTTCATTACTTGTCTACCTTTCAAATTCTCATTTAATGACATTGTTCATTGCGACAGATATAAAAACATTACCATGCAAATCTCGCTTTCAATAGCAGACTTAACAGCTTTATTTCACTTTACTCCCT
>CAXKVI010000002.1:13680574-13693074 GCA_964058755.1 Campiglossa producta | reverse complement strand
TGAAACAATTTTAGCAGGTTTTTAGTAATAGTACAAAAGTGATACGAGTATCCGGATGAACAGTTGCGTTCATGTACAGGAAGGATATACGCATTAATATGAACAAGTATGCGATTTAATTTGGAAAAATGCACGCATACATTCACACGCGTATAATGGGTAGGCGCGCAAACGTTTACTGTTACTTTTCAAATGACTGTTTTGCTTGTTGCCCACGCCACTAATGTGAGTGAAAGTAACATTGTGAAAACATCTGCAATGTACTCTACACGGATATGTGTAGGTAGCTTTTATGTGTGAGTGGGTATTTAATTTTCCATTTAGGCGCGAATAATGAAGTTGAGCTCCCACTCTATTTAGCGGCTGCTAATGCGACTATTTTCTGGTATTATAAAGGCTTGGTATAGGTATATTTTTAGGATGAAGTTATTGTATGTTAAAGTACCATTTACACGACATGAACACACTTTTGTTGTCATTCAACTATTTTCCTATAGAAGACTTCAACAAGAATATTACAACATGTTTCCTGTTTATTTAGTTTTCTTTAGTGTTCCTTTTATTGTTGTCGTTATATTTCCATTAAGACTTTAGTACCTGGGTGAACAAGCTTGCTCGGTGTTATCAATTTAGCGCTAAAATGATCCCAAAACTACCCCAAAAAACCCTTAAAAGTTCCCAAAGTGATCCGATATTGAACTCAAAACGACCGAAAAATGATCCCAAAATAGTCCCAAAATGATTCCAAAATTACCTTAAAAACACCCTCAAACCTAACCCACATTATCGAAAATTACCCAGAATGATCCCAAAATTGTCCCAAAATAATCCAAAATTCAACCCAAATTTATGTCAAAATATCCCAAAAATTATCCCAAAGTGACCCCTAAGTGATCCCAAAATGGTCCCATAATGACACCAAAATCATCCGATAATGACCACAAAATTATCCCAAAATGATCCAAAACTGAACCCAAAATGATGTCGAAATAGCCCCGAAATTATCTCAAAGTGACCCCTAAGTGATCCCAAAATGGTCCTAAAATAATCCAAATATGATCGCAAAACGACCCCAAAATATAAAAATACAATACGGCAAAATGGTAAGCCTGGGCGGCAACCCTACTTGAAAATATTTTAGTTGGTATGTCGTATAATTCCAGTACTTTTCCGGGATATGTTTGGGACTTTTTTTTTGCTTTTCGGGACTATTTTGAGACCATTTCGAGGCTATTTCGATATCATTTCAGTACAATTTCGGGATATAGTTCAGACTTTTTGGAATCCTTTCGGTACTTTTTGGGATCAATTCAGGACATTTTCGGGATCATTTCGGGACACTACGAAATGATTTTAGGGATAATTTTGGGATTTTTTCGGGACCGTTTTTGGAAAAGTGAATAGTAATAAAGAAATGGTTCCTAAAAATTTCGTAAATGATCTAAAAAAAAGTTAGGGAATGATCCCGAAAAATTTCGGAACAAATCGCTAAAAGGTCCAAAAATTATCAAGAAAAAAAGTCCAGAAGTGCAGCAATGAAACGAAAAATTGCGAGCAATGCTTTTGAGAAATGAAAAGCTGTCCTAATATGCTTTGCCATTGGGCATTCATATAACGGTTGTTAAAACTTTGTAAATCGCAAATATTGCATACATACGAAGTTAAATGAATACCGTTAATGTGAAATTTAAAACTAAAAAAACCTATTCAGTTTCTCTTTTAATAATTACAGTAATAAGCTTAACGGCTTACAATTTTAAATACTTAATAGCAATGCAGTGATTATTTTCATGCAGTTTTTGCGTGAAATTCTTTTTCAGTTCAACGCTTATCGTGTCAGTGGTTTTATTTTTTACATTTCACACAATTCGCTTTAATTTCATTTTCCAACAAAAAAGTCACAAAGTCATTGTAACATTAACATGACAATGTCTGCTGATATTCCTGTTACTACCATTACAACATTGCTTTTAATTGTTGTTGCTTTTGTAGCACGACTTTCTTCCTTTTTAAAATGTTTTTATTTTTTATTTTTTTATTTTAGTTGCATCTGTGTTTGTATGGATGTTTGTATGCACCAGCAACATTGGATATCATTGCATAGCATTAAGTTGCATTGTTGCCATCATTTTGCTGTTGTGGTTATTATATTAACATTGTTGTTTGTGTTGTTGATGCATATTACAGCAGCCGTAGTACTACATAGTTGTGAAATGAGAATATTTTTCGTACAGCTCCTTTGGTATGTATGAGCATAACAAAATGTAGGCAATATAAATATGTGTTAGTGTTGTTGGCTTTTAAATTTATTGCTTAGGTTGTTATTGTTGTTGGTGGTGATGCCACTGCTTGCTAGGTTTTGAGCTTATAAATATACTTTCATATACATAGAAATGTAGCTGCAGCTGTTTAACACCGTTAGTGTTGTCGCCGTCGGTCCGTCGGCGTAAGTTTTTAATTCAAGCTTTAAAGTGCAGCCGTCAAAGATTGATAAAACTCCCCCAGATGGAGGGTTTATTGCATTATTATTGCGTTACTTCCATCAAAATAAGTAACTCACATATGGGAAGCTTAGTTTCGGCTTTACTCAAGCGGATGCTGACTTTTTGTAACCTCAATGATGTGATAATATATCCCAGGAATATATGTAGATAAATATGTAGTCAAAAGTAAAAATTCGGGACCATAAACCTACAAAATTGTTCTGAATAGGATCATAATAAAATGTTACTCATACGCCGTGGTATACCTTCTATATAAGATGAAAGATCCAGTTCACACGCTAGCACACATTTTCTTCATCACTTTATTTTCTTTAAATGTATGTGTGTACATAAATATGTATAAAAATATGCGTCTTTTTTTAATAATTTGTTTTTGTCATCACCATTTTGTGGTTGCTTTTGCGGGGTTTCTTCATTGCTATTGTTTTTTTGTGCACCATAGTTGCTAGGTCAGATCAGCATCTGCATACAATTACATAGATACATCTTTAAATGTATTTAAATATATAAAAGTTACGTATATTCAAGTGTAATGAATGCAGTCCGTTCATTCACCTCCTTTGCTCTGACTCTTTTGTCGTACACCACATGGCCTGTCCGAAATGATGTCAGCTTGTTTGCTAACATTTGTGACAGCAGTTAAGACAGACATTTTGCTCAGTAACTATATATATATGAAATATAAGTGGATATTAGGGATAGTCAAAAATAAAATTTTAATTTTTTTAAAGTGTTTTTTCCTTTTATTTTTGATTATTCTGTTTAATTTAATTTAATTAAATTTTTTTTTAATTTTTTCTTTTTTATGTATTTTTTTAATTTATGTTATTATATTTTGTTTTATTTTTATTTTTATTTTATTTTTATTTATATTTTTTTTATTTTTATTTTATAATTTTTTTATTTTATTTTTATTTTTATTTTATTTTTTTTTTATTTTTTTTTTATTTTTATTTTATTTTATTTTATTTTATTTTATTTTTATTTTATTTTACTTTTATTTTATTTTTATTTTATTTTTATTTTATTTTTATTTTTATTTTTATTTTTATTTTTATTTTATTTTTATTTTATTTTTATTTTTATTTTATTTTTATTTTATTTTTATTTTATTTTTATTTTTATTTTTATTTTTATTTTATTTTTATTTTATTTTTATTTTATTTTTATTTTATTTTTATTTTATTTTTATTTTATTTTTTTTTATTTTACTTATTTTTTTTTTAATTTTATTTTTATTTTATTTAATTTTTATTTTATTTTATTTTTATTTTTATTTTTATTTTATTTTTATTTTTATGTTATTTTATTTAATTTTTATTTTATTTTTATTTTATTTTTATTTTACTTAATTTTTTAATTTTATTTTTATTTTATTTTATTTTTATTTTTATATTTATTTCTATTTTTATTTTTTTAATTTTATTTTTATTTTATTTCATTTTTATTTTATTTTATTTTTATATTTATTTCTATTTTTATTTTATTTTATTTTATTTTATTTTATTTTATTTTATTTTATTTTATTTTATTTTATTTTATTTTATTTTATTTTATTTTATTTTATTTTATTTTATTTTATTTTATTTTATTTTATTTTATTTTATTTTATTTTATTTTATTTTATTTTATTTTATTTTATTTTATTTTATTTTATTTTATTTTATTTTATTTTATTTTATTTTATTTTATTTTATTTTATTTTATTTTATTTTATTTTATTTTATTTTATTTTATTTTATTTTATTTTATTTTATTTTATTTTATTTTATTTTATTTTATTTTATTTTATTTTATTTCATTTTATTTTATTTTATTTTATTTTATTTTATTTTATTTTATTTTATTTTATTTTATTTTATTTTATTTTATTTTATTTTATTTTATTTTATTTTATTTTATTTTATTTTATTTTATTTTATTTTATTTTATTTTATTTTATTTTATTTTATTTCATTTTATTTTATTTTATTTTATTTTATTTTATTTTATCTTATTTTATTTTATCTTATTTTATTTCATTTTTTTTTATTTTATTTTATTTTACTTTATTTTATTTTGTTGAAACGAGGTCCTTAACTAAAAATCGAATTTAGACTATAGCTTTTGGAGGACTCAGGAAATTAAAAATTTTGCATCCACCTTAACATTCCACAAGTACACTCAATCGTTAGTCGTTATTATTTTTTTTTTTTTTTGCTACCGAACAGACAGTCAGCCGGTTAGGTCAGGCGAGTATGCGTATTTGGGTCAACAAGCGCTTTGCGACACGCTGCAATGTGCAAAACGATGCAAAACACGACTTGTGAAATGTCTTCAAGCAAAATAGCAACAAATGTAATGCGACCACATACATACATATCGACTTTGCTTTCAACGCAGCGCACACCTCAACAAAAAACAACTCGAACGCGCACACTTCACACGGCAGTTGCAATGGCAGTGCCAAATAGAAGAAGAATGAATGGTGTACTCTATGAGCTATTTAAATTGATGTACGTGCTTATTTGCGCAAAGCAACAGCTACAACACAACGGAATGTAACATGCATTTGCGGTACTCTGCAGCCAACTACTTCGCTACATAGACACAGCCAAACTCCTCCTGCAAATGGCACAAAGTTGTTGTCAAAAGCGAAGTTTTGCAACTTGCGTAGCAGCTCCCGTCACAAGCAAGTGCGAGTAATTTTAACGTCATTTTATGCATTTTATGACACTTTGACACTTTGGCCGCCACTCAAGTTGATGGTCGTCGTCGTACCGTGCCACAGAGTCCCCTCAAAACGTCAGCAAGTTACTATGATTTCTTGTCACACCAATGGTTGTTGGTTTTTGCTGTTGCTCTTGTTGACGCAAACAACAAATAAACTGCTTGCAGGAAAATACTTTAGTAGTTTCAGTTTTCCGCTTTTATTTGCATAATAAAATTTATAAAGATTTAGCTGAGTCAAATGCGACAACTCGTTACTTCTTAGTGAGTTCAGGGTGCACCCTTTATGACTGAAGTATTTCACGCAATGACAAATATAAATGGGTAATTATTACATTTATGACTTCTTACAAATTGTAGTTTAGTACTTGGTGAAATAATTGCAATAAAAGTGGGCTTTGTTATTAAGCACAGATCGGTGAGGGTAGACTTAGAACTGCTTTACTTTGCTTTAGTTAGCTAATTAGAAATTAATTGTGCTTGTGTGTGCGCGTTGTTTGGCGGAGGGTGGCCCGTACCTTAAAAAAATTGTTAGATAATCTGTTTCAAAATATCTGTATTTTTTCAAGTTCAATAGATGCCACTCTAATTAAAAAAAAAAAAAACAAAAAAAAAACAAGATAGGTGGCAACCCTGTAACCCTCCCCAAGTGGCAACCCCCAAAGTACATTTTTATTTTAAAATTGTTAGGCAAAATGTACATACATACATATATATTCAAGAAACTTAATGTAACTTCACCCATGACATGAATATACTACCAACGGAAAGTAGAAAAAAGGGAGATAGTAAAATAACATGCGTGACACACTTTTCTTTTCCATATGAAACCATTTTCGTACAATTTCATAGAAGCCATCACTGTCGCCTATATCCAGGCGCGCAAGGCAAAGGGCACTTCACCCTATAAATGTGTGTACATAAATTGTGTGTGTGTATGTACCCTACAGCAAACATAATAGCTTTAAACTATCGCATAACTAGTATGAAGTCTAAGCCATCTAGAAAGCCATCCAGAATTTAAACAGTGAAATGAAATAAAATAAAATAAAATAAAATAAAATAAAATAAAATAATATAAAATAAAATAAAATAAAATAAAATAAAATAAAATAAAATAAAATAAAATAAAATAAAATAAAATAAAATAAAATAAAATAAAATAAAATAAAATAAAATAAAATAAAATAAAATAAAATAAAATAAAATAAAATAAAAGCAAATAAAACAAAATAAAATAAAATAAAATAAAACAAATTAAAATAAAATAAAATAAAATAAAACAAAATAAAATCAAATAAAATAAAATAAAATAAAATAAAATAAAATAAAATAAAATAAAATAAAATAAAATAAAATAAAATAAAATAAAATAAAATAAAATAAAATAAAATAAAATAAAATAAAATAAAATAAAATAAAATAAAATAAAATAAAATAAAATAAAATAAAATAAAATTAAATAAAATAAAATAAAATAAAATAAAATAAAACAAAACGAAATAAAATAAAATAAAATAAAACAAAATAAAATAAAATAAAATAAAATAGAATAAAATAAAATAAAATAGAATATTCAAAAAAATTTATGAAAAAATCATAAGGGAATGACCAGAGGGATTTACCTATACAATTATATCACTTTAACCATTTAGAAATTTTCGATATCGAAAAAGGGGGCATGGTTATCATCCGATTTCTCCCATTTTCAATGGAAACCTACCTTGGTCAGAAAGTAACCTGCATACAAAATTTCATGCAAATATCTCAATTTTTACTCGAGTACACGGACAGACGGAAATGCCTTAATGAACTTTTTTTTTCAACCTAAGAACTTTTATATATGGAACTCTATATCTATATCGATTATGATACCCTTGTACTAGTACTAGTACGGTTGGTATAATAAATTCATTTCAACTTGATTGTTGACAAACAAATTTTTTTGGCATTTTTTTCGGATTCGGCCCGATTTGGTCGGTAATTTGGGCGGGCAATTTTTTTTAGTAACAACCCCGGCTGTAGACGAAAGTTATGAGTCTAGGAATACTCTATTGAGGAATACTGCTATATAAGTAGATACATACATGTATGTAAGTATGCGTGCTTAAACGCAAACCTAAACCATTCCCTTTTTTTTTAATTCCGTATGCGTAACAACACGCCTCTGGTTGTGTAATCAACCAACTTGCACGTCTCTGTGTGTATGTATGATATGCGCAAAAATGTCTAAATTGCAGTTTTTCGTTGCATTTTTCATGCAACATTAACTGCTGCCAGTGGCAACTAGCAGCAATAAACTGAAATTGTGGTAGCTCTTCCTCATATTGGTTGCCATAAGCAATGTTATTTTTGTAATATTGCAAACACTCTTGTCTTATTGCTTAGCACTTCATAAACATGCTCGTAGTACATGCACGCACGCAGTTTCTACAATTTCAGTTTGTTTTATTTTTGTTGCTTGCCAATGTCAGCAGCCTGCAGCTGGATTTGTTGTTGCTAATGTTGCAGTTGCACGTATTCCGTTTTGTTCGCGCATTTTGTTACAAATACACCCATACATATGTATTTTTCTACATGTGTGGTTTTATGTTTGTCAAACTTGCGGCTCTTGTTCCACTTGTTCACGTCCGTTTATCAAATATCCCAGCTGTCTGTTTATGTTGCGGCAGCAGCGAGTTGGCATTGTACACTCTTGCTTATTCTAAATGTGTCAGCTTCACTGGCAACAAGCTTAACTGCATGTGTACTCACACATGCGTATGAAAGCTCAAAGCGCCGCGAGCAATGCAGTTGCAGTTAGTGTTCGTGTGTATTCTAGCCGCGAGAGGACTTTTGAAATTTCACATAACATTCCACATGCCACAGCTGATGCATTGTTAGTCGTTTGTTCTATTTATTGTAGTAGCAACTTCTGATACTGTTCTAGATTATCTACGTATGTATGTATGTATGTTCGTGCAACAAGCCATGGTTGGAAAACATTCACACTCATTCGTTCGTATTCTCGAAGGTGAAAGTCACATCGCTTACGTTCGCGAACCATTCTCGAACCAATTTTTTAGGAACGTTCTTCATGTCGTTCGTCTTCAAAAAGGAATGCATACATATATTGCGTGGAAACATGCACGAATGAGTTCACAAAGCAATATGGAAACTTTCTTCTCCGAATTTTTTTCGTCCGTTTCAAATTTGTTTTCGGAATAATTTCGGAACTTCTTCGAGACTCTTTGTTTGATTGTTTTCGGGTTCTATCGAGACAATTTCAATATTAGTTTTGGATTATTTCAGGATTCTTTGAGGGTTCCTTTTAAAACTTTTTAGGGACTGTTTTCGGATCAATTTGGGATTGTTTTCGGAGTAATTACGAGAATTTTTAGGGACTGTTTTCGGAATAATTTCAGCACTTTTTCGAGATTCTTTTCGGCATTACATTAGGGTCATTTCACGTGTTATTTAGCAAATATACAGAAAAATTTCCAAAATGATTTCGAAAATAATTCCAAAAAAGTCTCGAAATTACTCTGAACAGAATCCGCAAAGAGTCCCGAAGTGTTTCGAAAACTGTCTCAAAAAGTTTCCGAAAAGAATCCCGAAAAAGTCCTAAATTGATCCCAAAAAGATGGTCCCGAAATGATACAACAACAATCCCGAAAAAAGTCCCGACAGGATCCTGAAAAATTTTCGAAATGGTGCCCAAAAGGTCTCAACATATTATGGAATAAACTCAAGATGAACCAACCAAAGATATTTTTGGTACATATGATAGAATTTTTCATCAGGCTCTATTATTGTCAGAGTTGATAGCTTTTGAGCAGAAATAATGTGGAATTTTTTACAACCCACAGGTACTTTTAGCTAATTAGTAAAAATTGTCCAGAACGAGTAAAAATAGGAGGTAAATTTTGATTAATTCTAGGCATCTATCTTAGAACATACAACACATATATATGACTACTATATTGATTTTTTCTTTATTAACAAACATTACATCAAAACAACGTATCAATGTTTCAAGATTGATTACAAGAAAATGACCTTCCTTTAGAAAAAATACATTTAGGCAATTTACTTATATACACACAAAAAAAAGCTTGAAATGTACACATAATCCATCACTATGTGACAACTACGCCGCTGGCAATGCTAAGTATTCGTTATCTAACTTAAACAACGGTACTCGCTTATGAGCAGATCTATCATGCTTTAACATCAGTGCATGTTAATGTTAGCACAAATTAGCTAGCAGGTAATCTAATCCAATTACTCAACAAAGCGCAATAAACCATAAAAACAAACCTTACCCAAATCTTGTTGAAATACTCCCACTTTTAGAGCAAAAAAAGAACTAAAGTGATACAAAAGTTTTATGAAAAAGGACATGGCCAAAAGCTAAATTGGGCAAATTAGAAGTGAAGTAAACCAGCTAAATGGGAGGAAAAAAAATATATCTACACCTACATATGTATATAATTATACCATGAAGCTGAGTAGGGCAAAAAACTAGCATAATATTTATACTTACCCAACAAACATTTTTAGCTAATCTCAATTTGAGATGCATTTGGGAACCAATCATCTTCTCAAATCTCAAACGTTCGTTTTCAATTTGAGACGAAATAACCGTTGATAGTGTTCTCAACCTAAAAGGCTCATTTTTAATATGGGATTTTCCCTGATTTTCAAATTGAGAACGGCAGAATTTTCAAACGTTTCTCAAACTGAGCGGAGTGGATCGAAATGGAATCCACATGCTCTCATTGAAATATTTATTCAGAGATGCCAATCATGCAAAACAAATACCCATTTTAATAAAAAGGGAGTTTCCATTTATGCAGTTAAGTTTTACTTAATACTTTTTTAATAAATATAGTTCAGCAAATAATCCTGTTATATAAACAACATTTGAGAAAAAGTTGAGAATAGATGTGAAGACATGCATGGATGAAGGAGGTATGTCGCATTCTCACTCAATTTCTGTTTTTGGCATTGGTGAATAGTGTTTATGCAGATCTATATTTCTGTCTTATCAGAATCTGCCTATCGTCAAAATTGTAGAAGATAATTCATGGATGAAGGGGGTATGTACACAACTTTTCAATATTAATTGTGGAAGAAGGGGGTATGTTCCGATTTTTTCATATAAAACACTAAATATAAACTTATGCTTTTTATTGAATATTATGCAATGTCTTTTATGGCTTTGCATAATTTTTTTGTCAGTTTTCCATAAAGATTCGAAAAAACCTCAAATGTTTAAGCAAAACTTTAAAGTCGATTTTCTCGTTTCACTCAAAATGCGAGATACCCCCTTCATCCATGCATGTCTTCATGTTTTCTCAAACGTTTGAGTTTTTGGTGCTCGATGTTTATTGGGTAGTTACAAAGTATGTATGTAAGTGTTTGCTGATGGGTTCTACTTATAGCTCCTCGAAACAAACTTAGCTGTATAACCAAAGTCAATCATAGCATAGCTGACAAGGCGATTTCGCATCGTACTACATAGTACAAGGGTATTATAATTTTGCCCACATTACGGTACTACGTAACGACATCAAATAATCGAGATAGATATAGACTTCCATATATGAAAGTACTTGTGTTGAGAAGAGGAGTTGATTAAGGCATGCTTGTCCGTCTGTCCGTCCGCATACACGATAACTTGAGTATTGAGCATGAAATTTGGTATACAGGTTGCTTTTTGGTCAAAGTATGTTACTATTGAAAATGAGCGAAATCGGATGATAACCACGCCCCTTTTTTCGATATCGAAAATTTCGATAATCACATAAGTTGTCATATCTCGCTAGCTGAAATGGCTAAGATGATTTAATTTTATAGGTGATTCCCCCTGGTCATTCTTTTATGATCTTTCCATAAATTTTTTATAGTGGTCGTGGCACCGCCCATTTTTAAGGGAGGAATTTGAAGACAGTTTCGCTACAGGTTCGAATATTTCAGTGATATCTTTTTAGTGCAACTTCCCTGCAGCGAATGCAACTAGTTGAAAACTATTTTACAACTAGTTGGTGCAGCGGACTTACCTGGTCAGTGTTTTGTCTTTCCATTTAAACAACTGGTATTTATTACTTACATGTTGATGTCCTACGAAATGTCAATTGTCAGATTTCGACCAAAACATACCAGTCATCTACTAGTCATGATATACTATAATTATAGTAGTTGTAAAATACCAGTCCCACACTAGTTCAATCTGGACTAGTATGATTTCCAAAAAATTAACTAATCCCCATACTAGTCCAAAAACGACTGGTATGAAATTTACTAGTCCCATACTAGTCCAAAAAGCTTTGCACCTGGACTAGTATGTTTTCAACCAGAATTTTATCTTTATTTTATCATTTGCCTTTATTTTCATGTTTATCACGAGAAAGCATCTCTGAATTATAAGAGAAAACGAAACGAATGAATTTTGTATTTTTACCTGGTATGATTTCATCCAGAAAAATCTAGTTGTATGGAATGGATATTTCTTGACTAGTATGCGTTATTCAAGAAAATTATAGTTGTATTTCTGACTAGTTTGAGGTTTCGCTGAGGGTTTCTTGAAACTCCTTTATAAAAAGCTCTGACTGAAAATCTCCTCTTTACAAACCTTTTGGACCCAAATTATATTTTTTGTTTTTTCAATACTTTTTAATTTACATTTCCATTTTCAACTCAAGCATAAAATCCTTTAAGACTTTAACGCATTATTAAAATAAGTATATTCAACAATACGAAATGTCTGCTGACGTGTCAACGTATTCATTTTATACCTTCATTTATATAACTGTATACCCAGCTGCGCAGATTGAAACTTACATTTACAAGAAGATCGATAGACAGAAGCGAATTTGCCTGCCTAACAATACATATAAGGTGCCGGATAAGGTGAATTCTCAATGTACGATTTCTTTAGCCTCTTGCTGGAGAAGACAATTCGAGATGCAGAGCAGATTTACGAAGTGCATCTCGGTGTCCATGGCCTCCTTTTATATTGAAATGAAGTTATCGGCTTATAGCCAGTCTCCTTTTATGCATCAGTAGCCCTACAAAATTTCACTTAAGTTACTTCGAGAGTTTAATAAATTGTTTGTATATCTTGAACGTCACAGCTAGGTATACAACGTTTGGCATTTTCGCACAGCAGTCCTTTTGTGATGGTCAAAAATCACTGCCTTTATGCCAATTTAACCTTTTCACAATCTTTTATTGCTATCAACATGTATGTGGAGTACACGGTAGATGTGTTCCCAAGAAAAAGCTTAACAAAAATTAAGATCA
>CAXKVI010000002.1:13660574-13675574 GCA_964058755.1 Campiglossa producta | reverse complement strand
AACAATAATAATGTCATCTAACTGCTTGTATGCGACAACAAAAAACATAGTAAAAAGTTGCAGTTGAGCTGTTGAGTAAACTTAATCTTGTCTGACGTGTTCTGAGCACGAAAATAAAATGTGGTTCAATGTAGAAAAGTGTTGACCTAAAAATGAGAATTTAGGTTGTCAGCAAAATTTTGGTTTGTGGTAGATGTGTTGATATCTAACTACTGTATTTTTGGAGTAAACATGTTTCTTAAATTTTATTTTTTTGATACCGAAATATTAAACTAAATATGGTAGTATTGAAATTTACATATGTCTTCTCTATCTAGAACTATCCACTTGCCCTTTATATATTACGGCCTTTCTAGTAATGAACATAAAGCAAATACTCACTATTAAAACGTCATTGCGTGTGCCAGTTATGTTGTTAGCATTGTACACATGTGACAAGTAAATAATTATGACAACTATGACGCCTGATAATTTAATTACGTTTATAAATTGATGTTATTAAAAATGCTTTCACAATTAAGCACTTGTCGTAATTAAATTAGTTAATGTTTCTTATTGAATTTAATGTCAGTGAGTTTTATTTAATTAAATATGTAAAAGTTATCGCATTATATTATGAAAAAAATTTTTTTTTGAAAAGTTTTAATTTATACTACAGTTCGCCCAGTGGTTGAAATTCAACCACAAAAGCTTATTTTATTTTCCTATCTTTTTGTTGTTTCTTAAATTTGCCATTCTTTTCATATTTTTTACATTGTTGGCTTCTATACATTCTAGTTCATTTTGCCTTTTCCTCCCTCTTTACACCATTTAGTAATATAGTTTCAATGTTGATAATTATTTATTCTTCTTAGGTAGTCTTCATACATATTTCTTTCCTTTCCTTTCCTTTGCTTTTATTTCCTTTCCTTTCCTCCCCTTTCATCTCATTTTATTTCTTTCCCTACCCTTTCTTTCCATTCCTTTTCTTCTCTCTCTTTTCTTTTCGTTTTCTTCCCTTTTCTCTTCTTTCATTTCATTTTACTTCCCTTCTTTCTTTCTCTCTTTTCTGTTCGTTTCTTTTATTCTCTTACCTGACCTTTCTTTCCATTTCCATTACATTCCTATTTTCCTTTTATTTTCCTTTTCTTTAATTTCCTTGCATTTCCTTTGCTTTAATTTCGTTTCCCTTAGTTTCCTCTCATTTTATTCATTTTTTTTTTTCATTTCATTTCTTTTCTTTTATTTTTTTCTTACCTTATTTTCTTTCACTTTTTTCCTTACCTTTCCTTCCCTTAATTTTACTACCTTTCCTTTCCTACCGTTTCCTTACTTTATATTTTTCTTTTCCGTAACTCCTTTAGTTTTCTTTCTTTTCCATTCATTACCCTTAATTATTTTTTTAGCTCTTCATTACCTTTCTTTCCTTTATTTTTCGTTCTTTTTATTTTCATTTATTTTCCGTACCTTCCTCCTCGCTACCTTTTCTTTCCTTTCTTTTTCTCTTCTTTCCTTTCATTGTCTTTCTCTATTTGCCTCTCTTTTCCACTCCTTTACCTACATTACATTTCCTTTCTTCCCTTCCTTTTTTCTTTTCCATTCCTTTCCTTTCCCTACCTTTATTTGCCTTTGATTTTCTCTCATATTTTCCCTTCCTTACCTTATCTTACCTTTATTTTCCTTTTATCCATTCCTTTCCTTTCTCATTCTTTCCTTTATTTTATACTTTTATTTATTTCATTTTGTTTTATTTTAAAGCAATACACACATTAATATTTGCTTTCCTGCATTTTAAACGCAATTCGCTATTCGTATTTTTATATTTTTATATTCTGTATATGATGACTCTTGTCATTTAACTTTAAATTGCTTAATTACAATGATGGTTTTTTTATGCAGCTGCATAAATGAAAAATGAATTTAATTAGTGGCATTTATGTGTGTGACCGTGTGTGTTTAAATAAGCTAAAGGCATTTATTAAAGAAAACAATGTAACTATTTTATGCGAAAACAAATAACCAATTTGCGCATCCATTATTTTAATGTCGCTGTTGACATTAAAGTTATATAGGGGTTCAAACTTTTTGTTGTGGTGATTCGGTCCAATACTGAAAGTATGCACAGTATAATATTAAATTTAAAATTGTAATTTAAATGCTGAAAATGGAGTATTAATTCAAAAACAAATTGAGTATGGAAATTTTTGCAAAAGATTTTAAGAATGTCGTTTTAAGGCAGGAATACAATTTGAGGACATACCGTTGCAACATTTTATTTTATTTTATTTTGTTTTACTTTATTTTGTTTTATTTTATTTTATTTTATTTTATTTTATTTTATTTTATTTTATTTTATTTTATTTTATTTTATTTTATTTTATTTTATTTTATTTTATTTTATTATTTTATTTTATTTTATTTTATTTTTTTTTATTTTTTTTATTTTATTTTTTTTTATTTTATTTTATTTTATTTTATTTTATTTTATTTTATTTTATTTTATTTTATTTTATTTTATTTTATTTTATTTTATTTTATTTTATTATTTTATTTTATTTTATTTTATTTTTTTTTATTTTTTTATTTTATTTTATTTTATTTTATTTTATTTTATTTTATTTTATTTTATTTTATTTTATTTTATTTTATTTTATTTTATTTTATTTTATTTTATTTTATTTTATTTTATTTTATTTTATTTTATTTTATTTTATTTTATTTTATTTTATTTTATTTTATTTTATTTTATTTTATTTTAAATAAAACAACTCGATTTTGTTGTTGGTATTTATTCAATATTTCGATCTCAATCTGAGGTCATCATCAGGACTGTAATCAAACAATAAAAACAAACACATTATATTTAACATAAAAACATAAACATATATCGTTTTGGTAAACAGTGTGTTATCACGACTTACATCTTTCGCTGCGATGTCAAGACTAAAAATTGTTAAGAAAAGTGATTATTAAAAACAACGAAAGTTCTAAACAGAGAATCTATTATATATAAATGCGCAAACATAACTGGTTCCTCCCTTTTTTGCAATAACCACAATTCTAAGGTATATAAAATTTGGTATGTATCGATATGTCTCGCCTAGCAGGGTAGCCGACAACAAACCAAAAATTTAAAAAAATTAATTATAATATGATTTGAAAATCACACCACTACAAGTGCTATACACGCCTCCGCTTTATAGAGCCGCTGTTATGGGGGTATGTAGGTATGACCACTTGCATTGTTGTGTTTGCATTCATTGCAGTAGGGTGAGTTGTTTTGTTGGCAGCAATAAGATAACATGAGCCAGCGCGTTAACTTTATTGAGCTTAGGTACAAACAGTATTTACAAAAACAAAATCTGTGCGTGGGGATTCATAGAAACAAATGCTTTTGAAAAAAAGCACAAATAAGCTAGATCATGCACAAGGCCCTTCGTGGCTAGACTTAGTGAAATAAAATAAAATGAAAAATTGATAAAATTAAAAAAAAAGTAAAATCAGAAATAGAAAAGTGATTTAAAGTAAAAAAATAAAATTTGTTGGAAATGAAAGGAAAGGGAATAATATAAAATAAATAAAAATGAAACAAAATGAAATAAATAAAAGTATTAAATTAAGAAAATAATAGGAAAGGAAAGGGATGGATGAAAGGAAAATAAAGGTAAGTTAAGGTAAGGAACGGAAAATATGACAGAAAAATCAAAGGAAAGGAAAGGAATTGAAAAGAAAAAAGTAAGGGAAGAAAGGAAATGTAATGTAGGTAAAGGAGTGGAAAAGAGAAGCAAAAGGAGAAAGACAAAGAAAGGAAAGAAGAAAAAAAGAAGGGAAAGAAAAGGTAGCGAGGAAGAAGGTATGGAAAATAAATGAAAATAAAAAGAAAGAAAAATAAAGGAAAGAAAGGAAATGAAAAGCTAAAAAAAATAAGTTAAGGAAATGAATGAAAGAAAAAGAAAAGCAAAGGAGTTGCGGAAAGGAACAAAAGAAAATAAGGAAACGGTAGGAAAGGAAAGGTAAGAAAACGAAAGGTAAGGAAACGAAATGACAGGAAGGGAAATTTAAGAAAAAAAGTGAAAGAAAATATAGGTAAGAAAAAAATAAAAGAATAGAAATGAAATGAAAAAAAAAAAAAAAAATGAATAAAATGAAAGGAAACTAAAGCAACGGAAACGAAAGGAAAGGAAAGAAAAAGAAAATAAAAGGAAAAAGGAATGTAATGGAAATGGAAAGAAGAATCAGGTAAGAATATAAAAGAAACGAAAAGAAAGAAAAATAAAAGAAAAGAACAGAAAAGAAAGAAAGAAAGAAGGGAAATAAAATGAAATGAAAGAAGAGAAAAGGAAAGGAAAAGGAGAGGAAAGGAAAGGAAATAAAAGCAAATGAATGCTAAGGAAAGGAAAGGAAAGAAATACGTATGAAGACGACCTAAGAATAGGAATGTATAGAAACCAAAAATATACAAAATATGGAAAAGAAAGGAAAATTTAAGAAATAGCAAAAAGGTAGGAAAATAAAATAAGGTTTTGTGGTTGAATTTCAACCACTGGGCGAACTCTAGTGTACATTAAAAGATAAACATATAAAATCCCGTAATGGTAAACAAAAATTGAGAGACATTTACAACAATAATATAACAAGTGGCGAAAATTATGATGTAGGTATATGTATATACAAGTACTGGAGCAGTGTATAGTTGTTGTGCTATGACGAAGAGAATTGCATGTATGGTTGTTGTAATATGATGCAGAGAACTGCATGAGCGTACACTGGGATCCAGAGAGCTGCATGTGGATTTATAAAAATATGTATTATGGGTGTTTTTTACGATTTAAAATCAAATTGCGGTAGGCGTAAGCACAGTGGTCAGTATCAGCCTTAAAATTCATCCTTTTATCATTAGGGGTATCCACTATATGGAGCATTTCCAAAGTAAAAAGTTTATAATAATTTTTCTCCTGTTGTAATATTTTGACATTTTCGAAATCCGGATAATGTCCAGTATCCTTACAATGAGATGATAGAGCCGTTTTGTTGTCCGAAAAATTGTTCCTTAATTTTATATTAGATTTATGAGCGGATATCCTTGTCTTAAGTGTAGATTTTGTAGTACCAACATATACTTTCTCGCATACGTGGGACCCGTCGCCGTTACAAGGAATCCTATAAACAACATCCGATTTATCTGGTTTTGGTATTGGGTCTTTTAATTTGGTGAAAACTTTTCTTAAGGAATTACTGTAGGTAAGTGGAAGTGGTATTTTTCAACTAGTATAATTCTAGTGTATCATGACTAGTAGATGACTGGTATGTTCTGGTAGAAATCTGACAATTGACATTTCGTAGGACATCAACACGTAAAAAATACCAGTTGCTTATATGGAAAATAGTCAAAACACTGACTAGTTGGGCCCGCTGCACCAACTAGTTGTAAAGTAGTTTTCAACTAGTTGCCTTCGCTACAGGATACAAAGTATGTTATGTTCCGATATCTATACCAAAAAATTTGCTCTCTTACTGGTTTTTATAGTTTCTCACGACTTTCAAATTATCAAACAAAAAAAATTGTCTTACTCAGGTACTTAATGTGCTTTCTATCGCATACAATATACATAAAAAAATCAGCACTTTTGTTGCATTTTTCATCCCACCTAGATTCCTTTTAAAATTTGCATTCTCTGTAATCGCTTTATCAGATTCTTATCTTATAATTACTAGACAGTGCTTTTTTGTTCTTTGATGCAACATTGGCTGAAACATTTTCTCTACTCATTTGAGTGGCTGTAGTACTTCCTTTCTGTACATTTAAAAAAGGGAAATACAAAAAAATTTCTACTTTGTACAATGTCATCTTACTTAGGTAAGTGTTTCAGATTTCTTGATATATCTCTTCATTCATATATATATATATTTTGACACACATAAGTAAATGATGATGCACAGCCTTTACATAAATATACTTACTAAATTAGACCATTTCAGAACACTAGTGCCAAGGAATATCGGACCAGGTATACTTGGTCTATAGGCCAATATTTTTTTACAAATATGTATGTAGCTATGGAAATCATATCGCATATGGAGTTTTCTTTTCAAGAAGGTATGAAAGTTCAATTTTTTATGATAGAAGGATTTACTATCACGATTGCCCAGATTTTCAAATATCTCTTCATACACTCTAGAATAAAAAGTATAACTTTCATGAAACAGTCTAATATACATTCGTTGAGGTACATAGATATGTTGTCGTAAATTTTCCCAAAAACAGCTCAAATTGATTTCAGCATTTATTGCTTCTTTCGGTAATCGTTTGGCATGGGCATGAATTGTAAATAAAATTCTATTGCATAGACACCTAAATGTCGATACTCTAATAGGTTTGTGTCATTCTCTTATTGCGGATGTACGAGCTTTGCTTAGCTGGAAATTGTATTTTGGTATTGCTTTTTTTTATTCATCTGTAGGAGGATTTACTATCAGGATTGGATTTTAGTGCGTTGTGCTCGAATGAATGAACGAAAATCTGTGAGACAAATTTTATGACTTTTAGCAATGTTGGAATTCCATAAAAAGTGAGCCGGATTAGGGGCTGTATTGGCTGTGAGGCAATCGATTGATGACAATAAATCTTGTTTGTTTTTTTATAAAACGTGTTTTTGCTATGCAAAGTAATTTCCGGAGTGTTGGTGTTATTTAAGATTGGTTGTACGTGTTTTTCGTGTTTGGGGGGAAATATTTTGCTTATTGGCTTAGTGGATTTTTTTTTAATTCAGGTACCAACATATTTGAGAGATTAAACAAATTTTCGATCTCGATCTACTCCTAGAAAGCCAAGGTCGCTCTATGCCTAAAAATGGGATAATTATATTTCAATGGCATCGTAAATAATATGACGCCCAAAAGTATGCAATGCCCATTGCTAGAATAATCAAAACACTCACAGCTAACTCGCGCGAATCAAAAAAGTGAATAAAAAATGGCCAATTTTGTACGGAGGAGTTCATTTTCTAACCATGTTGAGATTTTTAATTCATATAGGTATGAGGTCGAAACCGCTGCATACTTTTAGGCACAGTCGTTTTTCCATACAAATTCCGTTGTTGTTGAAGTAAAAATTGTCACATCGATAGATGTGGCTAGCCATTTCACTCAATGAGGAGTAGCCATGCAATTTTCAGCCATTTCTTCGGGCATATTTTTCCCGGAGTACAACTGGTATGCATAATCTGGTACTACCCGCATTATATCGAACCTTTTGCCTCTTACGATTGGTATATCTTAGGGCAATATGGTATCGGAAAGATGGTCACTGTAACATCTTTTGTGATAAGTTTGCAACTCAGACTCAATCTCTGAGAATCGCGTCTACACATTGGTTCTCAATTTATCTCTAAGTTAATATATTGTTATTAAAGCTTACAGAAGCAACTAGTCTAAGATTTGGGAATCTCCTCTAAATCCCTTAATCGACACATATCGAAAAAACCAATATTACTTAATATAAACTTACAAATTTATCTACACCACCGAAATTGCTTTAAGAAAAATACCCATACGTCGATTCAACTTTACATTACTACATTTTCCCCTTTAGTCTTTATTTGCATAGCCCTTTTTTATTTGCTTGAATTGACAACAGAGACTTGACCTATATTTCAATATTTCAGCTACTAGTAAATTACGAATTTCTAATAAAAAGGAAAATCGGAAAATTACAAACTACCCAAAGGGCTTGAACACCAAAAGTGATAAAAGAAAAACAAGTTTTTTTCAAAGCAGCTTTACAGACAGCTGTGTCCAGCTTAGTCGCTTTTATTACTGCAATATAAACAACAAGAAACGCTATCAAGGAACCGAAGCAGAAAGTGGCTGCACAGACAAAAAAGACACAACCGACATGGCACAAACTGTAATAAAGTGCAATTCGGTCATAAAACTTGCACAACACACAGACAGACAGACAATTGGTAGACAGACTTTTTAGCAATTGCATATGTGTACTTTAATACTTATACAGAAGCTTAATTCCTACCCTTAAAAAAATTAAAAAAAAAATTTTAATTTTAAGAAAATTTATTCAAATATTTAAAGATTTATATTGCCATGACTTTGAATTTGGTTGGCGTTAAAGTTCTCACCTGGGTAGTGGTACTTATCTCGGGGTGCTACTTCAGGGTTGTACCAGTGGCGGATCCAGGGTTAAGGGAAAATTTTGTTTTTTAATTTCGAGGACATTTTTCATTCACAGTTTCTCAAAGCTGTTCTTTATGTTGGTTTTTCAAAAAAATTACTAGGTTACTAAATTTTTTGTGTAATTGTTACTTAATTATTTTTCGTAACTTTTACTGTATTTCTTGCCTAATTTTTACTATATTTTTTGTGTAAATTTTACTGTATTATTTTGTTAGTTTTACTGTCTCTTTTGCGTAATTTTTACTGTATTTTTTTTTTGTACAATTTTTACTACATTTTTTTCATAAATTTTACTGTATTTTTTGTTTAATTTCACTGTATTTTTTGTGCTAGTTTTACTGTCTCTTTTTTTTATAAAATGTTGCGTAAATTTTAATTTTTTTAATTTAATTTTTTGTTAATTTTCTTTTGAGTAAGTTTTACTGTATTTTTTGTATAATTTTTACTACTTTTTTTGTTTGTTAATTTTACTATCTTTATTTGCGTAATTTTTACTGTATTTTTTGTGTTAATTTTACTATATTTTTGCGTAATTTTTATTCTATTTTTTGTTAATTTTGCCGTCCTTTTTGCGTAATTTTTACTACATTTTTTTCGTAAATTTTATTGTATTTTTTTGTATTTTATTGTCTCTTTTGCGTAATTTTACTGTATATTTTGTGTTAATTTTATTGTATTTTTGCTTTCATTTTTTTGTATTTTTTTCTTAAATTTACTGTATTTTTGCGTAATTTCTACTATTTTTTGTGTAATTCTTTATTATAATTTTGGTCTAATTTTTACTACAAATTTTGATAATTTTTACTATTTTTTGCGTACTCTTCTTTTGGTGTAACTTTTTCTCTATTTTTTATGTCATTTTTACTATATTTTTTTGTGAAAACCACCCTCGTGGATCCACGCCTTCCAATCATGATAAGCACCTATGTATAAAACTAAGTCGCAAATGAAAAAGGTGGATAGAAAAGTGAGCAATGTTGTTCTGCACTGTTCACTTTCCACCATATTGAAATTACAAATTCGTGTACGTGTGTGGTCGCGGCCGCTGCATACTTTTAGGCACAGTCAATATTCCATAAACATTATATTCAGGCGTTTGATTTTGACATATTTTCCGAACTCTAGTGATGATGGCATGGTCTAAGTTTTCACTTTAGTAAAGGTGGTTAGCCATAGTTGTTACTCTGCCAATCAGCACCGGATAAAAATCTGGATAAAACACTGAGTGACACTAAGCCTAAAAGTATGCAGCGACTTCGACCGCACGCCCTTTAGAACTATCGATTTCAACAGGTTAAATTGTGAAATATTCAGAAGAAAACTATCCACTTTTTCGCTCATTTGGTTTGAGAGATTCTGCAGAGTTTCTACCTTCATATGATTACTAACAAAATTTTTTGTTGGCTTCTTAGTATATGTATATTGGCAATCTCATATGTACCCTAGCATATAAAGTTTAAAGTTGGCATGCCAAAGAAGTGACAGTGTCAGATAGGTAGTGAGACATTTGAACATATAAAACTATAAAGCAAAACTGCAAAGGACAGTTGGCAAGATATTTGAGCACTTAGATGGCAAAATAGATAAGTAAATCTGAATGTGAATGCAAATATGTGCTAGCGTTCAAATGTTATATTGCAGTTTTTATTTATGTCGCTTATTTGGAGATATATGGTACAGTAAAGGGTTTTGATACTTCAAACACTTCTTAAGCACAGCTGGCACCTGGCAAAATGTGATGAGATTAAAATCTCAAACAGTATACCATTTTAAAGCTGAATAAAACTGTCCATCCGGTAGTTAACCCAGCATCTCGAAAAAAAGCTATGATCAATAACTTGGTCAATATCTTTAAAGAAATACCTTGTTGATTTTTTCATTTTGATATTTTACCAGTCAATTTAATACCGGCAATTCGATTTCCTTACATAAAACATACTTGTTTATATGTTCGAGGCAAATACACGTACCTACTTATTTACAAAAATTAGCATAAATAAATTCGAAACAAATGGATGTGTAAATGAAACCGTTTTTTTTTTTAAAGCGAAGCACAACAAAGCAAAGCAAACAAATTTAAATCGAATTATGTTAACTCAATTCAACTTTTGATACCAAAGCTTAACGCACAGTTGCGTTTGAATGCTCAAAAAAGCTGTATAGGAATGACTTATAATGGCTAAGTCAAATTGTGTTGTCAACTCTTAGACATACCGAGAGCAAAGCTTAAGGAATTTTTCTCGTATATGTAAATGAATAAATTTTACACATTCACAGAAGATATGCAAATGTAGGTTACAAATGTTAACACTATAGGTATACATATATTTTACAAGAACAAAAAGGTGAATACATACAAATTTAGCTAAATTACTTATATTGGATTGAATGTTTGTATGTACATAAGTATATTTGAGTATGCAGGTATGCAGAAACGTGCTACAATTCGCTAAGTGTGACGTGACAAACCACACAGAGTGAAATTTAAACTAAATAAAATAAAATTAAATTAAATTAATAATAATAAGATTAAATAAAATACAATAAAAAAAATAAAAAAATAAAAATAAAATAAATAAAATAAAATAAATGAAAAAAAAAATAAAAAAATAAAAAAAAATAAAATAAAATAAAATAAAATAAAACAAAATAATATAAAATAAAATAATATAAAATAAAATAAAATACAATAAAATAAAATAAAATAAAATAAAAAATAAAATAAAATAAAATAAAATAAAATAAAATAAAATAAAATAAAATAAAATAAAATAAAATAAAATAAAATAAAATAAAATAAAATAAAATAAAATAAAATAAAATAAAATAAAATAAAATAAAATAAAATAAAATAAAATAAAATAAAATAAAATAAAATAAAATAAAATAAAATAAAATAAAATAAAATAAAATAAAATAAAATAAAATAAAATAAAATAAAATAAAATAAAATAAAATAAAATAAAATAAAATAAAATAAAATAAAATAAAATAAAATAAAATAAAATAAAATAAAATAAAATAAAATAAAATAAAATAAAATAAAATAAAATAAAATAAAATAAAATAAAATAAAATAAAATAAAATAAAATAAAATAAAATAAAATAAAATAAAATAAAATAAAATAAAATAAAATAAAATAAAATAAAATAAAATAAAATAAAATAAAATAAAATAAAATAAAATAAAATAAAATTAAATTAAATTAAACTAAATTCAAAGTTACGACTATCAGTACTTGATCCGTCTAATCAAAATTTGTGTTATTACAACTGTGTTGTTCCAAAATTGAACGACATTAACCGACTAGCGATCGGAGCAATGAAATATTAGTGAAATAAGTTAGTAAAGTTCACATAAGTAGCTGCGACAGTTTCCCCTTTTTGTTGAAAAGTGAGATTGATCAAATTTCAAAGTTGTTTTATTACACCTAATTTTGACCATAATGCATCAAAAACTATCCTGACAAAGTTTTATGCAATTCGGACCATGGCAACCCGTGCCGTCTTGCAGTTGACGTTATCAGTAAAATCGTACTAAAGTTCAACTCGTTTTGCTTATTTAATGATTTTTGCGCTCGTGTGTCTCATATTGCTGAATCCTTACCCTTTAGCGACTTCGTAATTAGTAATTCGGTATTTTTTTTTCTCTACCAGATACTCAGAGTATCCTTTAATGGATCAAAGATTAAAGCGCCTTCCGAAAAATGTCCACAAAATGTCGATATGTTGCTACTAATTTAAAGATAATAGAAATATAGGCTATATATAACTTTTTTCTTTTTTATTTTACCTCAAGAACATGGAAGTATTGTCCTTTGAAATTATTATCCTTCAACTTTTCCAAAACTCTATGTGTTTTGAAAAATTTATTGCAATAATATTTCTGAAAATGTGTATACAAATATTTAAGGGTGCACAGGAGATGGACAGGACATATCCCAAGAATTAAAATCAATATGGGTACCAAAGGAAACGTGTTCGAGTGCGCCTGAATTGGTGTAAGTTTTAATCGATATCTTGGAGATATCTACCAAAAAAAATTAATTCAGTATGAAAAGAACAGATAAATGTCACTCATACGCCGTGTAGGACCTATAAAAAGTGCACTTAATTGCAAAGTTTCAAGATGTACTCATTATTTTTGCTAGAGAACATATTGTTACGCAATCTACTGAAACACATCTGAATTTCCAATGTTCTTTTGAATATCTTTCTTCAATATCCTTGCAAAAAACACCTGTTATCCTTTTAACAATTCAAAGGTGCAGATTTGTTGATCAGTCTTTTAAATATATGCCAAATATTAAAATTATGTAATTTTCGAAGCCATAATCAAGCTAAAGAAAGGCGTGATTACTTCCCAATATAAGTGCTTTTGATTTCCCTTGGTAACCCAAAGAGATTTAACTCAAAATTTATTAATTAAATTTTAATTAGTTAGTAAAGAATGAATAGTAAAACTTTGAGTTTATGGTCTCAAGCGGCGTAGGTAGGCAGAAAAAAATGGAAATAACTATCAAAGCCATTTTCGAGCGTTAAAAATTCCAGCAAAATTGCCTTACTTTAGCTGCATAGTTTTAGGTGCTGCCAGCTGCCTTATCATAGGCTGCTGAAGAAATATGTGAAAGCTAACTTAAGCAAAATATCTGAAAGGTTCATTAGTAGCGAACCAGCAAAAGAGCAGAGCGCAAAGGTTTATACGCCACAAGCGCATAGTTAACTAAAAGACGTTGAGTTATGAAGAAAATTTAATGGAAAATATGAGAGCTGTTAGTGGAAGTAGCAGCGACCGTGGCAAGTGCGTGCTAGATGACGAATTTATATATGTAGTTGACTGCGTGTTAATTAGAAACATGGAGTGAAAGTAGGTTCTATGTACTACGTGGCGTATGAATAACATTTGCTTCACACATAAAAGGAAGTACTTACACACACATTCATACAATAAGGCTGTATGTGTGTATCAAGAATCTCATAAAACTTACTAAATATTCAAGCTTCTGCTTTGTTGTTGCTCTTTTATAAATCGCTGCTATTTATGAGACAGCTGCTCTGCATTAAATCACATTTACTGAGTTTAAACGCTCATTCAACGCTAACATTTATCATTTTTATGACTATGTATGGATATTTTCCGGTCTTTATTTTGTTTTTGTTGTGGTATTTTGATTTTCAGCTTAATTTGCTTGGCGCATAATAGAAAAAGACTCAAGTGCCAGCTGTGACATATACCATATATGCGAGTATTTATGTTTGTGTGTGTGTATGCTGAATACTCATTTAAATTTCATAAGCAATTTGTGCCAGACAAAAGCAAGAACAACAACAACGATAACCATAACACGCCAGCTATTTAAATTAATCGTAGACATGAAAATTGTAAGCAATACAAAGTTGAAGTTCATTCAGGCAGTACACCCTTAAAGTAATGAGCGATATATTCTTAAAGAAATTCGAATAAAGAAAGAGAAATGCTTGAGTTTAAAGAATAAGGAAAAAGTGATTTAGTGGTGGAGCAGGCATTTTTTTAATGGACAGGTGAGCTTGGGATGATATCCTCTCTTACTTAAACATTTATTTTCTTTCTTTTTAAATTTCCATTTTTGTATAAAGTCTAACCTTTTCCCCGGTAAAAAGAAAATAACCTGGCAGGTCTGTTAAACTCAATTTTCTACATACCTCAAAGAATATTTTTACATACATACTTACTACCATTACTGCGATAATCAAATCAACTACACTACATCGAAATGCAAAACATTTCCTGTAACATATATTCTTTGGCAACACTTCCTTTGCCATAAAAAATACTCGCTCTTACTAACTTTAGCGCTGGCTTACTTACCAAATTTTTATCTTTAACTTCATCGTGTTTATGTAGATTTTTGAAGTTAACTTCTTAGGCGGCGATATGAAGTTTTGATTAATATTAATATTTGATGCAACGGAAATTATGCAACGGAAAAAAAATTGTAGCCGAATTTCGGGCGTATGTTGCAAACTTTCAGGCGTAGACGTTTTTTACCACGATGTTTAGCTGTGCAAATCAAATAGGAGGTGAAATTTTAGGATCTAGCTAACATTTCGTAAATTGTAATAGTTCGGCCGAGCAGAATTCAGGGCTGTTGCCACTTATGGCGGTTTACAGGGTTGCCACCTATCCCATTTTTTTTTTAATATAGAGCTAGATATGCCAATATGGGTATCAACTGAAAGGTATTTTCGGCCGTATTCCAAATATGACAATTTCAAGCAGAGTTGCCACTTAGGTTTTCCACCTAACCGCAATTTGCAAAACCTTTTACAACTCTCCTTCCTATCTTTCTTCGCCTTCACACTATCTCCCTCCTTTTTCTCTTTATTCCCCCCCTTCCCTCTTCCTCTATATGCCATTCATATTGGTCTCTGTTAGGCATAATTCTACCCACGTACCGAATTTTCTGGAAAACGTACCAGGTATAAGATATTTTCGAATTAATCGGTTCCCCGGTCCACTTCCCGGAAGTAAGAAATTGTGAATCTAAACCATTCTCGAATACACCTTATTCATATTTCTTTTTTCTAAATTTAAGAAGTTAACTTCTTTCACGTGTACTGGCTACACGCGGTTTTATATTTTTTTGTCTTAATCTCTTTTTCCTTTGCACTTCTTTTGGCGCTTTTCTGTACTGTAAAGGAAGACTGAATAATGTTTACTTCGCACGACAAATAATTATTTTTTACACGTGGCCGGAAGGCGCGCACACCTAATTTTCCAAATACTTCGTAAGGAGTGGCAGACTGTGCCAAATAGCTGTATGACACGCTATTTGCCTACCAAATTCATT
>CAXKVI010000002.1:13630574-13655574 GCA_964058755.1 Campiglossa producta | reverse complement strand
TTCCTTTAGTCGCATTAACGCTTGAATGAGTTTTTGGTTTATTCATAGTTCTGGCCATTTACTCAACTGTTAACAATCGCTTGCTCCCAAACCGTGTAAACTTATGCTTGTTGTTGTTGTTTTTTCTTACCATTCCATGCCTCCTTTGGGACTTGGTGTTAATGATTGCGGCTGGTTCAACTCTTCTTTTATTCACTAAAGTTTCATTAACTTTGAGGCTCGTTTTTATGGGGTTCTGAGCATGGGCCATTTACCTAGCCAACTACATCGAGAGTTTGTTTATATAGAATTTTATTTTTGTTGTGATTTTATTTTGAATAAGCAATATTTGTGTGAATATGTGTGCGGGTAGAACCCAACACGGCACAGAAAAGGTTGATATTTTGTTATTTTGTGCATAACACAGTTGATTAGCTGCCCAATGAGGTGTTCGTTGATTATATAAAGTATGTATGTAAGTTGGTCGTAAGTTTACCAAGAACTAAACATGGGAAAAATATTTGAACATTTATATTTTGTTTTTGCATGTAATATCTAAATACCGAATCATAAACTATAACATGGGGGCTGTATCCCAAAATGACGTATTGGTCATTTAATACAGTTGTGAAGCCAATAGTCACCTACGCTTCCCTAGTCTGGTGGCCTAAGACTGCTCAAAGAAAAGCGGCAACTAAATTAAGTAAGCTGCATCGGCTGGTCTGTGTATACCGACAGGTGCTGATGCTTTAGGGAGGTATTCCCATCCTTTCCCTGTTCTGATAGCGATGGAAGTCACACTTGCTGCATTGAGACTTCAAAATATTTCCGATCTAAAATAGTCCAGACCTTCATAAATGGTCCTATATTGCAAGTAAGTGATGCAATAACTCCTACGCTCAGGATCACGCGAAACTTTGAGATTTCAATCGTATATCGAGTGCCCTGGCAAACAGGGAACCCATATGCTGAAACCGATTCGGAAACGGGAGCTGGTATCTATGAGCCGAACTACAAAAAATCGGTACCAATGGGTAGCTACTCCACTATCTTCCAAGCGAAAATCCATGCTATAGAAATCTATGGCAGACAATGCCTCCGAGGAGGACTATACTCTAAGCGAATCTAAATTATGTCGGACAGTCAGTTCGCCATTTACTTCTGTTTAGTAATTTTGGAGATGGTATATTGTCATGGCCACTCCATCATTGTTGGGTTGGGGGACCTTTGTACAGTGATATGGATTTGAGTTCGTCATCTCCATATGATTAGAAGTATCTTCTGCTCGGTTAAATTGAAGATTTATTCCGGAGAGTAGCAGCGTGGCCCGAGTGGAGAACTTTACGGCTTGTGTGACATATGCAGCTTCTCGGTATCCTTAAATTCAGGAGTTCAATTTTCTCGCTACTCATAGGGAATTGGACATCTTAACAACCATAAGGTTATGGTACCAGTTGATATTTGGTCATAATAAAGTATACACGTACGGGAGTGGACCTTTGTTTGCCGTCCATCATGACAATCAATTTGGTTTCGTATATTTTGATCAGAGGATACCTTGGTGGCTAGGTGGATATTTTGTTGCAAAAGTATTGTACTATAGATGAACAGATTTGGAGCTGCGGCGAAGTTAAACGAAGCGTGCCCTCCGAAGATGTAAGGGGTCAACGAAATCGTTCCCAAGACAGTCTGGCTAGTACCACAAGATGATATTCACCGGAACGTACCAGATTCATATCTGGTCTGCCATGTAACTTTTAATAACTGGATCTTCCGACTAGGTAGGGCGAAGTACGGTTACAACAACAACAAGCTGTTATCTCGGGAGTTTTAATTTACCAATTGTAGGACAAAATGCCTCCTTGCTCACCCTGGCATTAGAGTTATAGAGAAAGAGTTAAATATTAGCTAGGGGCAGCGATGGTAAACCTATTCTAGTTTTTTTCGGAGCTATCGCCTGATTTCGGAGTTATCGACGAATATCTGGACCAACACTGACCTAAAATGTATTTTTGTGACCTTAAACGAGCTTAACTTGTATATATATACTAGAGTTCGCCCAGTGGTTGAAATTCAACCACAAAACCTTATTTTATTTTCCTAACTTCTCGCTATTTCTTAAATTTTCCTTTCTTTTCCATATTTTGTATATTTTTAGTTTCTATACATTCCTATTCATTTTGCTTTTTCCTCCCTCTTTACACCATTCAGCAATATAGTTTCAATGTTGATAATTATTTATTCTTCTTAGGTCGTCTTCATACGTATTTCTTTCCTTTCCTTTCCTTAGCATTCATTTGCTTTTATTTCCTTTCCTTTCCTCTCCTTTTCCTTTCCTTTTCTTTCCTTTTCTCTTCTTTCATTTCATTTTATTTCCCTTCTTTCTTTCTTTCTTTTCTGTTTTTTTCTTTTATTTTTCTTTCTTTTCGTTTCTTTTATATTCTTACCTGATCCTTCTTTCCATTTCCATTACATTCCTTTTTCCTTTTATTTTCTTTTTCTTTCCTTTCCTTTCGTTTCCGTTGCTTTAGTTTCCTTTCATTTTATTCATTTTTTTTTTTCATTTCATTTCTTTTCTTTTATTTTTTTCTTACCTATATTTTCTTTCACTTTTTTTCTTAAATTTCCCTTCCTGTCATTTCGTTTCCTTGCCTTTCCTTTTCTTACCTTTCCTTTCCTACCGTTTCCTTATTTTCTTTTGTTCCTTTCCGCAACTCCTTTGCTTTTCTTTTTCTTTCATTCATTTCCTTAATTTATTTTTTTTAGCTTTTCATTACCTTTCTTTCCTTTATTTTTCTTTCTTTTTATTTTCATTTATTTTCCATACCTTCTTCCTCGCTACCTTTTCTTTCCCTTCTTTTTTCCTTCTTTCCTTTCTTTGTTTTTCTCCTTTTGCTTCTGTTTTCCACTGCTTTACCTACATTACATTTCCTTTCTTCTCTTCCTTTTTTCTTTTCAATTCCTTTCCTTTCCCTTTGATTTTTCTGTCATATTTTCCGTTCGTTACCTTAACTTACCTTTATTTTCCTTATATCCATTCCTTTCCTTTCCTATTATTTTCTTAATTTAATACTTTTATTTATTTCATTTTGTTTCATTTTTATTTATTTTACATTATTCCCTTTCCTTTCATTTCCAACAAATTTTATTTTTTTACTTTAAATCACTTTTCTATTTCTGATTTTACTTTTTTTTTAATTTTATCAATTTTCCATTTTATTTCATTTCACTAAGTCTAGCCACAAAGGGCCTTGTGCATGATATAGCTTATTTGTGCTTTTTTTCAAAAGCATTTGCTTCTATGAATCCCCACGCACAGATTTGGTTTTTGTAAACACTGTTTGTACCTAAGCTCAATAAAGTTGACGCGCTGGCTCATGTTATCTTATTGCTGCCAACAAAACAACTCACCCTACTGCAATGAATGCAAACACCACAATGTATGTGGTCATACCTACATACATACACCCATAACAGCGGCTCTATAAAGCGAATGCGTGTATAGCACTTGTAGTGGTGTGATTTTCAAATCATATTATAATTAATTTTTTTAAATTTTTGGTTTGTTTTCGGCCACCCTGCTCGGCAAAACATATCGATACATACCAAATTTTATATACCTTAGAATTGTGGTTAATGCAAAAAAGGGATGAACCAGTTACATATGTTTGCGCATTTATATATAATAGATATATATTTGTACATCCGAACTATCTCGGGAACCGCTTGACCTATCTCAAATTTTTTTTAATTTTGTAGCAAGATATGCCAATTTTCAAGTAGGGTTGCCACCTAGGGTGTCCACCTTACTGCAGTATATTTGTATATCCGGACTATCTCGGGAACCGCTTGACTGAGTTTGATAAAACTTTGAATATAGATAGTATGAATTGATTCTAAGACTATCCACTTGGAGGCTGCCACTTGTGGGGTATACAGGGTTGCCACCTATCTCAATTTTTTTAAATTATGGAGCTAGATATGCCAATATGGGTATCAAATGAAAGGTATTTTCGCCGACATACCAACTAAAATATTTGCAAGTAGGGTTGCCGCCCAGGGTTACCATTTTACCGTATTGTATTTGTATTTTATATTTTTGGGAACATTTAAGGTTATTTTTGAGATAATTTTAGAATTATTTTGGGATTATTTTAGGGTAATTTTGGGATCATTTTGGGTAAGTAAAGTTAGCTATAAATTGATAGCACTGAGCAAGCTCGGTCACCCAGGTACTAAAACTAAAAGTGTTAATGGCGGCTGCAATAAGAGACGTGATTAATTTTAATATCTGGTTTTGGAGGGCGGAATAACATAAATTCCGTCAGAAATATTTTCTTAAGATCATTTTATTAAAAACTTTTCTTAAAAGTATTTTTCGATAAATTTGAACTAACTTTATTATTTTCTTTATATGTTGCAGATTTTTTTAGTGATAATGCAAGCTTTTGATTTGAAACACACTCCCACATAAACTCGTAAGCTCCTAGAGCTTCCAAATTTGCTGTCATCCTTTCCTGCAAAGAAAATCGCTCTGGTACAGCCTGCATCAATGAAGAGTTTGGATCTCACAGATCAAAATCAAAGGTTAGTACAAAAAAACTGGATCATGATTTTTATATACATAAAAAGTTCCTTACTAAATTTCGAACACACATTCGTAATATATATCAAAACACTCATCTCTAAACTAAATTTATTGACAGCGTACTTTTATTTTGCTTCTTTATTTTCCATGCACATTCCATTGGCTGCTTTTCATACGCAAAACTCACTAAAAATCAAAAAATTGGACTATCAACAAAAAATTCTACAAAATGAAATAATGTCAACAAAAAATTCAATTGCATTGCTGCAAAACACTCATCAAAATTTGGCAAAAAAAAATCAAACTGGAATTGGCTAATGCGTTAAAACTACTCACCCGGCATTCATTGACTAAAAAAAAGACAAATAAAAAACTAAACAATTGGAATTTATATAAAAACTAGTGTCTTTAGCTAAATGCAGCATGAAAAAAATACCAATCAAGAAATTTATTTGACAATTTCGAATTAAACATCAACAGCAATACAACTACATAATATGTGCCTACATGCACCAAAAACTTTAATTAAATAAAAGAAATTCAAATGATTGAATTCACCGAAAGAATTTTTTTTTTTAATTTTGCAGAAAAACTCTCCAACAGAATTTTAGTTTTTAAAATGAACTGCACTGAACAGGTTTATCGACAATTAACATGCATACAAAAAACTTTATGCGTCCGAAACATCATAGATAACCAAAAAAGACCCCATGCCTGAGTCCTCGTTAAATCACCTATTTAAGAACTTTAAGTACATATCTACTAAAAATTGGTAAGGTGGTAGCAATAAAAGTAGGCTTAACATATTTTTACATATGGAGCTCAGAAGAAGCCAGAGATCCACTTCCCTCACCTCAGTCAGACTGCCGACTCCACCTTCATCTCACCCTGATAGCTATTACATGTGGACCTTCTTGATATATGTATGCGATCATGGAAGCATTGATTTCGGCAGACCGCAATCAGAACTGCTATGTGATGTCTCCTCATGTCTTCTGGGTCTCACCATCATCAAGAGGCTAAATTGCTCGGTGTAAGAAAGCACGCGGAATTGCTGAGCTGGCAGTTCCTTCTGAACTGTCACAAGTCAAGACATCCAAACCGTCATCTTTTGAACGCAGACGCACCCCCTAGAGACATAAGGCAACACCTCCGCAAGCACTATGATGAGATCCGGCATTACATTACGTTACCGTTTGATCTGCGGAACCATAAGCGGGCTTTAACAGACATCCACACTGAGTTGGTAGATACCTTTGTCAGGTCTCGGCCTGTAAACCTTGTTCTAAACAGTCATCCACCCGAAATAGCTGAAGAAGAACGCACCTTGACAAGGGAGATTAGAGTCACTATGGTCACTGTATTAGGTTAAACTCTTACTTATCCAGACTAAACAACACCATTTAAAACACGTGCCCTGAATGTGGAATGTTACCCATGATACTTTACATCTCTTTAACTGTTCAATTGCACCTACTCTTCTAACCCTCCTTTCGCTCTGGTCCAACCCTTTTGAAACTACTCGTTTCCTAGGTTGAAAAACTTGATAAAGTTCTTCGGAATGATCATGCTCTTTAGCCAGGGCGAAGCACTGCTAACAACAACAATAACATCGAAGCGTTGATGCTTTATAACAGGGGTTGGAAGAGGGGTGCTTTAGAGCAGCCATCCCACCAATCAAACTATGTTATCTCGTTTTTGCTCCGTCGCTCACTATGAACACCCGTTGTTTAAAAGTGAGCGACTGAGCATAACAAAGAAAATAGCGTAATAATCTGTGTGAATTTGGTTTTCAGATTATCGGACAATTGTCCCACTAGCTGCCTACGTCTGCAACAAACATTTGTGATCCGAAAAGTCTGATAAAGTAACTTCAAGAAGTCGACTTTCATCGCCGAAGCTATCGATTTCTCCACTTTTTTCTTTCTTCCCCGTAAACATCCATACTGACACTTCGAAAATTGACTTCCTAGTGTTGCCTAGTGGATAAAAAAATGATTGAAATATTTGAGAAAATTTCCATTTTACTGAAACTAGAACCTTGAGGATAAAATCGCATGACCTGCATGTGGTAGGACCCCCCATGATACTCTACATCTCTTCAATTGTTCAACTGAACCTACTCTTCTAACCCCTCTGTCCCTCTGGACCAACCCTGTGAAACTGCACGTTTCCTTGGACTCCCGTTAGAAGAGCTTGATGAAGATCTTCGGAATGATCATACACTCTAGGCAGGGCAATGCATTGTTAACAACAACAACAACACCAACAACAACAACACCACCAACAACAACAACAACAGGATAAAATCGCCTTCCAACCACGCCCACTTTCGATATCGAAAACTTCGAAAATCACCTAAATTGACATAATTCGGTAACGAAAATAGCTAAAATGATATAGTTTCGTAGGATGAACCCCCTAGTCATTTTATTATGATTTTTTGATAAATTTTTAAAAGTAGGCGTGGCACCGCCCACTTTTCAGGGAGGCATATTTGAAAATTTCATGGGTCATAACTTTTAAACTGATTACGGTAGAACGATGAAATTTGCTACAAAGTATACTAGCATAATAGGAAGTATACCTGATGTAATTGGCCGAAATCGCTTCCCCACCCGCCCACTTCCGAAATGGAAAATTTCGAAAATCATATGAAAACTAACGCTGGGTATTTAATGTTTGGTTTACCCGAACTTAGATGTCCTTACTTGTTGCTTTTAACTTTTGAACGGACCAAAAACTTAACTTTCGCGTTCGGATTCTATACCATTTTTGCAATCGACTACTTTCCACGATAGTTTTAATGAGTTCAGCTTCAACCTACGGCCGAACCTTGTGCTAAGATTTTACATACAAACAATCCTTAGCTCTCAGATTTTGATTATGTGATCAGTTCTTTATTAAAAAAAGTTATTGGAATATCCTTTGCACAAAGGCAATTAAAGCCTCGACTATCAATTATACTTGCAGTTACAGCGCTTGTGCTTTAAGGGGCTCATATTGAAAGCGTGGTCGCTCCAATAACCTCTCCCTCTGCTACTCAGCAATTAAGCTTGCGGCACCCTTTTCATGTCTGCTAGTCGTGTAGCGCATTTTTACCATGTCATTTTGCATTTCATGCCTCTGATTTTGAAAGTGACGACATCATCCAGTGTGTTCCACCCAACCACCCTTGTAACTCCTTGCATTGGCTTTGTGATTGAAGCAAACTCAATGCCTCATTGCCATTGTTGTTTGTGAGTTTTGCGGTTTGCCAAAGCTTGCTTCCTTCCGGCTTAACGCTTTGGTTACCGTTGGATGTCTGCCATTGGTTTTTTTTTTGCTTTTTGTTCCTTTTGTTCCTTTTGTTGTTGTTATTGTTCATATTTATGTGCATAGTGTTGTCAGTTAACGCATGAATTAACTTTGGTAATGTGGCATAAAATGTGGTAAAAGCTGCAAGAATGGGGAAAAAGTGTTGAAGAAGAAGCAAATTAAAAACTCAGACGGAAATCAGCTACCACCCGCTGAGCGTTGGTGTAATGTTGTTGTAAACCGAAATTTAAAAATAATTTAATTTTTTCAAGCAGAAAACAATAAAAAGTTGTGTAATAAAAATTTAACAAAAAGACCTATAAATGAGTGACAAAGATAACGCTTAAAGTCAAGAGATAACCAAACATCATAAAAAAGCTCGAAACCACCAACAATTCAACAAGGACAACCATAAAATCGACGCATAAATTCATATTCAAAATGATTAACAATAATTTGGTTTATGAGCGTAACAGCAATACAACAGCATCATCACCGGATGTTGTGTTGATCAATGCCACAGAAACCACCTCCGCAACCACAATATCGCCAATCGCAACGAACACCAACAGCATCAGCAATTCGAATAGCAACAGCAATCAGCAGCACTGTGACAATAATCGCTACTTCAATCGTTTCGATAATCGTATCGCTGCCAATTTGGCTGCTGTATTGACTGGTTCGCGTTTTCGTTCGTCGTCCGCTTCCTCGTCGACGTCGAAGACATTACAACGCACAAAGAATGCGAATAACCTCAACACAACACAGACTATATCGAACTCAAGTACAAATATGAATAAAGTTGGCAAGTCGCTTGGTGGTAATTATTGTAATGGCATTTCAACATTGGGTGGTGGACGTCAAAAAACACCCACTCAGCTGCAGCTTAACAACGATGGGGAGAGTAATTCGCGACCCTCATCGCCAATGTTACATGGCTCTGTGGGGCGCAAACGACGGCCGTTGTATTTATTTACGCAGGCGAATTTAAAGTGAGTAGCGTGAGATTTTTTATTTAAAAAAATAAAATGAAATATTATCTGCCTAACTATCCCCAGAAAAGCTGAAACTTCCATCATATATAGGCTGGTCAAAATTTTTTAAATGGTCAAGGCACGTGTCGCTTTTATATAATAAAACAAATGGTCAAGCTTGATAGCTATAAATATTTATGTGGGTGACTCATCTTTTGATATAGCAATCGATTGTGTAAAGTCCCAACAAAAATTATCTAAGCAATATAGGTACGAATTTTTTAACTTTTGTGGTACTAACCCAGCAAACATTCGAAGTCATAAAAGAACCAAGGTCTGAAACCTATTAAAATATAACTTTCTGGTTTTGGTTTTGTAACATGTTTCGGTGTTGGTTCAAGTTTTATTCTTCAACAATAATCTCGGGTTCAGTTACGGTTTCGTTCCGGTTGCGGAAAAAAAACAAGAGAACAAGTTTGTAAAAAGTTTACAACTTATTCAAGTTTTTTACAAAATGTCTAAATTTTTAGAATTTATTTCGTGGCCATTAACTCTTTCCGTCACACTTTCATATATTTGACTTTATAATTGAAAAAGTTGTATTTCTCGATTGGTTTAGATACATTTATTAAGGGAACATAACTCACATAGTTTTTGAGATATGAGGTGGTAAGGTTACTAATCGAGGTCCTCATATTAGTCGAACCCGAAGAGTTATCGAAATAAGGGATACCTTAAATCTTAAGTTAGATGTCTAGTAATGCAAAAGCAAAAAAGGCATTCAGTTCCATTACGCAGTTCTTGAATGATGCGCGCACAAACACACGGATCGATAGAAATAAAATTCTAAAAACTTTTAATTTGGATTCTATTGGCTTAAAAATTACCCTATCTATCACATTTATTGAATATCAGACATCGAATTGTTAAAATTTTATTATATGTACGAGTACTTAAAGAAGGATAAAAGTTAAAAAATTAGCCTAACGGTACATAAAAAAAGTTTTACGGAAGCTGGAAAAGGTGGTTAGTTACACTATGCTCTGAATTGCAAAATCATCTAAGTTATGAAAATGGTGTCCTTTGGATACCTTTGAATTTGATTTACATAATGGAGACCTATGAAAAATTAAATTTGTAACGAGTTTCCCAAAAAAAAAATTATTTTGAATTACATCTTTATACAATAGTTCAGTTCTATGCGAACTGTGTTAGTCTTCGACGTAGAGAACGAAGTGTGTTAGTCTTCCACGCAGAGAACGAAGTGTGTTAGTCTTCGAGGCAGAAAACTCAACCGTGTTAGTCGATTCACGGCTCAGTAGCGTTACACCCCACTCCCATATCCATGCTAGGAATACAGAGATAAGGGTGTTTTCTGAGGATTCCGTATATAATCTATATTAAAATCGAATAATCCTATCTCATTACAAGAGCTCTCGTATAAAGCCATATATTTCCGTATTACCAATGCCAAATCAAAGTCCGATTTTCCGCTATGTATACAGATTAGGGTGGGCCAAAAAAGATCGATTTTCGTTTTTTTCAATGCGCATACAGAAATTCGTATTCCTGTAGAGCGTTAAATTTTCCAACTAAATAACTTAAGTTTATTTAATAATATTTTACTGATTTTGAGCTACACAACTTTTCACAAAACTTCATGGGTTTCAGAAAATAGTCAATTTTCGACCTTTTTTGTAGTGCGTTCAATTTTCTGCAAATTCTGTGGTAAAAGTTGGCTGTACGATTTTTGGGTGAATAGATATATTCATTTACATCGAAGCTTTTCACGAAACTGAAAAATGACGATGAGGCAGGCTTACCCATTGCCTTAAAAAACTCATATTTGGTTATTATACTCCATTTATGATCACGAATTCGAATTTCTGTATGCCCTTCGAAAAAAAAAACGAAAATCGATTGTTTTTGGCCCACCCTAATACAGATTTTTCCAAATCAAATGTAAGATCTCTGAATTATCTACCAGAACGCGGTCAAGATTATATTTATCCAGTGGAGAGTACTGGAGGTTGACCTAAACAACGTTAAGACAGTTTGACCAAATTCCGGTTCGAAGAGCTCCCAAGGATATATTCGATCACGTACGCCTTTAGCTTTTCAAGAACACATCAGTTTTGACTTTTACCTACGTAGGATAACTAGGACTGGAATAAGATGCTATGACATTTTAAGACTATGTAAGCTACACGTACCTCATATTTCGAATCAGACCACAGAACATTCGTCCAGCCTTTCGCGCACTGAACCAAAAATGTTCATGTTTCCAAAGAAAAAGTACATGGATTTTAAGAATTGTTCATTAAAGTCTCTCCAAAGAACCTTGTCACAGAAATTTCAGAATATGTCTGGAATATAAGTACTTGTTCTTAAAATATGTAAACAAATACTCAGAAATCACGAATTCATTTATACATTTTAAAATAATTTTCCTAGAATCTATAAATTTTTCCTTTTATTCAAACTTCTATGAAACTTTTTTCTTAAAAAACATGAAAGTTTTTGGTTCAGTGCGGTAAAATGTTTATATAGGAGATCTGTTCGAGCGCTAACGGATTTTCCCACAAAGCAGTTGCGAGGGCGAAAGGGGGATTTACTGATGCTTGGGTACTCGGGTATACTATTTCTAAGTAGAGCCTTTACGATACAACGTACTTTCAAAAAGCTATTTGCATTTGAAATTTCTTGTTATTTAGTTGCTTATATTGTTGGACATGGCTGTATGTACGATTAAATATTTGAAAAGTGATGAAATGGTTCTAAAATCTATGTAATGAAGTTATACCATAAACTATGACGGCATACTTTAAATATGTGCAAATAAAATTAAATGCTTTACAACATACTTAGGTATCCCATAAATACCATTCGTTTTATAACAAAAAATTTTACTCCATGCGATAACATGAAATCATATAACCAACACCCTAGAATTACATGAGCAACACTAAAAACTACTATAAGAAAAAAATTACAGAAAAAGGAAATGAAAATTCCAACACAACCCAATAAGGGCTAAGACATGTATGATTGTATGTACAGAATGTACTAACAAAAGTAATGGCATAATTTGCAAAAGCAGACATGCAACAGCCCAATGCACTCCCCCCTTTAGAAAGGAACACGAAGGAGCAACCAAGTCAAAGCAATAACTTGCAAACATATAAATATTCATAAGAAATAAAACACTCAGACACACATTCAAGTTTATTGACTTCAGTTGTCAATTCCGATTATCTTGAAATGCTAAGACAGACAAAATGAAAAATTTTAGCGGAAATACAACAGAAAAAAGGGGACTGAAAAGTACTTATGACTGACTTTGGTTATGCATATGGCCGGTCACATGTTGCAACCCCCACAATAATCACAACAACAAACAAAAGAAAACAAAACAAAACCCCAAAAAAACAGGAAAGAACACACCACAAACATTTACGCAATTTCCTGCACTCAATCCGGCCACAGCCCCACCAACAACACCACACTGCTTCTAAAACTAAACTATCAATATTTAACAATACCATTATGCTTAGTCACAAAGAAGTCAACAACATTTTCTTGAATTCAATAAAGAAACTACATGCCACATATACCATATCTACCATATAATTTTTGTATGTATGTATGTATAGCATATATTCAATCAGTAACTTTTATTTATATATTTCCCCCATTTTTACTTCATTCTTCATTGCATGTCCTTTCATATTCGATAATGATGGCAATACACAGCTGCAATGATAACGAGAAAACTGTGCATACACCACCCAGCTCGGACGAGGATAACTCACCCACAGAGCTGAATAATTGCAAGCGTTTGGCCGACAAACCACCGTTGGTAAGTACTACTGACACTTTTATTAAAAATATAAAAATAAAACGGGGGAGAAAACAAACTAATACTACCAGCATATAATACGTACATACATAAATACCTACATATCTACCAGATATACAAATCGGCATGCAAAATAATGTGAAACGTCCATTAAGGCATTGGAAGAATATCCTTATTGCAAAATATTGACAGCGGAATCAAAGTATGAAAATATACAGTGGAGCGAACATGTGGGTACCGTGGTCTAGAAAAAAGTAAAGACGAAATCCGATGATAACCACATTCCCTTTTTCGATATGGAAAATTTCGAAAGGCACATATATTGGCATATCTCGGTCATTCTTTTATGATTTTTCCATACATTTTTTAAAGTGGTTGTAGCACCGTCCACTTTTAAGGGAGGCATTTTTGAAAATTCGACTTGTCGTAACTTTTAAACTGATTACGATAGAACGATGAAATTTGGCACAAAGCATACTAGTATCGTTGGGAGTATACCTGATGAAATTGGATAAAATCGCCCTGCAACTATGCCCACTTTCGATATCGAAAACTTCGAAAATCACCTAATTTGACATAGTTCGGTAAGGGAAATGGCTAAAATGATATAGTTTGGTAGGATGAACCCCCTAATCATTATATAAAGATTTTTTGAGGGAGACATTTTGGAATATTCGACTGTTCAAAACGTTTAAACTGATTAGTTTAGATTCATGATAGCTAAGATAGAATAAACTTTAGGTAAATCCTCCTAGGGGCTATATCATTGTTATCCCGTTCTGAAAATTATCGCTGCACTGAAAAAAAAATCTACAAGAAACGGCCGTAAAATTAACAGTAAACTCTGTCATTTTTCGTCCAACAGTGGGTAATATCAATTTTGAAAGTGACCCCCTATCATTCTTCGAACATACTATCATATTGATATGAATTACTGTAAATTTGAAAGTGGACACTATCATATTGACATGAATTACTGTAAATTTTAAAGTAGACTCATATCATTAATTGATATTTTTCAAAAATAAAATGTTTTTACTGCCAATTTTACAGTAAATACTGTAATATTTACAGTGTTATAATAATCGTTTTGAAAGTGGTTTTGATATGTTACTTTCAATGTGCACTTTCAAACTTTTTATTTCAGTGTGGGTATTTTATTTGTTTTGTTTTATTTTATTTTATTTGATTTTTTTAATTTCATTATTTTATTTAAGTTTTTTATTATATATAATATTTTATTTTCCATTCTTTTCCATTTTATTTTATTTTATTTTATTTTATTTTATTTTATTTTATTTTATTTTATTTTATTTTATTTTATTTTATTTTATTTTATTTTATTTTATTTTATTTTATTTTATTTTATTTTATTTTATTTTATTTTATTTTATTTTATTTTATTTATTTATTTTATTTTATTTTATTTTATTTTATTTTATTTTATTTTATTTTATTTTATTTTATTTTATTTTATTTTATTTTATTTTATTTTATTTTATTTTATTTTATTTTATTTTATTTTATTTTATTTTATTTTATTTTATTTTATTTTATTTTATTTTATTTTATTTTATTTTATTTTATTTTATTTTATTTTATTTTATTTTATTTTATTTTATTTTATTTTATTTTATTTTATTTTATTTTATTTTATTTTATTTTATTTTATTTTATTTTATTTTATTTTATTTTATTTTATTTTATTTTATTTTATTTTATTTTATTTTATTTTATTTTATTTTATTTTATTTTATTTTATTTTATTTTATTTTATTTTATTTTATTTTATTTTATTTTATTTTATTTTATTTTATTTTATTTTATTTTATTTTATTTTATTTTATTTTATTTTATTTTATTTTATTTTATTTTATTTTATTTTATTTTATTTTATTTTTATTTTATTTTATTTTATTTTATTTTATTTTATTTTATTTTATTTTATTTTATTTTATTTTATTTTATTTTATTTTTTTTTTTTTTTTTTTTTTTATTTTTTTTTATTAGCACACTGTCGGGATAAAACAAGCTTAAAAAACGGCAACAAAAAACGCAACAAAAGAATTGCAAAAGTTTTATGTTTGGCTATTATTTTTGCATATTTTATGGTGCTTTTGAGGTTGATAAGGGTGACTACGCGGGTGGCCGCTTTATAAGCCGGGCGCATTTGGTTGCCTTGTCAACATTATTACTGATCAATATAATCTACTTTTTTGTTATTGTATAAGTACATATGTATGTATCTACATTGCCTGAAGAATTGGATGCAAGTCTCGTGCTGACACTACAAAAGTTTAACAAAAACATTACACAATTTGTATGAATTGCGTCTCACCTTTTATGCTTTCTGATTCAGATTCTACATAATATATGATGGGGATACAAACTTAAATATAAGTAATTGGAATTACTAAAGAACACTTTCAAAGTTATGGGCCACAGTTTTATTTTAATAAGTCAACCTTTGTACTTTTTGCTGAGAAGCTTTTCACTGCACAAATATTTTCAGAGTGTTTTTCAACCATTAGTATTCTCATTTATGAACTCTTTCATCCCATTTATCTCATTTTTAAAGCAGGGTTTCAATGGTTGCATGCTTTTCTGACTTAAAAATTGTAAATAGAATGCGGTCGCCATATTTTGCATGCTCAACTTCAAGCCCTCTAATTCAAGGTTTTATTTAACATTAAAAGTGCGTAAAACAAACTTAAAACACGAACAAAGCAAATTCTCTGCGGTCTACATGCATAATTACCAACAAAATGTTTCCGTTTAACAACTTTGATACTCAAAAAGTTTCGACATCTTAATACTTTGCTTATTTCGTTTGCATTGTCCTTCGTGGTACTTATAAGTGTACTTAATTGTCTACAGACGACTTGAATACAAAAACTTTTTAGAAAATATTTGTGTTTACAAGTGCATACAATCTTTTGTTATCATTCTTGTTGTTTACATGAATAAATATACATATCTTCGGTTGCACGCTTTTATACTTATAAGTCTTAAGTAGTTTTGTTGTCAAATGCCAAAAATATAAACTTCCAAAATTCTTCCTTAACTCACAGAAATAAAACTCGAGCAAAACAAGATAAAGCAAAAGTTTTCATAAACATAACAAATATATAGGATCCAATGGCAGAGCAAGATATAGTCAAATGAAATAGATAAATACAAAATTATGTTGTATGTGTACGAGAATATATGTATGTGTCTGTAAGTCATGCATACACAAGTTTTTATCGAACTTATGTATTGCCTAGTGTGCATTCATTTGCTCAAATTAGTTGACTCTTACATTAATATGGGTAATACTAGTAATACCCAGCGTGCTTTGCTACGCCAAAGAATAAGATTTTACCATTTTTACCTCTTCTCGGAAGATTGTTTAGAACAGATCGCTGTCTGGTCCATAAGCTACATACATACATACATCCAACTTTATATATATAGATGAGACACTTTCCTCTCAAGTTTTATATTTTTACTTAAACCGATACAGAAAACGAATCGACACCGAAAGTGACTTTGAAAAAGTCAAAAAAGCTAGCGAAGTATATTTGAAAATCAAAAAACAAATCACATACATTTTTTTTTGAAATCCGAAAGAAATTTCTTTCGAATCGCAATACAGAGTAACCCCCCAGGAATAGAAATTGTCGCTAACCTAAGCTGCAATCGGAAATACATACGTATGTAGGTGTTCCCTTGATATCCCAGTTTTTTTCTCACAAAAGATGTGAAAGTAATTTATAAAGAAAACATCTTGCAAGAGTTATCGAATACCCTTAATGTATTAACGTACGTAAGTCACGTATTGCTGCAACTTTTGTTTCGATAAACTAAAACACTTGTAAAAGTTTTTACAATTCACGGTGATAAAAGCATAAACAAAAATTTGTTTCGATATGAATAGTTATAATGCAAGAGGAAATAAAAAAAGTTTGCATATCGCATATGCCAAGTTTACATTTTCAAATTTGTTGAAGATTCGAAAATGCACATAGGAAAACTTTAATTTAACTTAGATTTTGTGCTCAAGTCTAATATTGCTTCGAGGGCAAACAGCTTAACTTGTCCTGTCGGAAATTGTTTGAAAACGCCTTAGCTCAAAAAGTTTTTCAGTACCGACCTATTTCAAAGTTTAGTTCAACAAGTCCCTATCTCAGAATTAGCATTAGCTGATTAAATATTCAATACAATTTTATCTGAGATTGGGCGCTTTGAATCAATTTCTAAAATAGAACGTTATTGAAAAATATTTTGGGCCGTAGATATCCCCTACTATCTCCGATCATGAGATTATCTACTTAGGTAATGCCATTTGAAGCGGTTTACAACGTTGCCCAGTTCTAACAACACAAATGCGAGCACTTGCGGAGACATGATTTATTGTAGGTGGCTTGTTTTGCTTTTATTATAAAAACGAAATACCCATCACTTACCTTTTCATGAGGCATAAAACTCGTGATTATGTATGTATATTAATTTTGTTGGAACAATGACCATAACATCAAGCTTTCAAAAGGAAATTAAATTAAAGAAAATGATAGAAAATGATAGAAAAGGAAAGAAAGGGAAAGAAAGGAAGGAAAAGGGATGAAAGGGAAAGGAAGGGAAAAGAAGGGAAGGAAGGGGTGTAAGAGTAGGTCGCCTCCCCGCTGGTGCACCCTGGGTAACGCTAAATGACCTACATGGCCTACATGGCTAGTTTCTTGTATTGCCGGTTCTACGAGAACGGTACCAGTACTTGTGCTGTACCCATCGTGCCGAAACGACCCGGGCCGTTTTCCTATATCGACCCGGACAAGAGCAATACACTCTGGGTGACCCTGTCTGACATTTAGGCAGGACTACACCTCGCTACTACAACCACAACAACAAGGGAAGGAAAAGGTAAGGGAAGGAAAATAAATTAAAGGAAAGGAAAGGAAATTAAATGAAAGGGAAGGAAATTAAAAGAAAGAAAGGAAATGAAAGCAAAGGAAAGAAAAAGAAAGGAAAGGAAAGGAAAGAAATGGAAAGAAAAGGAAAGAAAAGGAAAGAAAAGGAAAGAAAAGGAAAGAAAAGGAAAGAAAAGGAAAGGAAAGGAGAAAGGAAAGGAAAGGAAAGGAAAGGAAAGGAAAGGAAAGGAAAGGAAAGGAAAGGAAAGGAAAGGAAAGGAAAGGAAAGGAAAGGAAAGGAAAGGAAAGGAAAGGAAAGGAAAGGAAAGGAAAGGAAAGGAAAGGAAAGGAAAGGAAAGGAAAGGAAAGGAAAGGAAAGGAAAGGAAAGGAAAGGAAAGGAAAGGAAAGGAAAGGAAAGGAAAGGAAAGGTAAGGAAAGGAAAGGAAAGGAAAGGAAAGGAAAAGAAAGGAAAGGAAAGGAAAAGAAAGGAAAGGAAAAGGAAAGGAAAGGAAAGGAAAGGAAAGAAAGGAAAGGAAAGGAAAGGAAAGGAAAGGAAAGGAAAGGAAAGGAAAGGAAAGGAAAGAAAGGAAAGGAAAGGAAAGGAAAGGAGGAGAAAGGAAAGGAAAGGAAAGGAGGAAAGGAAAGGAAAGGAAAGGAAAGAAAGGAAAGGAAAGGAAAGGAAAGGAAAGGAAAGGGCAAGAAAATAGAAACGGAGGAAAAGGAAAGAAGTAGTTTTGGGTAATTTTAGGATCTTTTAGGGGTGATATTGAGGTCATTTTGAGATCATATTGGGGCTGTTTTAGGGTCCATTTGGGGTTATATTGGGTTCACTTTGAAGACGTATTGTTGTTATTTTGGCATATTTTTAGGGGCGTATTGGGGTTATTTGGGGATCATTTTGGGGTCATAACGGAGTCATTTTGCTATCATTTTATACGATCACTTTGGGGTCGTATTGTTGTCATTTCGGGATCATTTTGGGGTCATATTGGGAAAATTTTGGTGACTTCACATAAATAGATAAAATAACAAAATTAGCGTTATTCCTTTAAACGTAATTTGATGAATACGCTAGCGTTTGTTTAAAAGGAAATCCGCACAGAAATATTAATTTAATTAGACTTATGACACATGTTTACACATGAAACATCATGAGTAACTTTGTCTGTTTTTCAACCCAATAGGAGCTCTTTCGAAATTATTCCCGGGTTTTGGAAATTTCTCTTGTCAAATATCTGCAATTTCCCTTGGCAGACAGACAATTAAAGCCATCGTGCAATAAATTGTATAACTTATCCCTAAAGAGAGTGACCCGAGAGTAAACGCTGTAGTCTAAAGTGGGCTTTAACTGATCCCAACTGGAACTGCAAACTTTTTGTAAGGGTTACGAAGACAACCTGTCTGTCAATACTCATTCAGGCAAAATAGAGTTAGTATTTTCAGTCTCAAACTAAGGGGAACAGTTCAACCCATACACAGAGATCAAAACTTGGACTGGTCGCATACTCATGCCAAACTCATCCCAGACTAAGCGCATATTCATATAGACGAGTATATCACACACACACACTCGCACCACGCTGAACCCACTGAATTGCTGGTTGTTTGCTATAAACTGTTACGGTGTTATACAAATAAATAGATACAAACATTAGATAACATTTGCTTTGATATATTTTTGCACACAAGCAAAATTAAACACACATGCACATTTAGATAGCTCTTTGAAAGTGATGTTGAATATGGCTGTCTACGGGGCGTATGATAAACATGCCTTGTCGTTAGCGTTTCACTGTCATATTTATGTTTTTGTTGCTGTTGGTGCCAAGAGCAGTATATTGAACTGTATTGATGTTTACAAACTTTGTTTTTGTTGTTGTATTCTTTGCTTTACCTCTTGATATGTTTGCTTGTTTGGCATTTTGTTGCCCTTGCAGCATACTTCATTGGCAGTCAGCCTTTTTAACGATACGCAAATTAATTTCGAGAAATAACGAAATGCTGCCAAAGTTGGTGTGTAATGGTGGTGGCAGTTGCGGTGGCATAAGTCGCGCCTGTCAAAAGTCATACCAAACAGCTAATGTCTATGAACCTGCGATATACAAACATACTACATACATAGTACAAGTCTGCAATCCCCATCAACCCCATCAACGTGTTTGTTTGCGGATTTTAACGAGGTAAGTTGCTCCTTTTTCAGCACTGAAGTCTTATCAGCGCATTCTCGTTTTGATGGCTGCTGTCGATGGCAACTAAGCTGATTGCCTGCAGTGTTCTTGCTGTTGTTGTTTTTATTTAGTATTGCAGTGTCGTCTCCATGCTTACATGCTGTGTAAGTGTTGGCAGCCATATGCGCTCACGTGCGTTGTCGTATGTTTGTAGGTTTTTGATTCATGAATGTTTGTTTGAACCATTTGCAGATTCAATTTCAGATACGTGTCTAGTTACTTAGTTGGAAACTAGTAAATACAGTCACATGAGTTTGCATAACTCACATCCAAAGGGATTAGTTGAAGCATGTTAAATGCTTCAACGATTATAAAACAGATTTTGCACGAAAGCGATAGAGATTTTATTGAGGTTGTTTAAGCAATAGTGAGGTTGAGAACTTAAATGCCACAATGTCACGTGATTTAAGCAATTTTAAAATTGAGTCTCCGATTAAAATATAAATTAGCATTTTGTCATTGCACAAGTTTAGCTCCTAACAGCTCCTCTTAGTGCTAGCAAGCGCTGCTTAGAAACTGGCAAACAGATGACCTAATCCGTTCTCTCTTCGTAGAGCATCCCTAAAAGCTAAAATTTTTACCAGCTAAAGTATTAACACTTTACTTCGATACATCCTCTAACATAGGTATATATTACTTAGTCTGTCCATAAATTTCAAAGTTGTTTTATTTAAACGCATATCCCTTAATTTTGACCGTTATGCATCAAAAACTATTCTGACAAAGTTATATGCAATTCGGACCACGGCAACCCCTGCCGACTTGCGGTTGAAGTTATCAGTAAAGTCGTACTACATTCCACTGCGTTTTGCTAATTTAACGATTTAGTACCAAAAGCACCCCTAAATGTACCCAAAATGATCCGAAAACTACCCCAAAATGATCCAAAAATTATCCAAAAATGATCCCAATATAATCCAAAAATAATCCCAAAACGACCCCAAAAAACTCTCAAATGTTCTCAAAATTACCCAAAAATTATCCAAAATGATCCAAAAATGATCCCAAAAGGATTCCAAATGATCCGAAAATGACCCCAAAATTGTCCCAACTTAATCCAAAATTTAACCCAAAATGATCTAAAAATAGCCCCTAAATTATCCCAAAGTGACCCCTAAATGATTTCAAAATTATCCCAAAATAATCCAAATATGACCCCAAATATACCTAATTACATATAAAATACGATATAATGGTAACCCTGGGCGGCAACCCTACTTGAAAATATTTTAGTTGGTATGTCGACAAAAATACCTTTCATTTGATACCCATATCCAGCTCCATAATTTAAAACAATTGATATAGGTGGCAACCCTGTACACCCCCTAGTGGCAACCCCCAAGGGATAGTCTTAGAATCAATCATACTTTCTATATGCCAAATTTCATCCAAATCGGTCAAGGCGTTCCCGAAATAGTCGGGATATATCAATATACTGCGGTAAGGTGGCAACCCTAGGAAGCAACCCTACTTGAAAATATTTAAGTTGGCATATTGCTGAAAATACCTTTCATTTGATACTCATATTGATATACATATGTTGCTCAATAATTTAAAAAAAATTATATAGGTGGCAACGCTGTAACCCGCCCCAAGTGGCAACCACCAAGTGGGTAGTCTTGGAATCAACCATACTATCTATATTTAAATTTTCATCCAAATCGGTCCAGTGGTTCCCGAGACAAATATACAAATATACAAGTTTAGATGTACTCGTTTTCCTCAAATTGTAATATCCTTTCGGTTTAAGCACTTTTTTCTGTAATAAAAGTCCTGGAATTGATTTTACAATATGGGTATCAAATGAAAGGTGTCAGGTGGGCCTGAAAGTAGTGTTAGTTTTATTTCGACATCTTAATCCGTTTCGGAGATATCGACCAATAAAAATTAATACAATTTACCATTTAATTTAAATGTTGCTCATACGCCGTGTATGACCTATAAAAAGTAAACTATAATTGCAAAATTTTAAGATATAGAAACTCTTTTTTTCTAGAAAACATATTGCTACGCAATATGCTAAAATAATTTTGAAACTCCAATGTCCTTTTCTCGTGAATATGATTTTTTCAATATCCTTGCAACGAATCCTGTTATCCTTTCAAAAATTCAATGGTGGAAATTTGCTATACATTCGTTTAAATAAGAGCCAAATATTAAAATTATGTAATTTTCGAAGCCTCAATGGACTTTTTTGCGAACTTCTGGTTACCAAGATTTTCCTACTGGGAATGTTCGAAAAGCGAATGGTTTGGGTATTTGCAAACGCGCATTTCGGGTTTATAAAGAAAATTGATTTATTGGCAAAACAAAAACTTGAGTAATTCCAAACAGTTAGATGAACATACATACCAACACATTTGCACACATGTAACTGTAAGATAAAACTTCTCCAAAAATGCATGCTGTTGTTTTACATTTTTTTCTTTTGCTAACGAGTGAAATTTGACATATTTTAAGTTAGTCTCTGGAGTATATTGCTTTAAGTGTAGATGAAAGGGTAGCTATGTAAGCCAATATATTGAAACTATAAGCCACACTTGTGCTCCGTCGCATATGCAGAAAAATAAAACATAGCATTTTGAGGCATCATCTGGCAGTGTTTCTCTTCCTCCTGAAACGTCTGTCACAATACGTTTGCTTTGGAACGATTTATAGCCACCATTAGGCAAACGGTTTATCTTTTGATGCTTGCTTTATTTTTTTTTTGTTATCCTTAAAGGATTTTATATTTATCTTTTAGCAGCACGTGCAGTACTTTTACAATTTTGAGAAACTGAATAATTTTTTATATGCTTATTAACCCTTCCCTTAAAATAAAATAAAATAAAATAAAATAAAATAAAATAAAATAAAATAAAATAAAATAAAATAAAATAAAATAAAATAAAATAAAATAAAATAAAATAAAATAAAATAAAATAAAATAAAATAAAATAAAATAAAATAAAATAAAATAAAATAAAATAAAATAAAATAAAATAAAATAAAATAAAATAAAATAAAATAAAATAAAATAAAATAAAATAAAATAAAATAAAATAAAATAAAATAAAATAAAATAAAATAAAATAAAATAAAATAAAATAAAGTAAAATAAAATAAAATAAAATAAAATAAAATAAAATAAAATAAAATAAAATAAAATAAAATAAAATAAAACAAAATAAAATAAAATAAAATAAAATAAAATAAAATAAAATAAAATACCTGTCTAATGACAGGAGTTATCTACCAAAATCCGTTTATCGGAACAATCGGTTGTATGGGAGCTATATGTAATATCGATCTGATCTTGCTGGTTCCGACAAATGATTTCTATATTAGAAAATGGTGGCCGCATACCAAATTTCAGCCAAATATCGCAAAAACTGAGGGACTACTTTGCGTTCAAACAGACAGACACAGAGGCGTACGGAAAATAAAATAAAATAAAAGAAAATCAAATACCTTTTTCAAATATTACCATTAACAACCTCTGGGTAGTGCCAAAAATGAGACGCTCTTTGCTATTGCAAAATGTCTCCCTTAATGACAGATTATTGCGGCTTCCAATTTTTTTTTGTCAACAACATGCACCATTGAACAGCTTAAAGTCGCCTAAAAGCATCTAGTCTCTCTCTATTGGAGCATTAGAGCCATAGGCAGAATAATCAGAATAATGGTAAAAACCAACAATACTCATGTACATACCCGCATCGATGACATTGATTGACAGTTGTTACAAAAATTCTGCATATAGTTTCAAAAATGTTTGTGGAAATAAGCTGTGGGCAATAACAGCCAATGGTGCGTGTTTCGGAGCATGCCTCGCTTTTTGCATTTTTGATCACTCCCAAAAGCGATACCAATTCACTTGCAACTGCTATGCAACATTTAGCCATCAATCAGTGCGGCAGCAGCGGCAACATACAATACATTAAACGTGTTGTACACTAAAACTCAATACACTCTAAGTATGAGGCACGCACGCATGGGGTGTGTGTGCACCGAAGTCAGCATGAATTAATATACTACACAGACAGATAGACACATACTAATGAGTAGTAGGATGGGCGTAACGAAGTGACATGTTGTCTGAATGACTATGGCAACACAAATGAGTCGCATTATGAATCAGTATACATGAAAGGAAAAAGTGAACCAATGAAAAAGTTTAGTATCTGAAGCCAGCTTCATTCAAAACATAAGGCCGATCATCAAAAACTCTAACACATTTAGGACTTACAGCTGTGCGCATAAAAATGGGGCAGAATCGTATATCTCCCCTCATAAAATAAAAAAATTATAAAAAAAAAAATTAAAATTAAAAATAAAAGAAAAAAAAATAAAAAAATTATAAAAAAAAAATTAAAAATAAAAATAAAATAAAATAAAATAAAATAAAATAAAATAAAATAAAATAAAATAAAATAAAATAGAATAAAATAAAATAAAATAAAAAAAATAAAATAAAATAAAATAAAATAAAATAAAATAAAATAAAATAAAATAAAATAAAATAAAATAAAATAAAATAAAATAAAATAAAATAAAATAAAATAAAATAAAATAAAATAAAATAAAATAAAATAAAATAAAATAAAATAAAATAAAATAAAATAAAATAAAATAAAATAAAATAAAATAAAATAAAATAAAATAAAATAAAATAAAATAAAATAAAATAAAATAAAATAAAATAAAATAAAATAAAATAAAATAAAATAAAATAAAATAAAATAAAATGAAATAAAATGAAATAAAATAAAATAAAATAAAATAAAATAAAATAAAATAAAATAAAATAAAATAAAATAAAATAAAATAAAATAAAATAAAATAAAATAAAATAAAATAAAATAAAATAAAATAAAATAAAATAAAATAAAATAAAATAAAATAAAATAAAATAAAATAAGATTAATATTAAAATTAAATAAAAGAAAGTAAAACAAGATCTAGGGCCAAAGATTTTCGCTGTTGTAAAAAACCAGAAAAACACAAGAGTTTCAAAAATTGTCTGTTTTTTTTTTTTAACCCACAATTGTATCCTCTGCCTGTACATCTATGTATAAAACATTAAGAGTTAGCTTCACGAAATGTGGCCAAACAACTAAAAGCGTTTATGAAGCTTCAACTAGGCAACACGTAGTCAGCATTTCTCATTTACAATTTAGCAAATTGTTGGTTTTAATGTTTTCATCAT
>CAXKVI010000002.1:13588718-13630374 GCA_964058755.1 Campiglossa producta | reverse complement strand
ATTGAGTCTCCGATTAAAATATAAATTAGCATTTTGTCATTGCACAAGTTTAGCTCCTAACAGCTCCTCTTAGTGCTAGCAAGCGCTGCTTAGAAACTGGCAAACAGATGACCTAATCCGTTCTCTCTTCGTAGAGCATCCCTAAAAGCTAAAATTTTTACCAGCTAAAGTATTAACACTTTACTTCGATACATCCTCTAACATAGGTATATATTACTTAGTCTGTCCATAAATTTCAAAGTTGTTTTATTTAAACGCATATCCCTTAATTTTGACCGTTATGCATCAAAAACTATTCTGACAAAGTTATATGCAATTCGGACCACGGCAACCCCTGCCGACTTGCGGTTGAAGTTATCAGTAAAGTCGTACTACATTCCACTGCGTTTTGCTAATTTAACGATTTAGTACCAAAAGCACCCCTAAATGTACCCAAAATGATCCGAAAACTACCCCAAAATGATCCAAAAATTATCCAAAAATGATCCCAATATAATCCAAAAATAATCCCAAAACGACCCCAAAAAACTCTCAAATGTTCTCAAAATTACCCAAAAATTATCCAAAATGATCCAAAAATGATCCCAAAAGGATTCCAAATGATCCGAAAATGACCCCAAAATTGTCCCAACTTAATCCAAAATTTAACCCAAAATGATCTAAAAATAGCCCCTAAATTATCCCAAAGTGACCCCTAAATGATTTCAAAATTATCCCAAAATAATCCAAATATGACCCCAAATATACCTAATTACATATAAAATACGATATAATGGTAACCCTGGGCGGCAACCCTACTTGAAAATATTTTAGTTGGTATGTCGACAAAAATACCTTTCATTTGATACCCATATCCAGCTCCATAATTTAAAACAATTGATATAGGTGGCAACCCTGTACACCCCCTAGTGGCAACCCCCAAGGGATAGTCTTAGAATCAATCATACTTTCTATATGCCAAATTTCATCCAAATCGGTCAAGGCGTTCCCGAAATAGTCGGGATATATCAATATACTGCGGTAAGGTGGCAACCCTAGGAAGCAACCCTACTTGAAAATATTTAAGTTGGCATATTGCTGAAAATACCTTTCATTTGATACTCATATTGATATACATATGTTGCTCAATAATTTAAAAAAAATTATATAGGTGGCAACGCTGTAACCCGCCCCAAGTGGCAACCACCAAGTGGGTAGTCTTGGAATCAACCATACTATCTATATTTAAATTTTCATCCAAATCGGTCCAGTGGTTCCCGAGACAAATATACAAATATACAAGTTTAGATGTACTCGTTTTCCTCAAATTGTAATATCCTTTCGGTTTAAGCACTTTTTTCTGTAATAAAAGTCCTGGAATTGATTTTACAATATGGGTATCAAATGAAAGGTGTCAGGTGGGCCTGAAAGTAGTGTTAGTTTTATTTCGACATCTTAATCCGTTTCGGAGATATCGACCAATAAAAATTAATACAATTTACCATTTAATTTAAATGTTGCTCATACGCCGTGTATGACCTATAAAAAGTAAACTATAATTGCAAAATTTTAAGATATAGAAACTCTTTTTTTCTAGAAAACATATTGCTACGCAATATGCTAAAATAATTTTGAAACTCCAATGTCCTTTTCTCGTGAATATGATTTTTTCAATATCCTTGCAACGAATCCTGTTATCCTTTCAAAAATTCAATGGTGGAAATTTGCTATACATTCGTTTAAATAAGAGCCAAATATTAAAATTATGTAATTTTCGAAGCCTCAATGGACTTTTTTGCGAACTTCTGGTTACCAAGATTTTCCTACTGGGAATGTTCGAAAAGCGAATGGTTTGGGTATTTGCAAACGCGCATTTCGGGTTTATAAAGAAAATTGATTTATTGGCAAAACAAAAACTTGAGTAATTCCAAACAGTTAGATGAACATACATACCAACACATTTGCACACATGTAACTGTAAGATAAAACTTCTCCAAAAATGCATGCTGTTGTTTTACATTTTTTTCTTTTGCTAACGAGTGAAATTTGACATATTTTAAGTTAGTCTCTGGAGTATATTGCTTTAAGTGTAGATGAAAGGGTAGCTATGTAAGCCAATATATTGAAACTATAAGCCACACTTGTGCTCCGTCGCATATGCAGAAAAATAAAACATAGCATTTTGAGGCATCATCTGGCAGTGTTTCTCTTCCTCCTGAAACGTCTGTCACAATACGTTTGCTTTGGAACGATTTATAGCCACCATTAGGCAAACGGTTTATCTTTTGATGCTTGCTTTATTTTTTTTTTGTTATCCTTAAAGGATTTTATATTTATCTTTTAGCAGCACGTGCAGTACTTTTACAATTTTGAGAAACTGAATAATTTTTTATATGCTTATTAACCCTTCCCTTAAAATAAAATAAAATAAAATAAAATAAAATAAAATAAAATAAAATAAAATAAAATAAAATAAAATAAAATAAAATAAAATAAAATAAAATAAAATAAAATAAAATAAAATAAAATAAAATAAAATAAAATAAAATAAAATAAAATAAAATAAAATAAAATAAAATAAAATAAAATAAAATAAAATAAAATAAAATAAAATAAAATAAAATAAAATAAAACAAAATAAAATAAAATAAAATAAAATAAAATAAAATAAAATAAAATAAAATAAAATAAAGTAAAATAAAATAAAATAAAATAAAATAAAATAAAATAAAATAAAATAAAATAAAATAAAATAAAATAAAACAAAATAAAATAAAATAAAATAAAATAAAATAAAATAAAATAAAATACCTGTCTAATGACAGGAGTTATCTACCAAAATCCGTTTATCGGAACAATCGGTTGTATGGGAGCTATATGTAATATCGATCTGATCTTGCTGGTTCCGACAAATGATTTCTATATTAGAAAATGGTGGCCGCATACCAAATTTCAGCCAAATATCGCAAAAACTGAGGGACTACTTTGCGTTCAAACAGACAGACACAGAGGCGTACGGAAAATAAAATAAAATAAAAGAAAATCAAATACCTTTTTCAAATATTACCATTAACAACCTCTGGGTAGTGCCAAAAATGAGACGCTCTTTGCTATTGCAAAATGTCTCCCTTAATGACAGATTATTGCGGCTTCCAATTTTTTTTTGTCAACAACATGCACCATTGAACAGCTTAAAGTCGCCTAAAAGCATCTAGTCTCTCTCTATTGGAGCATTAGAGCCATAGGCAGAATAATCAGAATAATGGTAAAAACCAACAATACTCATGTACATACCCGCATCGATGACATTGATTGACAGTTGTTACAAAAATTCTGCATATAGTTTCAAAAATGTTTGTGGAAATAAGCTGTGGGCAATAACAGCCAATGGTGCGTGTTTCGGAGCATGCCTCGCTTTTTGCATTTTTGATCACTCCCAAAAGCGATACCAATTCACTTGCAACTGCTATGCAACATTTAGCCATCAATCAGTGCGGCAGCAGCGGCAACATACAATACATTAAACGTGTTGTACACTAAAACTCAATACACTCTAAGTATGAGGCACGCACGCATGGGGTGTGTGTGCACCGAAGTCAGCATGAATTAATATACTACACAGACAGATAGACACATACTAATGAGTAGTAGGATGGGCGTAACGAAGTGACATGTTGTCTGAATGACTATGGCAACACAAATGAGTCGCATTATGAATCAGTATACATGAAAGGAAAAAGTGAACCAATGAAAAAGTTTAGTATCTGAAGCCAGCTTCATTCAAAACATAAGGCCGATCATCAAAAACTCTAACACATTTAGGACTTACAGCTGTGCGCATAAAAATGGGGCAGAATCGTATATCTCCCCTCATAAAATAAAAAAATTATAAAAAAAAAAATTAAAATTAAAAATAAAAGAAAAAAAAATAAAAAAATTATAAAAAAAAAATTAAAAATAAAAATAAAATAAAATAAAATAAAATAAAATAAAATAAAATAAAATAAAATAAAATAAAATAGAATAAAATAAAATAAAATAAAAAAAATAAAATAAAATAAAATAAAATAAAATAAAATAAAATAAAATAAAATAAAATAAAATAAAATAAAATAAAATAAAATAAAATAAAATAAAATAAAATAAAATAAAATAAAATAAAATAAAATAAAATAAAATAAAATAAAATAAAATAAAATAAAATAAAATAAAATAAAATAAAATAAAATAAAATAAAATAAAATAAAATAAAATAAAATAAAATAAAATAAAATAAAATAAAATAAAATAAAATAAAATAAAATAAAATAAAATAAAATAAAATAAAATAAAATAAAATGAAATAAAATGAAATAAAATAAAATAAAATAAAATAAAATAAAATAAAATAAAATAAAATAAAATAAAATAAAATAAAATAAAATAAAATAAAATAAAATAAAATAAAATAAAATAAAATAAAATAAAATAAAATAAAATAAAATAAAATAAAATAAAATAAAATAAAATAAGATTAATATTAAAATTAAATAAAAGAAAGTAAAACAAGATCTAGGGCCAAAGATTTTCGCTGTTGTAAAAAACCAGAAAAACACAAGAGTTTCAAAAATTGTCTGTTTTTTTTTTTTAACCCACAATTGTATCCTCTGCCTGTACATCTATGTATAAAACATTAAGAGTTAGCTTCACGAAATGTGGCCAAACAACTAAAAGCGTTTATGAAGCTTCAACTAGGCAACACGTAGTCAGCATTTCTCATTTACAATTTAGCAAATTGTTGGTTTTAATGTTTTCATCATTTACAGGCGTCACAAGAGGCCACATTAGCATGTAGAGTATTGTGTACCATGGCTGTGCTTTCAGGCGCTGACAATTGGGTTGATGAGATCAGTTAGGCAGCGCATGTATATTGGTCGCCAGTTAGTAGCAGCAGTTGACCACTAGCGGTACTTCATTAAATTTGCATACATTAACAAAAAAAAGGTTGTATGGCAAATTTTGTGTGCGTGTATTTGCCTGCTGCCGCAAGCATAGTCAATAATACAGCGTACAAAATAAAGGCTCATCATGCAACAGATGTGGCAAATGTGTGGCACGAAAAGCACATAAATAATTTTCATATTTTCTCTATGTATGTATATTTTGTTGTTCTGTGAGAGCTCGCTTTTAAAAGCAGTATTTCTTCGGTTCCTAACTAGTTTTCAAATATAACATATTTAAATGAATCGTGCTAAATTTGTTTTTATGATATAACCCTATATTCGGAATATTGCCTTTTTTTATTCCAACCCCTTTTTGGTTTTTAGTGTATGTTAGACTGTTGAATTGTTAGTATATACGCCAAAGGGAGGCTTCGTTATGCTACATAAACAATAGAACAAAAACAATTAAACTCAAGGCAACAGCAGTTTTCAAACGGAAAATGAAAATGTCGACCTGTCAGTCAAGCTATCAGTCAGTCAGAAAGTTAACACTGTTAGAGAGTGTACTTGTTCTCCTTTTTTTGATATTTTAATGTTTTATAAAATCAATTAGTTTTATTTAATTTGATTTTTAATTAATTTACTTCATTTGAATTTATTGCTTTTTTTTATTTATCATTAATTTATTTTATTTTATTTTACTTTATTTTATTTTATTTTATTTTATTTTATTTTATTTTATTTTATTTTATTTTATTTTATTTTATTTTATTTTATTTTATTTTATTTTATTTTATTTTATTTTATTTTATTTTATTTTATTTTATTATTTTATTTTATTTTATTTTATTTTATTTTATTTTATTTTATTTTATTTTATTTTATTTTATTTTATTTTATTTTATTTTATTTTATTTTATTTTATTTTATTTTATTTTATTTTATTTTATTTTATTTTATTTTATTTTATTTTATTTTATTTTATTTTATTTTATTTTATTTTATTTTATTTTATTTTATTTTATTTTATTTTATTTTATTTTATTTTATTTTATTTTATTTTATTTTATTTTATTTTATTTTATTTTATTTTATTTTATTTTATTTTATTTTATTTTATTTTATTTTATTTTATTTTATTTTATTTTATTTTATTTTATTTTATTTTATTTTATTTTATTTTATTTTATTTTATTTTATTTTATTTTATTTTATTATTTTATTTTATTTTATTTTATTTTATTTTATTTTATTTTATTTTATTTTATTTTATTTTATTTTATTTTATTTTATTTTATTTTATTTTATTTTATTTTATTTTATTTTATTTTATTTTATTTTATTTTATTTATTTTATTTTATTTTATTTTATTTTATTTTATTTTATTTTATTTTATTTTATTTTATTTTATTTTATTTTATTTTATTTTATTTTATTTTATTTTATTTTATTTTATTTTATTTTATTTTATTTTATTTTATTTTATTTTATTTTATTTTATTTTATTTTATTTTATTTTATTTTATTTTATTTTATTTTATTTTATTTTATTTTATTTTATTTTATTTTATTTTATTTTATTTTATTTTATTTTATTTTCTTTCATTTGATTTTATTTATATTATTTTAAATCATTTTATTCTATTTTTCTATTTTTAAACACAAAAATTTCTTCATGTTTTCGATTTCGTTCCGGCTCTGATAAACTCACTTCACAAACATCCTTAGTATGCAGATATTTAAACGTTCACATTTCATCCACACACTTAAACTATGACACGCTATGGCGTATGAGTAATGAAGCTTGAAATGTAGAAAATATTTTCACAAATTGTTTTTCATTTATGCGCTCGTGCATAACATTTAGGAAAAACAGCATCACCTTTACATTTATGCTAACCAAAATATTCGCACATGCATACATATGTACAAGTGACAGACAGACAAAATTAAAATATCAAATAAAAAGAAGATATATCCACAAAAAAAAAACTAAAATGCTCTGTCGTGTGTTGCACTCAGACTCCCAGTTCAGGACCATGAAATTGTAGATAAGTCACAAACCATTAAATCTAGAAAATAAAAAAAAACGCTGCTATGCAAAAAAACGTGAAAGCACAAAAGCGTGATGGCATTGAAATCAAAAATTTGGTATGAAAGCTATGAATGTGGAATGAATAAGAATGCGTGTGTGGGTAAGTTTGGACATACTTGGTAAAACAGGCATAGGATATATATAATAAAACAGCTTTTTTTTTAGGTGTAGATATAGAATTAAATTAAATTATATAAAATTAGTACAGCGGGGTATAAAAATAGTATGAATTGCAATAAAAATTCATCAACGCAGATCTCATCCAAGCTTTTGCCGCATTTCAAAGATTTCAATCTTAGTCACTAGCTTCTCAAAATCCACAGAGATTTTATCACGACAACACATTGCTCACCCACCAAGTTTCGCGAGCTTTGAGTACTCAAGAGTGTGGCCGATGTTGCTGAAAAAGAAATATTCGATGTAAAAACTTTGGTCTAAATGCCACTAAGTTATTGCTTTGTCATGAGGTACAGCAATGACAGAACAAAAGGCAATAACAATGTGAGTAACAGCAGTAGTAACAACAATGCCAAAAAAAACAACCAAATGTGCTACTACTAGTCATTACCTTATTGTCGTCTTCACTTGCCAGACACACACCTGACGACAAGCAGACGCAGTCTCACCTGTCTGAACAGCTGCAAACAAGGGGTAGTCTGTTCAAATATATGTTGTCGCCAGCCGAGAGGCTGCTGCATGCTACTTAAGTACCTACGCCAGCGTTGACTAAGTCGAGTTCTTATTTTTTTGTTCTATTTCGCGCATTCCATTCTGCATAGAACTGCAACGCCTCAACCAACAGTCGCAGCAAACTTCCACCGAACTGCGACTTAACCACATTCGTGTAAAAACAAGTAAATTTCAAATGAGAACGACAGCGAGAAATGAAAAAATTAAAGTAGTATTGGTTGAAGTGGCACCAAACCACAAGTTTAGCTAAAAGCCACACCGTTAACCAGCAACCAGCAGAGTCCAAGGAGAGCTGGAAAACCGCGCTACCCGGGTAACTGCTAGCACCTAGTTACAGCGTCTGGTTTGTAAAAGAAAAAGTTTTTCTGCGCTATGAATTTATACCACTTCTCACTCACCGAGTTGCACTTTCAACGCGTTCAGGTATTCGCATTGCATTATCCAGCCATGCTGCAGTTCGTTTAGTATGGCTTTTGGTAATAAATTTCTATAGCCGGAAATTTATTCGTCCACAAATGTTTGGTTGTGTATATCAAATAGTACCGTGTAGAAGAGGTGGTTAAATAAGTAAGCAGCAGGCCAGTGCAAGAGTCAAAAAAACGAAAGAGAAGAAGCCAAAAAAAAAGGAAGTCCAAGTTTGGATGAAACCTTACCTTATATAATTAATTGTGATTGCAACATTTTTAAAGCTTAACCCCCATATTCATAAAAAATAAAATTTGTTTATAAAGCTTTATAAAATGACATTTTCATACAAATTTTGAATAATAAGAGCTTAATAGACCTTTAATATTTTTTTAAAAAAGGGAGTAAGGTTTTAAGCAATTTTTACAGTTTTTTTATAGAAAAAAAAATTGATTTAATATTAAAATTTTATTATTTTTTAAGTTTTTTTTATTTTAATTTTTTTTTTAATTTTTCCATTTATTAAAATTTTTATTTTTTTATATAAATATAAATACAAATAATACCTGGGTGACCGAGCTTGTTCGGTATTTTTGATTTTGTCCAATAGTTTTATTTTCCAACATTTTTTCCAATAGTCTACCTACCAACACAAAATTTTCAAAATAGATTTCGGACAAATACCAAAAAGGTGGCAACTTTATGAACCACCTCAAGTAGCAAACCAAAGTAAAAAAAGGACGTGTGGCACTCGGGGACTGCCGCGGTAAAACTTTTTATCAACTTTTGCAATTATAATATTTATGAAAACTCAATGAGCATATTTATGACTTTAGAGCAGTACAGCCTTAACCTGTTAACAGTATAGCCTAAAAATAGTCAACAACCTATTTTTTTTAGTGTACAGATCCAATTTTAATGTAATGTAATATACAGTTCCTATTTTATGTAATCGGCCTGCTGCTAACATCATACGCCTAAATGTAGGCAACGCTTATATTTATTTTTGTCAAGTTATGGCTAACGCCGAACCTTTTAACATTGAAAAAAGTCCGTTACTACGAACTTTTTTAACATTAACATTTCTTTCATTTCACTCCCATTGCCAAAGCCTGCGATAAAATCTATGCAATAGCTTAAAAATCTTAACATGGAGCATACTATACACAGAAAATTTCATCCGAATCGGTCAATACATATGTGTATGTACGAAGAAATAAATAAAATCCAGTTAGGTGGCAACCCTAGATGCCAACTCATCTTAAAGACATCATAGTTAGGTATGCTGCTGAAAATATACTTCATTTGTACCCATATTGGCACACCTTACTCAATTTAAAAAAAAAATAGATATGTGGCCTGTGGTCTGAAAACCGCACCCAATCCAAAACTACTACTACTAATGGCGGCGATATACCAACATTATCATAACCTCTAACGAGATTTTTAGCCGAGCTTCTCTTTCCAAATTGTGGTGTGTTGCTTTTTGAGTTTTTCCTACAAGTTGGCGGGACCTACAGTTTTTTGCCGACTCCGAACGGCACTTGCAAAGCAAATGAATTTTTTTGCTGAGAAGCTTCTCATGGCAGAAATACACCCGGAGAGTTTGCCAAACTACTGCCGAGGGGCGAACCCGTTTAGAAAAATTCTTTTTCTAAATAATTTTTGATGTTACTTTTGCCGGGCATCGAACCGCCACGACTTGGTGTAGAAGGCCGAACACTTAACCGCTACACCACGGCGGCCGCCAAAATTATCCCAAAATGACACCAAAATGTCCCAAAATGGCGCCAAAATTATAAAAAATGAACCCAAAATTACCAAAACCCAAGAGAAAAGTCTTAAAGCCAGCCATACTATCCCCATGCCAAATTTCATCAAAATCTGTCAAACGGTTATCGATATAGTTCCGGATATACAAATATAATGCAGTTAGATGGCAACTCTAGGTGACAAGCCCACTTCAAAATATTTTAGTTGGTATATTGGCAAAAATAGCTTTCAAGATACCCATTTTGGCGTATTTTGCTCAATATTAAAAAAAAATTGAGATAGGTGGTAACCCTGTAAACCGCCCCAAGTGGCAACACAAATATCCAAGATTAACAATTCCTACATATTTGAAAAATTATAAAAAAAAACAATTTGAAACCGTCCTAAAACTATAACGAAATGATTCAGAAGTGATTACCGAAAAGGTCCAAATAAAATGGCTTTGGATGTGCCCGGAAACAAGTCATCAAAATCTGGGCCCGAATTATAAACAGAAATGGCTTCAAGGCGCTCAAGTATACTCAAAGAAAAAATCGTTCTAAAACGAACGAAACAAGTCCAAACTGAGAACATTCGTGCACAAAAGTCTGTCGGTAACGGTTTTGACTTAACTCGTCAACGATGGTCTTATTTTGAGAACGGATTTTCCAAGAACATGTTTTGTGTTCCATGAACAGTTTGGACTTGATTTATCAACATTTTTAACTTATTCTAAGAACGGGCTCATTTTAGGAACATTTTGGGTCAAAGTAAACAAAAAATCTAAAAAAAAAATGATTTTTCAGAGTTCTTCTGAATGACAATTATTTCTCACATTGTTTTGTGGTTTGCCTCCACAGGGAGTCGAGCTCACACTGCTTTGACTGCTGAATGGAGGTGTCCACCATTAGGCCATCGCGTACTTATGTTTTCCGGCGTCTAATCGCAGCTATGTTTATGACAACAATGACAGTATCTTCGCTGTTGGATTTGTTCTGTTAAAGTTGTTTACAGACTAAATGCCTAAAAGTATGCAACGATGTTGTAACGTTCTCGTTATGTGTTCTGATGATAACACCGACCGTTCTATTTCCGATAGCTTCGTTCGCATTTCAATATACCTGGTGGTATATTTTCAAGACCAAATGTTTTTTTTTAGGACCAAAAAATCAAGAACACGAAAATCTAAAATTGAGACCTGTGGTGCTGCATTTTAGAACGGTGTTTTTCCCTGAGTGTAGTCCCGAGAGATGCAATATATTGCACATCAATGAACTCGAATGGATCCGACCACCTTAGTAAACGAATTCAGCCCGGAATAAATCCTGAAATCTACATAAGGTCATACGAACCTTACGAAAAATATACATACATAAATATAATTTTGCAAAAGTGTGCGCCTTTAATAGAAACAAGTTGCTTCCACTTTTATTGCCAAAACTGTAGTCAGGTGGAAGAAAATATATTACATAAGGGATCCCAAGCTAGATCTCTAAGCATACTTTGTTGAAAACTGCATTAAAGTCTACCCAGCCCAGGAGTTTTTGAGTAAAAAGCGTGTAAAAATACAGACCGGTAGACAGAATTATTATAAAAACGGGTTTCGGTATCATTTCTATCGACACCAGGTGAGCTACTAATTCCAAACTTACACAGCTGGGTATAAAAAAACAAAAAATATCTCGAGAAAAAATCATTGCATACATTACTGCGCAACTAGAGAGCAAAACAAAAGAAGAATAATGCGAAAGGGCGTAAAAAAGGTTTGAAAATAAAATCCAAAGCATACTTTTAGGCGCGTGAGACTGTGCTTCAACTTGAATACGTATTTTTCCTAGATTTTTTGCACACTTTATAGGCTTGCTTTTTTGGCATTTTTGTCTACATTTTAATGCCAGCTAACCGTGAAAAAGTGCATTTTTGTGGCTTAACTAGGGACTTTAGTAGATATACATCTATACCACACAGCGTCCTCTACACTGCAGCCTAGTCACGCACACACATTCAACTATTAAGTACTAAGTACTTTGGTGTCTGCTCTTGAATGTTGGCATTAAATTTGGTTGAAGTTCAAGGATAATTTAAAATGCAGGAAAGTTAAAAAAGTTGACATTTAAATTTAGTTTTGTAGTTGCATTGAATTTTTTTAGTTGCATACTTTTTGGCGACACTTTAATATGTGACATAAATTTTTTTTATTTATTTCAGGTTAAACGTTTAACTATGGGCTTGTTACGCTCAAATGAAGAATCACGCCCGCTGGTGGATATTGGCACGCCTACAAATACAACAAATACTAATACATTGAATAGTTTGAAAGGATGTACTACGACAAGCAATCAAATTTATTCAAATGGTTATATCAATGAGGAAGCTTTTGAGCCAGAAAAATTTATTGCAAGCAAATTTGGCGATTCGTGTCGACAATCGTTAACAGCTATTCCCATGTTGGATACAGTAAATTTGAATGATAATAGCGAATTCAATTTGAAGAAGCGTTATTTGCGTGAAACGAGTAGTGGTGAGTGGATATAGAAATTGGCGCATTCTAGTAGTTATGAAATGTAATGTTATGTTATGTTGTGTTATGTAATGTTATGTTATGTTACATACATATTATTGTATTTATTGTTATGTTGTGTTATGTGATGCAATGTTATGTTATGCAATACAATGTATTATTATGTAATGCTATGTTAAATTATGTTGTGTTATGTAATTTAATGGTGTGTCATGGTACATACGTATGGTATGTTTTGATATACATGTATGTTATGTTATGTTATGTTATTTTATGTCATATTTTTTATGATATTTTATATTATGTTATGCCATGTTAATTGTATGTCAAATAGGTTGTGCTAGATAATGTTATGATATGTTATCTTATGATATTTTATATTACATTATGTGTGGTAATGCTATATTATGTTATGTGTTATTACGTTATGTAATGATATTAATTGTATGTACGTAATGTTATGCTATGAAATATTTTTTAATAGTATGTGATATAGGCTGTATTAGTTAATATTATGTTATGTAATATTATCTTATGTTGTGTTATGTTGTATTATGTGCTTAGCTATGTCATGTTATATTTTATGCCATATTCTATTTTTAGTTAAATTACCCATGTTATTTAAAAATTAATTAGTTTAATTTTTGTTCAAACTTTATTCCCTAACAGCAAATTCCAGTCCGAAAATATTTGCAAATCGTTTGCGCGCTAATACGCTCTCGGCAGCTTTACGATCCACAAACACACCCAATTCGATAACAAATACCGAAACAGCGACGGATGCCTTAGATGAGACGAATGACGCCGATTTAAAGGATGCCTCCTGGTTTCAGGCGGGCATTTCACGTGACATAGCCATTGAAGTGCTTTCCAGTAAAAGCCCAGGTGCCTTTTTAGTGCGTAAAAGTACCTCTAAGCCGGGTTGCTTTGTGTTGACGTTACGTGTGCCGTCACCACCGGGTCCTAAAATAGCCAGCTACGTTATACTGAGAACGACGAGGGGGTATAAAATAAAGGTGAGTAAATAAGTGCGAAAAATAAACAGGAATAGGAATACAAAGCGGACACGAATACAAATTCGAAAACGAAATCAAATTACAAGTACCGTTACTTTTACGAAGAAGAATTCGGGCAAAATGCTTTCAGCAAGAAAACTTTCACGAAAACCTTGTACGACTTTAACTACAATCAAAAAGATTTTCCTTAGTTCAAGGAAAAATTCCCTTATTTGGCACCAAAGACATGGCTTCCTTAAGCCTCCTTTAATTGAGGAAAAAAGTCTTTAAATTAAAGAAAATGTTACTAATATTAAGGTAGCCATGTCTTAGGAGCCAAATAAGGGACATTTTCCTTGAAATAAGGGAGCTCTTTTCTCAGTGTACGAATACCAACAGGAACGGCAAGTCTTCAACGAGCTAGAATACGATCACGAATACAAATTCGGAATTACCGAAAAAAACTAATTCGGGTTTATTGTTTTCTCTCTTTTTTCTCATCCTCAGGGCTTTCGCAAGGAATTCACAACGCTTCAGGGCTTAATCACGCATCATTCTGTTATGCCGGAACTGTTACCTGTGCCATTAGCTATGCCCCGCCCAACAAACATGACATCATCTCGACGAAATATCGATGATTTTGATACCTACGATTCAATACAAATGTTGCTCAAATACTTACGCGCAAAAAATTTAGAAAATGAATAGAATTTTTCGTGTTGATGAAAGGATAAATGGTTGAGAAGGCACAAAACCGAACACAATTTCAAAGCAAGATAAAAGTTAAAGGATATTTGCTGAAAACTATTACAGCTTGCGCTACAAAAGTTTGCTATGAATCAATGTTGAAAGAAATTGTGCTGCACTATCTATCGATAGTAACATCTTACGGCTTCAACATCAAAAATTTTTGCCGCTATCCACTATGACTAGCTATTAATAGCAATACGATAATATATCGATACTATCGATTGTAAATATCTTTAACTATCGAAATTATCGAGTGTTGGCACCATCGCTAAGTATTTTCCCATCTCTAAAAATATCATGCTTACTTTCCAGATTTCACTAAATGCTTTGTAATGCACATCGAACAAATTATGTTAATTTTGCTGAACTAGTTCACATAGAAAAATTTCTTATGCTCTTTGGTATAAAATAGTGAACTCTGTTTCAAGCTTAAGTACTGCACTGAGAGAAATCTATTGCTAGAATCTTCACAAGTATGGATATTAAAACCAGTAGCCATCACAATATATATGAATATATATAATTTTATAAATAGCATACATTTCTCACAGTGTAAGAACACAAAAAAATACTAGTTACAAAGCCAGTACGAGTACCATATTTGAAAAAATAAAGTAAAATAAAAACAAAGTTTATAGAAAAATGTGATATTATTAAGTGACACTATAGGCGATGAGCGTCAGTTAAAAGCGCTTAAGTTGCAAACCTACATAGTATACATAAGTAGTATCTTGATAAGTAATGTATTGTATTTTTAAGTATTTGATGTTAAAGTTGTTTTGTGTATATGTAACTGTTAAAAAGCAAATGTGCATATGTATATGTATAAAAATGCGTTAGTGTGAACATTATTTTTTAATTGATGAAATAACAAATTAAAATTTGGTACACTGTAAAAAAAAAAAATTTTTTTTAGTTTTCTGCAAAGTTTTTAAGATATAAAATAAAACTGTTTAGTTTTCATATAAAATTTATGCGTATGAGTATTATTTAAGCGTTCATGCGATCTTGAACATTTATCTGTCCGATGAAAATATTTTCTGGCAGATAAATTGTAAAGTTTACGTGAGGAGACAAACTGGTAAGTAGTTCATTTAAAATGTGATGTTAGTAGTAGTAAAGTAGTTAGCGAGGGTTTTTTTGCCATATAATCCAATGACCTAGGAAAAAAATAAATCGTATTTGACGCGTAAGCACGCATACAGGGTTGCCACCCATCTAAATTTTTTAATTTTGTAGCAAAAAATGTCAATATGGGTATCAAATGGAAGGTATTTTCAGCGACATGCCACCAAAAATATTTGCAAGTAGGGTTGCCACCTAAGGTTGCCATCTTACCGCAGTATATTTGTATATCCGGACTAACTCGGGATTCTAAGATTATCCACTTGGAGGCTGCCACTTGTGGGGTATACAGGCTTGCCACCTATCTCAATTTTTTTAAATTATGTAGCTAGATATGCCGATATGGGTATCAAACGAAAGGTATTTTCGCCAACATAAAATATTTTCAAGTAGGGTTGCCGCCCAAGGTTACCATTTTACCGAATTGTGTTTGTATTGTATATTTTTGGGATCATATTTGGACTATTTTAGGATCAATAAGAGATCATTTAGGGGTCACTTTGGGATAACTTTGGGGCTATTTTGAGATCAATTCAATTTTCCATTAATTTTGCACCATTTTTGGGTCATTTTCGGATCATTTTGGAATCATTTTTGGATCATTTTGGGATAATTTTTGGGTCATTTTGTGAAAGTTTGAGCGTCTTTTTGGGGTTATTTTAGGATTATTTTAGGATCATTTTTCGATCATTTTGGGGTAATTTTTGGATGATTTTGGGTACATTTAATGGTGTTTTTGGGGTTATTTGGGAATCATTTTGGGATCATTTTAGGGTCATTTTGGGATCATTTTTGGGTCATTTTGGGTTCAGTTTGGGACCATTTGGGGAACTTTTAAGGGCCTTTTTGGGATCATTTTAGCAAGCTCGGTCACCCAGGTACTCTCGTTATTCTGTGTGCGAAGCATTCTTTTCTCACAAGGTCTTTATATCAATTACTCACACACACACAGTTAAAACATTAAGTATTTTGTGCTTCATTGTCGCCTTCGTCGCGTAAATGAAATCGAAAAACTCTGCTCATTAAGAAAATTGTGTTCATTCAGTGTTCAATTAAAACTTTTTCTGTCGCACACAATAACAAAAATAGCAATAAGAGAATTCCACACAAGTAAAAGCAGTATGATGGTAACAACAATAAAAACTCAAAAATATCATTTAAGAAACATAAATAAAAGAAATTTGCTAATATGTACTTCAACAAATGAAGATGAGTGGGAATTTTTTAAGAAGAAAAATTAAATAATTTTTATTGCAGAAGAAAACGAATTTACAAAAAGTTACAGGCAACTGAGCACATTTAAACTCATCAACGAAAATGGAGAAAGTATCTGCGAACCCTACTCCCACTGACGCCCACCTACGACGACTACCTTCCTAATAAGCTCAAGTTGATACTTTTATTATTTGTTCAAGTATCTTTTCATTTATTATACTTGCTCTTTAAATGGTGCTTTCCATTACTCACCACTAACGTTATAATTGATTTCGCGAGGCATTGGAAGGGCCTCGCCAGCAGGCAGGACAGTGCTGTCAAAATGCTTATTTGGGTTTTTAAATATTTAATCAGAAATTGAAAGAAGAGACATGCTGTCATTCAACTCCTGCTGCGAAAACTTTGTTAGCTGTAAAGGAGATAGTATGATGGCCTGCAATGCCAAAGCACTCAAACACTCAAGTACAAACGTAAATAAGCAGCTTTCGAATATGGCAGGTAGGTAGGTAGGTACTTAGCGCTGTCACAGCTGACTAAAGCGAATCTCCCTTTTATAAATGGACAAGAATGAGAACTTATGAAAATTGTGCACATTATTTTTCATTGAAATAATTTTCGTTTGTTAAAAGTTTGCTGCCGAATTACGAAAAAATTGGAAGAGAGAGAAAAAACGGAAGTTTAACTTTGACGTTGAGTGCGGTATCATTTTTTCAACTAATTATTTAAATGATACTTTATGTGAAGTGAGGTGAAGTAGCAAGTCTTGGAAAATCAGAGTGGTAGTGTTAGAATGATAGAATGCGGAACACATTCGTGTGTATCAGAGCGGATAATTGGGAAATGTTGGAAAAAAAGTTTGAAAGACAATTCTTTACGCCTGGCAAAAGAAAATTCATCAAAAAATTACTTAAAGTTTTGAGATAATCTTTTTTTAAATATTTCTTTTTTTATTTAAGTTTTTTTTTATTTTGTTTATTTTGTTTTTATTTTATTTTGTTAATTTTTTTTTTTTTTATTTTATTTTATTTTTTTTTATTTTTTTTTTTTTATTTTATTTTTTTGTTTTATTTTTTTTTATTTTTTTTATTTTATTTTTTTTTTTTTATTTTATTTTATTTTATTTTATTTTTTTTAATTTTATTTTATTTTATTTTATTTTTTTTTTTTATTTATTTTAGTTTATTTTATTTTATTTTATTTTATTTTATTTTATTTTATGTTTTATTTTATTTTATTTTATTTTTTGTTTATTTATTTATTTATTTGTTTTTTATTTTTTTTTATTTGTTTTATTTATTTTATTTTATTGTATTTTATTTTTTTTATTTTATTTTATTTTATTTTATTTTATTTTATTTTATTTTATTTTATTTTATTTTATTTTATTTTATTTTATTTTATTTTATTTTATTTTATTTTATTTTATTTTATTTTATTTTATTTTATTTTATTTTATTTTATTTTATTTTATTTTATTTTATTTTATTTTATTTTATTTTATTTTATTTTATTTTATTTTATTTTATTTTATTTTATTTTATTTTATTTTATTTTATTTTATTTTATTTTATTTTATTTTATTTTATTTTATTTTATTTTATTTTATTTTATTTTATTTTATTTTATTTTATTTTATTTTATTTTATTTTATTTTATTTTATTTTATTTTATTTTATTTTATTTTATTTTAGTTTATTTTATTTTACTTTATTTTATTTTATTTTATTTTCTTTTATTTTATTTTATTTTATATTATTTTATTTAATTATATTTTATTTTATTTTATTTTACCCTAGCACTTTCTTCATTAAAAAATAAGAAAACGTTACAAATAACTAAAACCGTCTCAACTTGTAAGAACTTAAATAATCCACCTTCCAAAGGTCAGCGTTTAAAAAAAATAAATAATTGAAATCGAGCAAAAGAAGATTATCGTTGCCATGTCAAGAAGAAAGCAGCAACTTTTTTAATATAATTTGTTTGGCAATAAGCGTGGCAATGAGCTAAGCAGCTAACGACAAAAACAACAAGAAAGTGTATTAAGCTGCTATTACATTCCACAAACCGGCACATCCAGACACACAAACACCCCTTTACACTCAGCAATATTAATCGCATACAGCTGTTTTCATTACTAAGTTAACCGACAGTTGGAAAAAGTGTACAACATTGCCGCAATTAAAAAGGATTCCAAGTAGGGCAAGCACAGCTAAGCAGTAAGAAGTGTACAGCAATCAGAAAAAGCTCACAGGAAATTACTGGTCAAAGGATACAAATTAAATTCCAACTTTGATTTGATACGTTTTTTCACTCCTTTCATTTTGGATTTTTTCTTTGCTACACCTTTTTTTTGTATTTAATTTTACGCTTGACGCGACTTGCTTTTATTTTACTTTTTCAAGTTAACTGTGTTATCCTTTAAGTAAGTTTAGCTTTCTTAGTGCTTTTACGCTCGTTGGCAACATATTAAAATTGAATAATGCTGGCAAATCAGTGTAAAACTTGAAAATTATACTTTCTTCTAATTATATCGTAGGTACTTTTGAAGTTATGCATGGCTGATTACAGAGGCTAGATAGGTATTATTTCAGAAGAGAATAGTGAAAGGCTACAGTTAGTTAGATAAACAAAAACTTCACGAAAAAAAAAAAATTCCTATGTCAAAGCTTTTTTAATATTCTCTAAAAAATTATTTCTAAAACAACAATAAAATCTAAGTTTCTATATTATGAAGTTTCTATATAGTGAAGTGATTTTCGGGTCCCACGTGAATTCACTATAGGCAGGTTCAACTGTAAAAATTTTTAATAACATGACCAAAAATTTATGGAATTTTTGGATCAATTTGAAAGCGATTTGAATCCTGTTTGGTATATACATAGATAATATGCTTGATTTAAAGATCTTGGGTGTTTCTACTTGGAGCGATTTACAGGGTTGCCAACTATCTAAATCTAAATCGAGCCCTATCCGCCAAACAGTCTTAAGTTATTTGATTCTCCGTATTGCTCTTTTTGTGGTTAGTGATCGATATGTTTGGGTGATAGTGTAGCAAAATTGTTACGTATACGCCATGGTGTCTGTCGTTGAGTGCAACACATTCATGTTTCTGGCAAAACAAAAATTTTAAAAAAGTTTAAAATTCAGTTTTTAAACATTTTCGTTGCCCCAGAAACATGAATGTGTAGAACATTTTCAAAAATTTTCTATAGAAATTTTTAAAAGATGCATGTGCCGAATATCGACGAGTTGAAGGAATATTACGTAAAAATTATATCAGTGAAAAGAGTATATTGAGAATATAATCTGCAAAAACATATTTATGTCAAAAACTAAAATTTAAAATTTTGCTAGAGGAATAAACTTTCAAATACGATTTCCCAAAATTTTAATTTTGGCTAATTCATGCTTCGGGAACCGATAGACCGATTTGAATGAAATTTGGCATATAGCGATTCTAAAACTATCCACTTGGCGTGGTTTATAGGGTTGCCACCTATTTCAATTTTTGTAAATTATGGAGCAAGCTATAATATGGGTATCGAATGAAAGGTATTTTCGGCGACATGCGACCAAAAATATTATCAGGTTTCGAAAAAAATTGACATAGAGATAGTATGCTTAATTCTAAGACTTCTCACTTTGGTGTTGCCACTTGGGGTGGCTTACAGGGATGCCACTTATCTCAATTTTTATTATTATTGAGCAATATGCATATCAAATTAAAGGTATTTTCGGCGACATACCAACGTAAATATTTATAAGTAGGGCTGCCGCCCAGGGCTACCATTTTACCATATTGTATTTGTATATTTTGGGGTGATTTTGTGATCATATTTGAATTATTTTAGGATGATTTTGGGATCATATGGGGGTAATTTTTGTATAATTTTGGGGGCTTTTTTCGGACCATTTTGGGTTCAATTTTGGATCTTTTGAGGGTCATTTTTGTATAATTTTTGTATCATTTTGAGGTAATTTTGGGATAACTTTAGGACCATTTTAGGGTCATTTTGGGATCATTTTGGGATAATTTTTGGGTCATTTTGGAATTATTTTGGAATCATTTTGAATCATGTAAAATTAATTTTGAGATCATTTTGGAGTCAATTTGGAATTATTTTGGGATCATTTTAATACAAAACTTTATTTTGGAAAATTTAATTATTGTTTTTTCTTTTAGTCTAGTCTAATGTACGCACCTATTTTTAACAAATGCTTTGCAAGTTTTAAGCTCCAACGTCTTAAGGCATTGTTAGCTTTTCATGCTAAGTAGTTTGTGCCGTTTTTGGAGCTATTGCAATTTTTTGTTTATGTTTTGTTGTTCAAAGAAAGTATTGTTATTATTGCTGCTTCTTGTTTTTGTTTCGCGTGCATATTCACAGGAAACTAGACAATTTTTTTACTTTTATTTTTCTGTTTATTTTACAAGTTCTGAGCTACTTTACTGTTTACTACTTTTCCATTTTTGTTGCGCAATTTTTCCCTTTTTAAATACCAAAAACTTTGAGCAGCCACCCAGATTTAAGTTAGATTTAAAACTTTATGGTAAATATTGTTGCCAACCCTTTTCTGTGCAATGAGTGAAAAGCACAAGCAAAGCACATGAGATGAGGCTAATATGAGTGTCTTGATGCATTTGAAAAGCCAAACCATGCTACATTACTTACCTACTATCTACAATGTATTGAAGTTGAAGTGCAGCGTAAATGCTTAAGGCGTCAAGTATAGAAAAATCCGAGTAAAGAAAATTTTTGTGGAGAACAGAAGGCTTGAGATGTTGAACAAAAAAAAAATATAAAAATTGCAAGCAAGTAAAAACTAAGAAAAGTGTAATAAAGAAGCACTAAAAAGAAACAAAAACAAAAATCAAAAAGTAAACAAAAAGTAATGGCAGCGCTGCAACGTTAGAAGGAAGCATTGAAGACTTATTACATTGCCACGTTGCCAGGAAGGAAGCAACACAAAAGTGGCTTCCGTTTATAAGCAAACAAGGAGTAGTCCGATTTTTTTTTCTCTCTCTACTTATAGCAGAAGATTCGCCACTGCTTGTTGCCTTCCATAACCCGTTGCATCATTTGTTGCGTTGATCTGCATACACTTCATTGCCAAAGCAGTTGCCAAAGAGATACGCTGGCTGCGCTTAAGTAGCAGTAACAGTAACAGTTTTCATGAAAATGTCGCTTAAGCAAACATGACTTGGCAATGAATGAGCTTGGTGTGAATGCCAAAAAATGGTGGGGGACAAAATTTGTAAACTGAATGAGTGGGCAATTCAAGCAATTTTTTAGTATGTAAGGATTGGTGTGTGTGTGTGTGTGTGTGTATGACTATCACGGTTAGACAAGAATTGGCAATCTTCGTGTGAATAGGTATTGAAAGGAAGTAAGCCTAGAAGTGGGAGTGGTAGTAAGTAATGGGCTATCTTAGAAGTATCGCAACAGCAACAGCATTGACTTCATGTTGACAAAGTGGCGTGTGAACAAGAGCAGTGTAAAGTTATGAGTTGATTTGCATATGTAAGCACTTAAGTGGATACTTTAATTTTTCGCACCAAGATTTTGCAACAAAATGTTTTAAAAACAGTCAAAGTATTACACTAAGGTAAAGGGATAAAGCTTTACTAGTTGCAAATAAATGCGAAAGCATAGAGCAGTCACAAGGGAAGTAAATAACAAGTAAGGAATAACATGAATAAGCGTCACGATTTTCACTCTTCCATCCCCAGTACAGCCTTTGTGAATTTAACTTTAGCTCACACCGAAATAATGGGAACTATCGATTATATGGGGGCGATGTGTTATATTGTTCCAATCTCATTGATTTTTAACATCGATATTCCACATTCTAAAAGAGCAATAGTTACGAAATTTCACGTTCCTACCTGTTTAACTACAAGAGTTATAGCCCAAAACCCGTTTATCGGAACAATCGATTGTATGGGACAAATAATTTCTATATTAGCAAATGGTGGCATACAAAACTTCAGCCAAATATCTCAACAACTGAGAGATTAATTTGCGTTCAAACAGACAGACGGAGAGACGGACATGGCTAAATCAACACATCTCGTCATCCTGATCATTTCGGTATACTTATTGATGGGTCCATTTCTTCATCTTCTCATACTTACAAATAACGGAACAAAGTTAAAATAAAATTTCATCTTCATGAAAGGTATAAAAAGAGGCAGAAGATGTTTGCTATCTGAAATGGTACGGGGGTATTTTCGTGAAACTGGTCGGGGTAAAATCTCGATGAATTTTCACTCACTTTTTTAGTATACGATCAGGAATATTTTTATTCACGTTGGATAAAGGCAGAAATTATGTTTTTGTAATTAGGAAAATTTTTGTGGTTAGTTTACGTATGACACGTCGATATGTACTACAAATAAATCTTTTCCCTAAATCGTATCCCTATTATTTTTTCTGCCACTGTATATCAGACATATACCCCCATATTCATAAAAAAAATAAAATTGGGTTTTAAATATTTTTAAAAGTAAATTTTCATTAAAATTTTGAATTATAAGAGCTTATTAAACCTTTTTTTATGAATGGTGGATATATAAAAAATTTATATAAATAATTTTTTTATTTATAAATTTTTTTGAAGATATATTTACCTATAAGTATTCTCCCTCCATCAAATTGGGAATCAGCGTTAACACCGAAAATAATTTCAGTCTGGAAATCCAACGGAGAGTCACACTTACCAACAAGTGTTACTTCAGACAAGAGATGGGCGCGTGAATGATTTTTTCTGTACGCCACGAAACGCTCACGAAACAGACTTTCGAAAGTAAGCACTAAATACGACACACAAGAAAAAAATAAAACCGCATATTATCTTTATGAAAGTTTATCAGAGTGATCCGTAGAACATTTTCCACACTGGCGCTTTTTCGGATTTTTTCCCACCCTACAAATCAACGCACTCAATTATTTTCCAGAATTTTTTTCAGCATCGCTCTTTGTGAGAATGTCATTCGGAAAGAACCAATTTCAGCTAAAAATATATTGAATTTACGTTCCGATAGGCATTTTCGAACACGAGCACATTGGCACACTTGTGCGTATTTCGTGTCAAGGTCAAAACACGCACAACGACCATCTCTACTTCGAACTGAGTATGCAATTGGGAAGTAAAATCCTGGCACTAGAACCAAAGATCACGCACTATAAGTCTCTCATGGCTAGGAATCAACCAAGTATCAGGAGAAGATAAGATGATTCTTGAAATATTTAAGAGAAGGGCGTGTATCGAAGGAAACTTAACGTTGAGCTATATGTAGAGATGAGCATAGAGTAGCGAATTAAGGCACAACGGCTTCGGCTGCCTGGGCCATATTATGAGTATGGACAAAGAGGCTCCAGCCGAGAAATGTTTTCTATAGATAACCTAACTCCGCAGCAGAGAAAGGGGGAAGCCTCGACTGAGATGAAAGAATATGTGAACTTGAGCTACCTTGAGCTCAATAGGTGAGAGTCTTTCTTGGATACGTTTTTAAGCCGTCGAACTCTAAACAAAACCTCAACAATCTGAATCACGCTTTTCCTGAAAACCAATTTATTTATTTTAATAACCTTTGTTAACAATTACAATTGCCTTTAGATAACATTTTTCAGTTAAAGCTGACAGGTTTACATTACGAGTTATTTGTTTTTACTTTACTGCATAACAACTTTTATGCAACAAATTTAAATCGCATTAAATTACATTGATATTTCATAGTCGTCAGTGTCAAAAACATCAAAAACGACAGTTTCAATGACAATCACAATTGCAACCTTGGCAACCAACATGCTTATTATTATTAACTCTTTACAACGTGGATCAACAAAAAAAAAAAAAATAAACATACAATCACATGTAGTTACGATAAATACATACCTACAAACATACATATGTATAAAATTAAGCACAAGCACACATTTAATTGCAGCCGGCATACGTGACGTATACGTAACCTCGACTGCGTTAAGCCGCTTCAACTGATTGTGAACTATCAATAACAAGCAGAATGCAAGCACAAGTGGCATACATACATACGCATATGATCGTATGTGTATGTGTGTGAAGTTTGAGATTATCACGATTACAACTACAAAACACATACTCAAACGTGTACCACTTGATGTTGAAAAATAATGTAAATGAAATTAACACGAAACTGCTTAACGAGCATATCGCTGCAAAAGAGCAAAAAAAAAAAAGGCAGGCAAAAAGTGAGGAGTTAGTGGAAAAGTGGAGGCAGAGAAGGAGGTTTAACTAACGTGAGTGATGCACTACAACGAAATTCAATTTAATTCACGAGTTATGCGCGTTGCTTGCATGCATAATAATCAATAATATATTTTTCGTTGCGAAATTTTAAGCTTTTTCCTACTCATTTTTATACCCAGCGTACTAGTACGATTACAAGGGTATTATAATTTTGTCCACATAACGGTACTACGTAACGGCACAAAATAAAAGAGATATATATAGAGTGCAGGTTACTTTCTGGGCAAGGTAGGATGCTATTTAAAATGGGCGAAATCGGATGATAACCACGCCCCTTTTTGCGATATCGAAAATTTCGAAAATCACATAAATTGACATATCTCGGTAGCTGAAATGCCTAAAATGATATAGTTTGGTAGGATGAACTCCCCAGCTATTCTATTATGATTTTTTTATAAATTCTTAGAAGTAGGCGTGGCACCGCTCACTTTTCAGGGAGACATATTTGAAAATTTCACGGGTCATAACTTTTAAACTGATTACGGTAGAACGATGCAATTGGTACGAGGTATGCTAGCATAATAAGGAGTATACTTGATATAATTGAACGAAATCACTTCCCAACCACGCCCACTTCCGAAATGGAATATCATATGAAAACTACCGCTGGGTATTTAATGTGCAGTTTACCCGAACTTAGACTTCCTTACTTGTTTTGTTTTCGGTTTTTTGTGCATTTCCTTTTTATGCTTTGCACTTGCATTTCGTTTTGCCATTTCGTTTTTGTGCTGATTGCAGAATTTTATTTGCCACTTAAACGCGATGCGCATTGAAATCTGAGTAAAGGTGGATAAATGTTTGCTTTATTCGACGTTGATTCATAGAGACGGGCAGGCATGCAATACACTCACCGACACATACATACATACGAGGCGTATAATCATATAATGAATACATTGGTATTCATGTAAGTAAATATGCAAGTGTATATTCACACGTTAATACGTTTGGGCGATGTATGATTTTTAAGTGAACTCGTATCTGCATATGATCGTTTCATAATGCGCTAGGTTGTACACGTGCACATAAAGTTCAACTGCAATGCAGTGCAATCGACTGCAGTAACCGCTGTTGATGGAACAAATAAAACAACGATGATGGGAATGATGATATGATGATGTTGCTGCTGTTGCTGCTGCTGTTGATGGCAATGACGCGTATGAAAATCTTATGAATTTTTTAAGATTCAATGTCGTATTCGTTGATGTGCAAAGTTAGTCGATTTTATATACACACGTAGCTCAACAGGAAACGTGGAAAAATGAGTACGAGTCAAAATAATGAAATTGAACAAAAATTTTTTGCGATTCCCTTTTATGGATAAATTGGAAAGCACAATGTTGTGTGTCGGTTTGGAAGTCTGAGGAAGAAAACGCATACCCCAAATTAGATACAAAAATCAACGCTTTTTAACACTTTTTCAAGTTATTATTTTTCAACACTTCTTGTTAAATTAACATGACCTTATGTAAAATTAACATGAAGCTCATGTTGAAAAACTTTACTGCGAGTTAAATTAACATTACTCTCTGTTAAATTAGCATGACTTTCCATTAAATTTACATGAATTATTTTTAAAAAATCATGTCTTCCTGTTGAAACAACGCTAAGTATCTGCCTCTTTACCTCATGCAAATTTAACCGGATCATTCTTATTAGTTCAACCTTGTTCGTATTGAAAATAATTATTCTGTGTCTACATTTACCACTGGCGAGAGCTTCGCCGGAATAGCTGATATACCTGTGAGCCACTCATCACCTCTCTTAAGAAGAGGTAATAACATAGAAAAAATATCGATTTTTATCTTTATATATTTTTATCCCTATCTTTATCTTTATCTTTATCTTTATCTTTATCTTTATCTTTATCTTTATCTTTATCTTTATCTTTATCTTTATCTTTATCTTTATCTTTATCTTTATCTTTATCTTTATCTTTATCTTTATCTTTATCTTTATCTTTATCTTTATCTTTATCTTTATCTTTATCTTTATCTTTATCTTTATCTTTATCTTTATCTTTATCTTTATCTTTATCTTTATCTTTATCTTTATCTTTATCTTTATCTTTATCTTTATCTTTATCTTTATCTTTATCTTTATCTTTATCTTTATCTTTATCTTTATCTTTATCTTTATCTTTATCTTTATCTTTATCTTTATCTTTATCTTTATCTTTATCTTTATCTTTATCTTTATCTTTATCTTTATCTTTATCTTTATCTTTATCTTTATCTTTATCTTTATCTTTATCTTTATCTTTATCTTTATCTTTATCTTTATCTTTATCTTTATCTTTATCTTTATCTTTATCTTTATCTTTATCTTTATCTTTATCTTTATCTTTATCTTTATCTTTATCTTTATCTTTATCTTTATCTTTATCTTTATCTTTATCTTTATCTTTATCTTTATCTTTATCTTTATCTTTATCTTTATCTTTATCTTTATCTTTATCTTTATCTTTATCTTTATCTTTATCTTTATCTTTATCTTTATCTTTATCTTTATCTTTATCTTTATCTTTATCTTTATCTTTATCTTTATCTTTATCTTTATCTTTATCTTTATCTTTATCTTTATCTTTATCTTTATCTTTATCTTTATCTTTATCTTTATCTTTATCTTTATCTTTATCTTTATCTTTATCTTTATCTTTATCTTTATCTTTATCTTTATCTTTATCTTTATCTTTATCTTTATCTTTATCTTTATCTTTATCTTTATCTTTATCTTTATCTTTATCTTTATCTTTATCTTTATCTTTATCTTTATCTTTATCTTTATCTTTATCTTTATCTTTATCTTTATCTTTATCTTTATCTTTATCTTTATCTTTATCTTTATCTTTATCTTTATCTTTATCTTTATCTTTATCTTTATCTTTATCTTTATCTTTATCTTTATCTTTATCTTTATCTTTATCTTTATCTTTATCTTTATCTTTATCTTTATCTTTATCTTTATCTTTATCTTTATCTTTATCTTTATCTTTATCTTTATCTTTATCTTTATCTTTATCTTTATCTTTATCTTTATCTTTATCTTTATCTTTATGTTAATCTTTATCTTTATCTTTACCTTGATCTTTATCTTGATCTTTATCTCTATCTCTATCCTTATCTTTATCTTTATATTTTTTTATCTTTATCTTTACATTTAGCTTTATCAATATCTTTATCTTTATCTCTATCTCTATATTTATCTTTATCTCTTTTTATAGCGTTATCTTTATCTTTATTCTCATCTTTATCTTTATTCTCATCTTTATCTTGATATTTATATTTATGTTTATATTTATACTTATCTTTATCTTTGTCTTTATACATATGTATCTCTTTTTATTTATCTTTATCTCTATCTTAATCTTTATCTCCATATTTATCTTCACCTGTATATTTATGTTTATCTGTTATGATATCTTTATCTTTCTCCCTATCTTAATCTTAATTTTAATCTTCATATTTGTCTTTAATTTTATCTTTGTATTTATCTTTATAATATGTAGGAATCTTTAACATTAGAATTATCTTTACCTGTATCTTCATCTTAATCCTTAACTTTATAATTATATTGATCTCCATCATCATCCCCATTTTCTTCTGCGTCTCTGTATCCATGTCCACGTCCATCTACATCACCATCTGTACATTTTCTACCTTTCCCTTTCTCTCTTCCTTTTTATTTTACAATCAGTGGCCCTGACTCTCTCCCTTCATCTTCGGCTATACTTCTTTCTCTTCGTATCCCTTTTGGTCTACCCTTATATTGCTCTGCAATTAAATTGAACTAAAAGTAATTTCCTACAAAAAAAGTTCTAAAAAAAATTTTTTTGGGCTAGTCGTTCCCGAGAAATCCTGTATGGTTCAGTGAAATAAATTTAAAAATTTTTTTTTTATATAGTATGTATATTAGGGTGATTCAAAAAAATGTCGACTTGGTCTTACCCTCTAAAAAGTTAGGTATTGATGACAAAATAAGGGGCTCTAACTTAACCCTTAGGGGTGGCTATTTTTTCGCCCTTTCCCATACAATTTATATGGGGAAATATGGCATTTTTTTTTTCAAAGTGAATTTTCTTTGAATTTTTTAAAATTTGTTTTCCAAATATTTCTTAAAGTTGAAGCTTGAAGCTTCCAAAATAGTAAGCCTGAGGGTTAAGCGCTAAGGGGGAGCGCTAATTTTTTGCAAAGCTTATTTCTCATCAATACCTAAAGTTTCAGGGGGTAGGACCGAAAAAAACCAAATTTTTTTAATTTGAATCACCTTTATGTATATGTAATATGTTGCCCAAGTAACCAAGTTACCTAATCATAACTAACTAAATATTATATTGCACTTCACCAACACTGACCAGCGCATCAATACTTAGTACTTGAACGAAAATACGATATCATCAAACATGGCAAATTGCTCATAGCACTGCGTCACTTTGATTAAGACAATGATTGTTGCAGCAACACAAACAATAATGACTCTCGCAGCAGCAGTAACAGCAACGGCAATCTGATCATCTCAATTACCACTGTGAGCCCATTTGGCTGGATTGTGGTTTTGTGTGCTTATTTTGCCCATAGCTGCAGGCATTTATGTAGTTATATAATGTGGTATATTGTTGCAAATATTGTTGCAACTGTTGCAATTGTTGAGGTCAGCTATGGGCCAGCCATGTACATAGTTGGCGGTCAACAGATAGATAAAGAAATAAACGTGCATTTATGCATAAATGTGTGATTGTCGAAAAAACTATGTGGGATCATTTGCAAATATCTAACTAACTATACCCAACTACACATGAATATGCATATGGGAATATATTTTGCCGATTTGAAAGCGGTTTGCCTCTAAGCGTTATTTAGTTAGTGTAGTGTAGTCTCGTTTTATTAAAGCTTTGGCTTTCACTGCTGTTTTTTCTTTGCAAGGTAATATTCTGGTATTGTAAAAATAAAAGAGGAGTCTAGTTTTAACTACATACATACATAAAGGGTTCAACAACAACCCAATCGGCGATTAAAGTTAAAACTTGGCACAGGCATATATCAGCGGGCTTCCAAAAACAATGACTAGATCCAAAATTCTCAAGCTTACAGAAACTTAACTTGTGCAGGTTCTTTTTCTTGTGTAGCCTTTAATTTTGAAGTTAACTTTAAATTTACCATTAAATAGTTTCGAACTCCTCTGATCTTTTTTCTTTTCTAATATATAAAAATCTAGTGTCACGGTGTTCCTAAGCTTCTAAACGGCTTGGTCGATTTTTTTGAAATTTTATATATATATTTGGAGGATATGAGAATAGGTTTTAAACTATTTTTCATATCCCTAGGTGGTCAGGGTCTTGCAAGCTGTGACCCTAGAAGGTATTTCTGAGATATAAGTATCAAATGAAAGGTGTTAATAAGAGTTTCAAAGGAAATTCGTTCCAAGTCCCATGTAGGAACGCGTTTTCGAAATATCGACCAAAATGTGGCCCAGGTGTGACACCTAGGAATTTTTTGTACGATATGGGTATCAGAGCGGTGTTCTTATATTGAGCAAAATGTGGACCAGGTGTGACTCAAAGGATGTCTGTACGACATGGATATCAAATGAAAGGCGTTTGCAGGGCTCTTAACAGGAAGGGATTCTAAGTCCAATGGACGAACACGTTTCCCAAAAATCGATCAAAATGTCGAACAAGTGTGGGTCTAGAAAGTGTTTGTATGATATTGCTATCAAAAAAAGGTATTGGTGAGTGTCCCATGTACGACCCCTTTAAATATTAAAGATGGTGATGAGGGTTTTAACAGTTTTATTTTGATGCGAACCGGGTTCCGAGATATTGTCCTAATATGGAACGCATGTGAACCTGAACGTTTGCGAGATATTGACCAAATGTTATTTTCAAAATGTTTTTTATGAAAACTTTGCTTTTCATGCTGGATATATATAAAAGGGTTCATGGTAGAGACCTGAAAGTTTGTAAGGAGATATACGATGTCACTACTATACTCAAGAAAAAAATATAGTTTTGGGAAAAGGGGGCATGGAAACTCGAATTCCTGCGAAAGGGTTCATGAAAATTGTTATGGATTGTTGGAGTTATCACAAAAGAGGCGAAGCAAGAATACAAACTTAATTTTTCAAGTTATTAGGCTATATTGGGTAAAGCTGGGACCATTAAAATTTGTATAAGGGCGAAACGACCATACTCACAAAAAATATGGGGGCTATGGGGGAAAAGGTATGGCACCTCCTATACATACTTAATTTTTAAGGTTCAGAAGAGTGAACGTGTAAAAATAATTTTTTCTAATAAAGGCGTAATCGGAAATTTTGTGAATTCAACAAAAATCTATTTAGTGCTAGTTTTTTTATAAATTATTACTAAATACTTTTGAATTTTAATGCTTCTTCTTCTTTTTACCAAGTAAATCACACAAAGTTTGCAACACTTTTAACTTATCTTACATACCATAACAATATACGACTACAAAAATACACCGCACCTAAATGTTATACCATTATTGAAGCTATTTTCATAACAAAGTTGGCTTTACGTTCTATTCATTTTTCCAATTTTTTCTCATCCTCATTTTTCTTGCTTTTTAAAGCGAAACCAAATCCCACCATTGTTGCACATCGTAAATTGTTACATAGGGATTTTCAATTCCATTCACTAGACGACTTAGCTTGGCTTTGGACTTCTCGTACTTAGTGGCTTTGTTATGTAGATTTTGTACGCACATTGAACGATTACAGTTAAAAAGGAACGAGATGCACATGTATGTAGGTATAGAAATTATGTGCAGGAAATAAGAAAAGTTTGTGTGTGTGAGAAAAAAAGAGTGTTTGTATATGTATGTGAGTGTTTTTGCATAACAATGTTGCGGCAACAATGGACACAATAGATCGTGCTGGATTAAACTATAGTAATATATTTTATTACATACCCACACCAAAACAAATATCTATGTATGTATGTATGTTCGATAAATGTCCTTTGCTTCGTTATAAATATTGCATTCAGTGGCTTAGTAGCTTTATTAAAATTTATAAGGCTGACTTAGACGTGTGTCAACCAAAGTTTTTGGTATACAAAAGTGATAATAGGTATTGTGTGGCTTTTATTAATACAAAAAGCTAGCAGGGACAGTTTTAATTATTAGCTAAATTTAATTTATTTGAGCTACATATTTTACTAAAGTGAGTTATTCACAAAAGAATAATGTTGTAGTTTTGTATTTAAATAAATTCGATATTTTATTTTATTTTTTTATTTTATTTTTATTTTTTTTTTTGTTTTTTTATTTTTTTTTTTCGTCTTATTTTGTTTTATTTTATTTTATTTTATTTTATTTTATTTTATTTTATTTTATTTTATTTTATTTTATTTTATTTTATTTTATTTTATTTTATTTTATTTTATTTTATTTTATTTTATTTTATTTTATTTTATTTTATTTTATTTTATTTTATTTTATTTTATTTTATTTTATTTTATTTTATTTTATTTTATTTTATTTTATTTTATTTTATTTTATTTTATTTTATTTTATTTTATTTTATTTTATTTTATTTTATTTTATTTTATTTTATTTTATTTTATTTTATTTTATTTTATTTTATTTTATTTTATTTTATTTTATTTTATTTTATTTTATTTTATTTTATTTTATTTTATTTTATTTTATTTTATTTTGTTTTATTTTATTTTATTTTATTTTATTTTATTTTATTTTATTTCATTTTATTTTATTTTATTTTATTTTATTTTATTTTATTTTATTTTATTTTATTTTATTTTATTTTATTTTATTTTATTTTATTTTATTTTATTTTTTTTTTATTTTTTTTATTTTATTTTATTTTATTTTATTTTATTTTATTTTATTTTATTTTATTTTATTTTATTTTATTTTATTTTATTTTATTTTATTGTATTTTATTTTATTTTATTTTATTTTATTTTATTTTATTTTATTTTATTTTATTTTATTTTATTTTATTTTATTTTATTTTATTTTATTTTATTTTATTTTATTTTATTTTATTTTATTTTATTTCATTTCATTTTATTTTATTTTATTTTATTTTATTTTATTTTATTTTATTTTATTTTATTTTATTTTATTTTATTTTATTTTATTTTATTTTATTTTATTTTATTTTAATTTATTTTATTTTATTTTATTTTATTTTATTTTATTTTATTTTATTTTATTTTATTTTATTTTATTTTATTTTATTTTATTTTATTTTATTTTATTTTATTTTATTTTATTTTATTTTATTTTATTTTATTTTATTTCATTTCATTTTATTTTATTTTATTTTATTTTATTTTATTTTATTTTATTTTATTTTATTTTATTTTATTTTATTTTATTTTATTTTATTTTATTTTATTTTATTTTATTTTATTTTATTTTATTTTATTTTATTTTATTTTATTTTATTTTATTTTAATTTATTTTATTTTATTTTATTTTATTTTATTTTATTTTATTTTATTTTATTTTATTTTATTTTATTTTATTTTATTTTATTTTATTTTATTTTATTTTATTTTATTTTATTTTATTTTATTTTATTTTATTTTATTTTGTTTTATTTTATTTTATTTTATTTTATTTTATTTTATTTTATTTTATTTTATTTTATTTTATTTTATTTTATTTTATTTTATTTTATTTTTTTATTTTTTTATTTATTTTTTTTTTCAATTTTTTTTTATTCTGTACTGCGTTTCTGTAACTCAATTGGATCGATCGTCTCGACTGAAATAATCGATTTTATGTCATATTGACGTCACACTCATTTTTTGTTTCTGTAAAAAAAAAAAATTATTTTGTCGATTTATTTTCTCACTTGCTTTTGAGGTAATGACACATTTTTTTTTTTTTTTTTTCAATTTTGAATCGAGTCGAGTGTGACGACATTAAAATCGAGATTTTTGTCGATTTTTTACAGAAACGGGGTACTGTGCTTTTCAATATACGCTCTTATTCTTATTTTAAAATACTCCAATAAATTAAATTTGTGTGGTTTAAAGTCATGAATCAAGTATTTTTGTAATCAACAAAGCAAATATAAAATAAAATTTCTAAATAATGATATTTATCACACTTTGGGTTCCCTGAAGCCTAACTCATTCTCCCTTGTGGAAGTTTATTTATTAACGGATATGCTATACACAAATAAGTACATACACAATACTCTCACCAATAAGGCACAAATTGCCAAACGTTTATATGGTTTAGGACAAATTTTTATACATTTTGCCATAGTCCAAAAATTTGTAGCCACAATTCCAACAGAGAAGCCCAAGACAAATTAAATTTGTGACTTACTCTCCATCACTCTCCATCCGTCGTCTACTTACTACATGTACGGAAAGTGAAAATTTATGTTTATTTATATGTAACCTTCGTTGTTATTGACCTTAGGCATGATAAATTTAAGGATACTGGCTCACTATCGCCAACGTATGGGTATCCTACTATGCACACACGTCTAGCTAACGCACATTTGTATATAAATTCTCAAAGAGCAAATAGCAATTTATCGCATTCGAAAACGAATATTACAGGCGAATGTGAAATATTTAGATATTTACTCAAAGGGTACAACACAGAGTTGAAGATATTTATATATATCAGGAAAGAGAAGTGCTGGATATCCTTTTGTGAAACTCGTTTGCCAGCGATGGTATTTCAAAGTGGTCGTGTGAAAAAACAAAACGCCCCTGGAAAAGTTCTGTTACATGTTTTTTTTTTTTTTGTGATACCAAGATTCGTTTTCAGTTATCACTCAATTTAATTTTAGTTTAGTTCATTCTATTTTATTTTATTTTGCTTTATTTTATTTTATTTTATTTTATTTAATTTAATTTAATTTAATTTAATTTAATTTAATTTTATTTTATTTTATTTTATTTTATTTTATTTTATTTTATTTTATTTTATTTTATTTTATTTTATTTTATTTTATTTTATTTTATTTTATTTTATTTTATTTTATTTTATTTTATTTTATTTTATTTTATTTTATTTTATTTTATTTTATTTTATTTTATTTTATTTTATTTTATTTTATTTTATTTTATTTTATTTTATTTTATTTTATTTTATTTTATTTTATTTTATTTTATTTTATTTTATTTTATTTTATTTTATTTTATTTTATTTTATTTTATTTTATTTTATTTTATTTTATTTTATTTTATTTTATTTTATTTTATTTTATTTTATTTTATTTTATTTTATTTTATTTTATTTTATTTTATTTTATTTTATTTTATTTTATTTTATTTTATTTTATTTTATTTTATTTTATTTTATTTTATTTTATTTTATTTTATTTTATTTTATTTTATTTTATTTTATTTTATTTTATTTTATTTTATTTTATTTTATTTTATTTTATTTTATTTTATTTTATTTTATTTTATTTTATTTTATTTTATTTTATTTTATTTTATTTTATTTTATTTTATTTTATTTTATTTTATTTTATTTTATTTTATTTTGGCTTGGCTAAAAGCAATGACCATGGCCGTGACAATAAAATCGTTGCTAGCAATTGGTGCCAGCAATACGCTATCAGCATGCAGCCAATAAATTTGTGAGCTTCTATGTGTGTGTGTTTGTGCTGCACTTAGATAGCTATGACCTGCTGCTCTTCCGCAAATTGTTCAAATTGCGCACGTCTCTCGGCTTTATGTTGTCGCTGGCTGGCTACTTTGTACCTTTCAACAGTTTCACCTTCACATATCGACACATTTGCTACATGCTATCCACAAAGGTTAATGTACATATTTATATGCTTGCCATAGCTATGTTTGTTTGTATGTATGAGAAGTCGATTTATATTATCACGTGAGCAGCAATGTTACTGCGTCTGCGGTAAACGCAATGTCACAGCTAAAGGGATTTCATATAAATTATTGCCAAGCCATTTTAAGTGTCGTCGCAAATAAACGATCGGATGAATGGCCTAATGAATGAATGCTGCAAGAGTGGTGATATGTTAAAGCTGTTATACAAGTGTGAGTATTCATATATGACCATGTATTTATTCGTTCATATACACAATTGAAGTAAAATGCTTAATTGAGATGGTTTTCAATTGTCCAATTTGATGAATCGATGTGGTGAAAACATATTACGTTTAACAGATGAAGTAGGGAGCCTTACATCCAGCGTAAAAGGAGTAAGTTGGACATGCGTTTAGAATGCATCAATGTTCGGAAAACAAGTCAAACTAAGAGTTGTGGTGCGATACTCAATTTAAAAATAAGTACATCTTAAGGAAATGATTCGTATCGAAAAGAAAGGGCTTTAAGCAAGATGTATTGATTGTTTTTATTTTATCCTATTTTATTTTATTTTATTTTCTTTATCTTTTTTATTTTATTTTATTTTATTTTATTTTATTTTATTTTATTTTATTTTATTTTATTTTATTTTATTTTATTTTATTTTATTTTATTTTATTTTATTTTATTTTATTTTATTTTATTTTATTTTATTTTATTTTATTTTATTTTATTTTATTTTATTTTATTTTATTTTATTTTATTTTATTTTATTTTATTATATTATATTATATTTTATTTTATTTTATTTTACTTTATTTTATTTTATTTTATTTTATTTTATTTTATTTTATTTTATTTTATTTTATTTTATTTTATTTTATTTTATTTTATTTTATTTTATTTTATTTTATTTTATTTTATTTTATTTTATTTTATTTTATTTTATTTTATTTTATTTTATTTTATTTTATTTTATTTTATTTTAGTTTATTTTATTTTATTTTATTTTATTTTATTTTATGTTATTTTATTTTATTTTATTTTATTTTATTTTATTTTATTTTATTTTATTTTATTTTATTTTATTTTATTTTATTTTATTTTATTTTATTTTATTTTATTTTATTTTATTTTACTTTATTTTATTTTATTTTATTTTATTTTATTTCATTTTATTTTATTTTATTTTTTTTTATTCTATTTCACTTTATTTAATTTTTTTTTTTTAATATTTTTATTTTTTTTGAATTTTTTTTTTCATCGAATTTTATTTTTGTTTTATTTTTTCATGTTTTATTTAACTTTGGTTGATCTTATTTTACTTCATATTATGTAATTTTTTTATTTAATTTTTTATCTTATTTTCGAAACTTGATATCCAAAAACCCAAATTCTTTTCATGGTAACTGCAGCACAATTGCTTTCAACCTTAATCCCTACAATTTTCAATTTTCTAAACATGCTTAAATGTTCTGTAAAAGTATTACTCTTAATCAAACTTTGAATTTCCATGTTCTTTTACCACAACAATAAAGCAGAAAAAAGAATTCAATTTCCAACAGCAAAGCGCTCTAATCAAACACAATAATCACCGACCACATAAAATCAGGTCAGCAGCTATCCAAAAGCCGTCAAAAGTTTTGAACGCAAAACCAAATGCCACTTAGTAGATAGGTTAGGAAGTATTTACATACCACCTTTTGTATGTATTTAAATGTATGTTTGTACTGAGGTATACGAACTTTCGTTTCCAGCCAGAAATGTACCAGATATTCAGATTGTTTTAGCCACTTTTATATCCTAAACCAAAAACAAGAACAAGAGCAAATAGTGCCGGAAGTGCGTGCTGGCCGGAGTAAGGTGAGAAATTGAAATTTCCATTAAAAACAATGGCAGCACTTAAAGAATGGTTTTGCGTTGAAGTGAAGTGTTTGCAAATGCCAGCAAAACTTTTCCACTTTCACGCCTCCGGTAGCGAAGAGTCAGAACAATAGTCGGCAAGATTTAACTGAGAGAGCATATATGTATGTATGTATTTGGAATAGCTTTAGCAGTGCGTGTATGTGTGAGTGTAATGCTTCCAACACAAAATCATGGTACAATTACATGCAAAGCTTTTGAAGTAGGAATCATTCAATGCGTGAAAAAAAACACAAAACTTTTGTGTGTTCAACTCGTTTATACTCGAAAATACCAAAATAACAATTTACCAATGGCTTAAAGGCTAAACAAAGTTATTGAAGAAATGCTGAGAATCATGGAGCGGGGGATGCGGCGCTTATACTTTTCAAAATTTATCGCTTGCCCAATGGTGAACGGAAATTAAGAGCGGCAGGTCGTTACTAGTTTTGGATAAGCGTTTGAATTTCCTGTGTGAATTGTTTTTCCTTTTTTCGTTTTCTCTATTGTACTTAATGGCAAAATGTTAGTCACGTATACGCCATGTCGAACGACATGAAAAAAATTGGTGAGATTTGTTGTGACTTAGTGAAATAAATGGTTTAGGAGTTTGTTTTTGCCGATTAAGCGCAAATCGATTTAGAAGTTGAAACTTTTTGGACTTAACATAATGGTTGGTGTAATTTGTAGGAGTTTAATGAAAATAGCAGTTGAGGGCATTCTAATGAGAGGCTAAAGAAAATTAAAAAAAAATTGATATATTTTGTTATAACTTATTTTATTTCCTTTGATTTACTTTATTTTATTTTATTTTATTTTATTTTATTTTATTTTATTTTATTTTATTTTATTTTATTTTATTTTATTTTATTTTATTTTATTTTATTTTATTTTATTTTATTTTATTTTATTTTATTTTATTTTATTTTATTTTATTTTATTTTATTTTATTTTATTTTATTTTATTTTATTTTATTTTATTTTATTTTATTTTATTTTATTTTATTTTGTTTTATTTTATTTTATTTTATTTTATTTTATTTTATTTTATTTTATTTTATTTTATTTTATTTTATTTTATTTTATTTTATTTTATTTTATTTTATTTTATTTTATTTTATTTTATTTTATTTTATTTTATTTTATTTTATTTTATTTTATTTTATTTTATTTTATTTCATTTTATTTTATTTTATTTTATTTTATTTTATTTTATTTTATTTTATTTTATTTTATTTTATTTTATTTTATTTTTTTATTTTATTTTATTTTTCTTTATTTTATTTTATTTTATTTTATTTTATTTTATTTTATTTTATTTTATTTTATTTTATTTTATTTTATTTTATTTTATTTTATTTTATTTTATTTTATTTTATTTTATTTTATTTTATTTTATTTTATTTTATTTTATTTTATTTTATTTTATTTTATTTTATTTTATTTTATTTTATTTTATTTCATTTTATTTTATTTTATTTTATTTTATTTTATTTTATTTTATTTTATTTTATTTTATTTTATTTTATTTTATATTTCGCTTGATTGTCTTATTCTAAAGCTTTGAACTCTTAAAGCTTTAAACAACTAAAAGTTTAAAAGTGTCCCCATTCACATTTTCTTCTTCAAAAAACATTTAATTTAATACAAAATAAGGACACTTAAATTCTGAAAGATAAACGCCATAATGTAAAAGAAAAACTAATAATATTCTAATAATGTTCTATGGCATTTGTTAATGGCATTATCGCTGATTGTTTGGCAAACTTTCTGAATTTTATGGCTCGAAAAAGTTGCCTGAAAAATATATACCTAAAAAAAGTATGAAGTGCAAGGAATAAAATTTCATTCCACCATCAGGCGTAATAAAATTTCATTAGCACCAGTTATATCATTTCGTTGCTGGTGTAAGCAACTTAAGCTTAATAAAATTTGCAGACAAGAATATTATACATTTCTGAAAAAAAAAAATATTAAAAAAAACAAAATTACTGTCTGATAAGAGCAAGCACAATGCGATAACAAAACTTTTGCACCAAAATAAAAAAATTTAAATTTTTCAGACTTTGCAAGTAAAGTGGCTACTTTCGATTTGTGCTAGTTCAGGCCTAGAGACCTAGTGAGGCAATTGTTCAAAAATCTGAGAACCAAATTCACAGAGATTATTACGCTCTTTGCTTGACCTCTCGAGCAATGAAATTGTGGCTGCGCTGGTATGAGAGCGCTATGGTCACACTGAGCAATCAATGGATGTCGTTGGGTATGTTCAGTTTCTCACGACTAAATAACATAGGGAAGCAACAGGTTTATGCTAGTCAGCGACGGAGCAAAAAGAGATAACATAATTTAGTTGGTGCGGTCACCGCTCTTTCACTAATATAGCCTTACTTCCAATTCTGCCGGGCCCTGATCTAGTGACTTATGAACATTGAACAAAACATATTTATTTTATTTATATTTATGGAAATAGATGCTGGCCAAGCTAAAAAAATGCTTTGCTAAAATAACAATAAAATAAACTTTCGCGACTATAGATAGCTGCATATGAAATTTAGAGGCTTAAACAGAATTTGTATCAGAAAAAAAAATTTCATAATATCGTATCTATTTCGTATCTTATTTGGTAATACCACAATTTTTTTTTTTTTTTTTTTTTTTTTTTTTTTTTTTTTTAAATGCCGATCTGTAAAAACTGAATAAATTCCCATAATGTGAAAAAAAAATTTCTCTAACAACAAATTACGTATTTGGGTAAGCCAACCCTGAGCAGTCCATTGAAAGTAAAACACGCCGTCACATCCTGTCAGAAGACAAATCATAATTATCTTTAGTGGAAGTGTGAAAAAACTTGAAACTTTCATATAACCCAAAAAACTCACATATTTGAGTGAATTTGTTGTTGTTTCAACCTTTTCCTCACCAACACGCAACATAACATTGATATTCAGCTATCATAACAAAAGTGTGACCTACTACTTGATAAATGCTACATGCCACATCGTACATCCCACACGCTACATTTACGTTTGAGTTTCGAGAAATTTGATGTGAACCTTTTGCAGCAATAATATTTTAGTAACATCCCTGCAGCGAAACTCAAACTAGTCAGAAAAATGCTAGTATAAAATACAAAATTCATTCACTTCGTTTCTTCGTCTTTTTTCTCTTATAATTCACAGATGCTTTTTCGTGATAGGGTAAATACATGAAAATAAAGACAAATGATAAAATAAAGGGTGAAAGTTCTGGTTGAAATCATACTAGTCCTTATTCACTGCTTTTTAGACTAGTGTGGGACTAGTATGTTTCTTACTAGTCCTTTTTCGACTAGTATGGGGACTTTTTCATTTTATGGAAATCATACTAGTCCAGGTTGAACTAGTATGGGACTGGTATTTTACAACTAGTATAATTCTAGTATATCATAAATCATAGATAAAACGACAAAACACTGACTAGTTGGGCCCGGTAAACCAACTAGTTGTAAAGTAGTTTTCAACTAGTTGCTTTCGCTGCAGGGATTTTAGGTACGCATTGTTTGCTTTTACTCTCTTTGGCTCACGTCCGCTAACGTATCATTTTCGATTGTAATCTAATTTTATTGGTATTGACACAATTTGGCAGATTTCCGGATGAACATAAAAATAACTGCAATTGATACGAAATATTTAGATAAAAGTTAATGTAATAAATACAAGTAGGAAGACAATGAAATCGTGTTTCTTTATTTTTGGCTCTCTGGTGGGATTTTACAAAATTACTAAAATTTTCGATTACTGAAAAAAAATATAATATGTTTCCAACTTAAAATTTTTATCTTGAAAATAATATACAAAGACTGAGTACACAATATCTCACTGACAAATGCAGGTAAAATGGTAAATTTTAAAAAATAATTCTTCCCGCCAGAAGCATGAATCTGTAGCACATTCAAAATGATTAAAGATTTAATTTCTAAATATTTTAACATTTTTCTTGTGCCAGAAACACGAATGTGTAGCAAAAAAATTACGTATACGCCATGGCGTCTGTAGTCGAGTGCAACAGATTCATACTTCTGGCACAACGAACATTTTAAAAAAGTTGGAAACTAAATTTTTAGACATTTTTTTATGCCAGAAACATGAATGTGTAGAATATTGGTTTTTCTGGCACAATTTTCCGAGATTGAACCACACATTCATGAAAATGGCATTGCGAATTTCAGGGGGTTCCTTGTA
>CAXKVI010000002.1:13566218-13583718 GCA_964058755.1 Campiglossa producta | reverse complement strand
TTTAATAGCAATTTAAGCTAAATTCACTATATGGGGGAGACGAACCCCAAGTTTGAGCACATGCTTACATGAATATACTGTGTACTTTTAAATCTACAAAGATAATTTCTTTGTGAACCTCAACATCTGTTGGCGACAGTTACGGTGTTTAAATATCTGTACTTAGAAGCTTGTCTAGGTTTTGTTGGTATAGAGACGATACAGTAATTTGACACGTTTCAACGATTTACGTTCACAATGACGATTTTAATTATGTCACGTGTGAGTCACGTTCGAATAACATTATGACGTTTGTAATTTGCGAGGGAGAAGAATTAAAAAACTAAAAAAATATGGATTTTGGATAGAGAAAAAAAATAAGATTGTGAAAAAGTGAAGTGAAGTTTGAACACATTTAAAATAAATAAAAAATAAAAAAATAAAATAAAATAAATTAAAATAAAATCAAATAAGTTAAAATAAAATCAAAAAATAAAATAAAGTGAAACAAAATAAAATAAAATAAAATAAAATAAAATAAAATAAAATAAAATAAAATAAAATAAAATAAAATAAAATAAAATAAAATAAAATAAAATAAAATAAAATAAAATAAAATAAAATAAAATAAAATAAAATAAAATAAAATAAAATAAAATAAAATAAAATAAAATAAAATAAAATAAAATAAAATAAAATAAAATAAAATAAAATAAAATAAAATTAATAAATTAAATAAAATAAAATAAAATAAAATAAAATAAAATAAAATAAAATAAAATAAAATAAAATAAAATAAAATAAAATAAAATAAAATAAAATAAAATAAGGTGAACTGAACATTTAATAGCCAGCGGTAATTTTTAGAACGGGATAACAATCATTAGGCCTTAGGAGGATTTACTTAATTTCCTTTACCGAATTATTTCAATTTATGTGATTTTCGACATCGAAAGTGGGCGTGGTTTGAGAGCGATTTTTTTCCAGTTTCATGAAGTATACTCCCAACAATAATAGTATGCTTTGTGCCGAATTCCATCATTCTATCGTAATTAAGTTTAAGAGTTACGACCAGTCAAAGTTTCAAAAATGCCTCCCTTAAAAGTGGGCGGTGCCACGCCCACTATAAAAAATTTATGAAAAAATCATAAGAGAATGACCAGGGGGATTCGCCTATAAAATTATATCATTTTAGCCATTTCAGCTGCCGAGATATGTCAATTTGTGTGATTTTCGAAATTTTCGATATCGAAAGTGGGCGTGGTTGAAGGGCGATTTTATCCAGTTTCATCAGGTATACTCCCAACGAAACTAGTATGCTTTGTGCCGAATTCCATCATTCTATCGTAATTAAGTTTAAGAGTTACGACCAATCAAATTTTCAAAAACCCCTCCCATAAAAGTGGGCGGTGCCACGCCCACTATGAAAAATTTATGAAAAATCATAAGAGAATGACCAGGGGGATTCACCTATAAAATTATATCATTTTAGGCATTTCAGCTGCCCAGATAAGTCAATTTGTGTGATTTTCGAAATTTTCGATATCGAAAAAGGGGGCGTGGTTATAATCCGATTTCGCCCATTTTCAATACCAACCTACCTTGGCCAGAAAGTAACCTGTGTACAAAATTTCATGCAAATATCTCAATTTTTACTCAAGCTATCGTGTACACGGATGGACAGACGGACAGACGGACGGGCATGCCTTAATCAACTCCTCTTTTAATCCTAAGAACTTTCATATATGGAACTCTATATCTATCTCGATTATTTTGTGCCGTTACATACAACCGTTATGTGAACAAAATTAATATACCCTTGTACTAGTACTAGTACGCTGGGTATAAAAACTATAAAAAATTTAACGCTCTAGCAACAACTCAAAGGCCATTGAATATCTCGCCAATGTGTCACCTACGTTGAACTACATAGTTAAAAAAAGAACTGAAGTTGACTTATGTCACTTTTGCTACAAAACGAATGACACGCAAGTACTCCGCATATGCCAAAATAACTTTCTCAATGCAAGCTTTACAAGTTTAATACATTTCACTCGAATTTTGTACAACTTGACAACAGACTTTTGGTAGTTAAGCGACAAAAATGCATAAACTTGATCAGCATGCAACGTGCAACAGAACCAGATGCTGGTAGACAATTTTCTATAATCCATATGATCGTATGTGTGTCTGTGTGTGTGGGTGTAATTGTATTGTAAAATCTGTATGAACTGCAAAACATGCATGCAATAAATAGCACAACAAAAACTACTATGGCAACACTGGCAACAGGAGAGTTGTTGACGGAGATGTCGTGCAGTGCCGCCGCGAGTGGCTATTTCTTTTTTTTTCTGCTGACAGCAGCAGGAAGAGAATTATTGCATGCATTCACACATACATGGATTTGAGCACGTGTGCGTTCGTGAGTGTGGAGAAAAGCAATGCATTTGAAGTTTGAAAATTGCAAAGTTTGATGAAATTTGTTAAACTTTTAGCTGCTTTCTTTCACCTACTAGAACATGCGATTTAGCGAACTTTTTATTTGGGTAAACTTATTTGATATTTTTTATTATTATTTTTTTTTTTTTAGAAAAGAATTTGTAAACTTGTCGTAAGTAAGACGTGTTGCGAAATGAACGCATTATAATATACCCTGTAATGGGTTTTAATAATAAATAATTTAAAAAAAGAGAATGGGACGTAGCTCTCCCCCGAATAATGTTCTCGAGAAATTTTTCCCTTGTGCGATTTAGACAGCTAAAAAGGAAGAATAGAGAGGGTTGCCACCTTTCTCGATATATTTTTGATATTAAGCGAGATGTATATGTACAAATATCAATATGGATATGAAATGATTTGCAATTTCGGCCGAACATGCGAAGACATTTTAAGGCAGGGTTGCCAGCTAGGGTTGCCACCTATTCCCATTCTATGTATTCCTTCGTATATCGACCAATTTCTGGGGAACGGCTAAAGCGATTAGGATACAGTTTGGCTTGTCGATACTATGCTTCATTCTTAAACTTTCTATTTGGATGTTGCCAATTCGGGCGATTTAAAGAGTTGCCACCTGTCTTAATTTGTATTTAAATATTGAGCACGATATGGCAATATGTGTATCAAATAAAAGGTTTTTTTTCAACCGTGTGCCATTGAAGATATTTTCAGTGATAGTTGCCGTCTAGGGTTGCCATCTAACCCCATTTTATTCATATGTTTTTCGAAACATTCCATTTCGGAAGTGGGCGTGGTTGGGAAGCGATTTCGTCCAAATGCACAGTTTCACCGTTCTACTGTAATCAGTTTAAAAGTTATGACCGCCCGAAAAGTGGGCGGTGCCACGCCTAATTTTAAAAATTTATCAAAAAATCATAATAGAATGACAAGGGGACTTATCCTACCAAACTAAATCATTTTAGCCATTTCCGTTACCGAATTATGTCAATTTAGGTGATTTTCGAAATTTTCGATATCGAAAGTGGGCATGGCGATTTTATCCATTTTCATCAGGTATACACCCAACAATAATAGTATGCTTTGTGCCAAATTTCATCGTTCTATCGTAATCAGTTTGAAAATTACGACCAGTCAAATCAAAAATGCCACGCCCACATAAAAAATTTATGGAAAAATCGTAAGAGAATCACCGGGGGGATTGTACTAGTACTAGTATGCTGGGTATAAAAATATCGTTGCAGCTGCTGCTCCCAGGCCTCTTAAGTAGACACCGTTTTGGACGTCAAATCTTGGCTGACTAATTTTTGTAGAATCGAAAAAAATTGCCAACTTTAGCATGTAGGAAACTGATATTTTCAAATACACACCAGCTCGCAAAATTGCCATTGGGAAATGTCAAACATGCCACAAATCGCTTGTTGTAAACGTATTCGCGGGTATACCTACATACAAAGATACAAATAATTAAACCATATGTATGCCAGTTTGTTTCAAAACACAAGAAACGCCTTAACATCAGCACAATGGCTGTCACATTGAATTATTACGCAAATCATTTGTAACATATTTCGGTATATTCCCAAGCTGATGACGCCTACGCTGCGTTGAGTGACAAACTGACAAAAGGCTGGTTTTCATTAGGTCAAAATGACTGACCTCAAAAACTGACTCAACTGTCACCATAGAAATTTGGTGGCATATGTATTTTCATTACGTCTCTAAAACTGACATGAAGTCGATAAAGCGGTGCGTGTCAATCAGCATCGTCAAATTTTCGTGTCAGTCGATTGCATCCCTGTTTTCAATAATAATTGGTTTACGCGCTAAATAATATCCACAAAAATATATGGGTAATTGTCTACTTTAGCTGTCAACTAATAATAAAATAGCTAAAATTATGGGAGGGGCCTCAAAAGACGGGGTTTGGCCTCAGGAACAGGAATCCGGAAGCGTTTTTTTTCAATATTTTGCTTCTCTGAAGAGATATTTCCATTTCTTATAACTCAGAAAGGTGTTCTGCACATAAATACCCTGGATTCCGCCCTAATTTTGTTATCGCACCCGGGTCAATTTTCGGTTTTTTGACCATAACTTTTCACTGAAACAAAAAATTAAAAAATCGCTTCTGGATTCGTGATCCTGAGGCCAAACCCCGTCTTTTGAGCCCCCTTCAATAATTTTAGCTAATTTATTAGCAGTTGACAGCTAAAGTAGACAATTCCCAAAGAAACAAATTGCAATAGCTTCTGCGACGCTGTGCTTTGTGACAACGTTGAGGGCATGGACGCGGAAGAGGGGCCAGTTAAGAAAGCAGAAGCAATGGTGGGTTGGGCCGAGTCTACGAAGAAGAGAAAAGTGTGGGTTCTACGCTACACTTCCATCGTTTCCTCCATTTTTATTATCAAAAAACATTAAAAAGCATTGTAAAAATTAATAAATCACAGTTTTACAAATTTTACAAAACTTTTAATTTGTGATGCTTATATCAGATGTTCGTACGACGAATGACACCAATTTGCCAACATGTTGGCAAATCTATTTTGAGTGTCAATCGTTGCCAACTGCGCTGTCATACTGAAATTTGACCGTTTTCACATGCATGTCATTTTATATGACCCATTGTCGTCAAAACTGACTGCAAACGCAATTGACAACATATGCCAGCCCGTTTTCATTAGTATGCCACCATTTGATGTCATATTTTGACCTAATGAAAACCAGCCAAAAGTGTCATTCAAAATGGTTTGCCGCAATACCCAACCACAGCAGCAGAAGCAGCAGCAACCACAAACAATAAATAAACAAACAAACAAAAGCTTTGCGGTAGCATCTTGCTGCTTAAAAGCTTCTGTTGAAATTTTCGCTACACCGCCATCACCTCACAGGCGTGGCATTTCTTCCCCACACCTTTCTCTTTCCACCTTCCTTTACTTTGAATCGCAATGAATACTTTTTTGTGACGACGTGCATTATAGACATATCTTGTTGTTGTTGTTGTTGTTGTTGTTGTTGTTGTTGTTGTTGTGGTTGTTGTTGCACAAATTCATCAACAAATGCGCTTTGGGTCGTCTGCTTTAGACAGACATCATTAATTTTGGTCAACGAAATTTTCATGACAATTTAACGCATCCTACATTTTGATTGTTCTTTTTTTTCGTTCCTTTATCTTTTTTAGTACAATGAGAATCTCCGAAAAATTTCATTTTCATTTTCTGCACAATAACAATCAAGCACAACACAATAGATATTGCAAGCATAGTAAAATGTTTAATAGTTGTTGTGGTTGAGAAGCGTCAGCACCGACTGACAGGCATTAAATGTGATCACCCATTTGGGTAATGAGAGGCGGGCAGTCAATTGTTTAGCTTTGCTTGATGGACACGACGGATTTCTCAAAATGACAATGTCGCATAAAAAATCTGTGCTGACAATGATTAAGCAAAAGGAGCAGGCTGTTCGTCAGAAGTATGGTATCTGCGGTGATTAACGTATTATTTTTCCTTATAGAATAGTATACCTAAATTGGAAAGAGTTTGTCCGGCAAATGTACACATATTTTTAAAGCTTGCCTGCCGTTCAAACATTGTTTAAGGGAGTTGAGCATTCTAAGTTCATATCCAGCTGTAATAGTATGGAGGGTATTAATAAATCTGTATTCAGACGACTTCATTCTAATTAAATTCTTGATTTTTTTTTTATCTCTTTTCTTTGCTTCATTTTATATTATGTTGTTTTATTTTATTTTATTTTATTTTATTTTATTTTATTTTCGTTTATTTTATTTTATTTTATTTTATTTTATTTTATTTTATTTTATTTTATTTTATTTTATTTTATTTTATTTTATTTTATTTTATTTTATTTTATTTTATTTTATTTTATTTTGTTTTATTTTATTGTATTTTATTTTATTTTATTTTATTTTATTTTATTTTATTTTATTTTATTTTATTTTATTTTATTTTATTTTATTTTATTTTATTTTATTTTATTTTATTTTATTTTATTTTATTTTATTTTATTTTATTTTATTTTATTTTATTTTATTTTAATTTAATTTTATTTTATTTTATTTTATTTTATTTTATTTATTTTATTTTATTTTATTTTTATTTTATTTTATTTTATTTTATTTTATTTTATTTTATTTTATTTTATTTTATTTTATTTTATTTTATTTTATTTTATTTTATTTTATTTTATTTTATTTTATTTTATTTTATTTTATTTTATTTCATTTTATTTTATTTTATGCATTTTTTTAGAAAAGATATTTTTAATTATTTAACGTAAAAAATAAGAAATTTTACAGCTTTTTCAACTCCTCCTAGGAAGTATGCAATTCTCCTTTCTTAAATAGCTATTTCATTTCATTTCCTGCCTCGCCCCTATATTATGAACTCCTTTTAAATGTCTACTGCCTGTTCGAGATGTCTCCAAGGAAACGAAGTGGACTATTAAGTAGTCTTTCACAATGGCTTAGGCAATGTTTTTTGGACATGCGAGCAGTCGTTTGTGTTGTTTACACAACATTTACCCACACTCGGCCATTCCTTCTGCTTGAAAATCTTCAGTGCTCAATTTCTTTATTAACGTTTAAATGAAGCTTGTGGCCATAACAAAGACATTACATTTCTTTGGCTTTCATTGTTTCACTGGCATGCTGCAATTGCTGCATCCCTCACTTTGCGGCATTCGATTGTTTTCACAGCATTTTAGCTCCATTTTGTGCAACTTGGCTTTCTTCATAAAATAATCCTTTGTACATCTCTGTGTTCGTTGGCATTTACTATTGCTGCCGTGTAATTTCGCTAGATCTCTTGGGTATTAAGACGCATTTCATTGTCTTTGGTTATTATTATGCTGCAACCGATTCATTTTTTTTTTTCATCGTTTTACCTGCAGTTTTATTATACGCCCACATATTGCATTGCAGTGATGGAGGGAGATTATATCCAATTTCATCAGATAGGGGAGACTGGGGTACCTTCGACACTTTTTTTTTGAACCTCCATATCTCAGAAAATATTGAACGAATCGCAACTTATATAACCTTAAACTAAACTCTCATTGTTTAAAAATAAGATGATATGAAGCCGTTTCTTGAAATTTTAGCGGAGACTAATTTAATTTAAGTTATATGAAAAAAGTCAAATTTGCTGAATGTGCCCCATGCCGGGGTAGCTCCGGCAATTGCCGGGGCACCTTCCTCGTCCATGTTGTGGGGTATAGTTATAAAGTAAAAAGTCGTTTTTAAATGGTATCAAATTTTATTTCATATAACCCATTTTTAAATACCTAGATAAATATATAAACAAGAAAAAAGTTTACTTAAGACTATGCGGGGTACATTCGGCGATCCTGTATTTCTGTTCGGGACACATTCGGCATGAATATACATATGTTCGCCGAATGTGCCCCAACAAAAATTGCTGATTCTACCCCGAAGCATAACTTTTCACTTTTCCCTATTTTTTTCAACGGTTGATTTTTCCATCCCTAAATAACACTTTTTCTTAAAACTAACATTCTTACCATTCCGTTTTATTGAATTTTGTAAAAAAAATGCACAACAAAAACCTCAACACTTTTTCACTTGCCAAGCGAAAACACCTTCAACACTCCCGAAACACACAAAAACACGTGTAACTTTGTAGAATGCTAAAAGAGAGATGTGAGATATCAAATCAATAATTATTACTAGTGGTGGGTATGTTTTCGCTACCTAATGGTCATGTCAGATAATTCCTTCACACGGAAAACGCAATTGCCGAATGTACCCCAAAGCCGGAGGTACCCCAGTCTCCCCTATACTCCCAACGATACTGGTATGGTTTCTGCCAAATTTCATTGTTCTACCGTAGTCAGTTTAAAATTTACGACCAGTCGAATTTTCAAAAATGCCTCCCCTAAAAGTGGGCGGTGCGGACGGACGGACATGCCTTAATTAACTCCTATTTTCAACCCAAGAACTTTCATATATGGAACTCTATATCTATCTCGATTATTTTGTGTTGTCACGTAGTAGTACCGTTATGTGACAAAATTATAGTACCCTTGTACTGGTACACTCAAAAAAGAGTCTCGTTATTTTAAGGAAAAATTCCCTTATTTGGCTCCAAAGCCATGGCTTCCTTAATTTAAAGACTTTTCTCCGCAATTTAAGAAAAAAGTCTTTAAATTGAGGAAAAAAGTCTTTAAATTAAGAAATATTTTACTTAGTTTAAGGAATCCATGTCTTTGGAGCCATAATTAGGAAACATTTTTCTTAGTGTACTAGTACGCTGGATATAAAAAATAGATAAGTGGCAACCCTGTAAACGCTCAAAGTGGCAACGCCCATATAGAAGCTTTTGAATGCAGAAAACTATCGAAGTTGATCCAAATCGCTTCAGCCGAGATATTGACAAAGTACGAAGGAGTAAATAAATTATGTGGCAACCCTGTCTGAAAATATATTCGTTGGCATTCGGCTGAAGATGTCTCTCAAAAAAAGATAGGTGGCAACCCTGTAGTCCACCCGAAGTGTCAACACCCAAGGGACTTTCCCAGAATAAAGGAAAACTATCTATATGTCAAATTTGATCCAAATTGCCTCAGGATTCCCGAGAAAGTAGTGGATAGCGAATTTGGTAATAAATTTTTATTGTAGCATATAATCTTCTATCACATCACTTTATTGTCAACGCAAATATTGTCACAAAATATCACCAAAAAATAAATAAAATATTATTGTTAACGCACACTGAACCAATGTCTTTACAGAAGCACCCACCCAAAGCCTCTGTGCGCTTTCACATTTAAACTATATCCATCAAGATTTTCATATATTTAAGTAGCATCAAGTTACTATGCAACGCTGACACTGCAAGATAAATTTTTCATAAGTCAACCATAAGGTTTAAAAGGAACAACAACAAAAGTCAAAATCTAGAGAATAAGATATGACATACCCTAAACTTGAACCCAGAGCGTTATTATCTGCTGCCGCAGGATAAACCAAACATAATAAACCGTGATGAAAATATGCAAGAATATGAAAATCTTTTTCAACTACAAACAAATATGCAAACATAAATACATACGAGTGCGCTTGATGGTTAGAGTTCAAATTCGTTGTCATGGTAAGAACATGCAATCATACTCACTCATACTCATACCACTTAGTATTACATACATACAAAGTTGATGACAGCCAAGAATTTTTCAATAAATATCCAAAGCAATAACTTGGTACTCTATATTGACGAAGGTTTCAGTTTTTCGGTGTTTACTTACAAAACAAATGATGAAACCCATACGCAAGCATACATACACATTCCGAGATGGGTAAGTGAAGTCTTGTAAGATGATAGTAGTTGGCTCGACTATGTAAGAATCTGGCATTTATTGGCAAAAGTATGAAATGCGGTTAAGCTTAAAAAATGTGTAGGTGTCGAAAGAAAAAAATATTTAGATGTAGATAAAAATTAGGAATTTCAAGACCTTGGTACTAATAGAAGTACCTATATACAACGATAGAGGTTTGATCTTGGGGATATTAAAACAATTTGCATACATGGTTGCATACCCAGTTTTGTATACGATTCCGAATCATATATCACGACAAGTATGATGAGAAGACCTCAAAATTTTGTTTATTGTTAGAAGAGATACATTTTATCTATATCTATGTATCTATACTAACCCAACAAACACAGTCTCTAACGTTAGAGAAATGTTCGTCTTTACGTTAGATAACTAGGGTAATTCTCAAGCTATTCTCTATTCGAAGGCAACAGTAGAGAATTACTCTAGAACTCGATTTGAGATATGTTAGAGAACTAACCAAATGGCGAAAATTGTGTAGTTATAAGTCCCATATGAGACCCCGTTCTCGAGATATTCATTAAAATATGGACCAGATAAGGACCTAGAAGATGTTTGTGTGCAAAACCATTTCTGATAAAACTTTTGACGAGGCTATTAGAACGTAATGGTTTTTAGATCACCTTTTTCGAAATAACAACCTTAATGTGCACCTGGATAGTAATAAGGTGCTCTTCAAGTCAACACCTCAACCTTTTCGGTCATACATAAATTCCACAATGTCAACGAAAAGAAACGCTCAGAACCAAGCTACTGCCTTCAGATAATAAAAATAAAAAATAAGAATATTCTGAATTACCTTGAATTTTAGTGTTTTTTACTCTTTAATGTAAATAAAAAAAATCAAGGTTCATATTTAAATGGATATCGAAACCAATATGTTCTGGATCTCTTTGAAAAAATGTAAAAACTGAAGCTGCGAACAACGTCGCACATGGGCTGCTAGTCTTATAAAGTTTTACTCTATTTTACTTTATTTTTCTTTTATTTTTATTTTTATTTTATTTTATTTTATTTTATTTTATTTTATTTTATTTTTTTTATTTATTTTATTTTATTTTATTTTATTTTATTTTATTTTATTTTATTTTATTTTATTTTATTTTATTTTATTTTATTTTATTTTATTTTATTTTATTTTATTTTATTTTATTTTATTTTATTTTATTTTATTTTATTTTATTTTATTTTATTTTATTTTATTTTATTTTATTTTATTTTATTTTATTTTATTTTATTTTATTTTATTTTATTTTATTTTATTTTATTTTATTTTATTTTATTTTTATTTTATTTTATTTTATTTTATTTTATTTTATTTTATTTTATTTTATTTTATTTTATTTTATTTTATTTTATTTTATTTTATTTTATTTTATTTTATTTTATTTTATTTTATTTTATTTTATTTTATTTTATTTTATTTTATTTTATTTTATTTTATTTTATTTTATTTTATTTTATTTTATTTTATTTTATTTTATTTTATTTTATTTTATTTTATTTTATTTTATTTTATTTTATTTTATTTTATTTTATTTTATTTTATTTTATTTTATTTTATTTTATTTTATTTTATTTTATTTTATTTTATTTTATTTTATTTTATTTTATTTTATTTTATTTTATTTTATTTTATTTTATTTTATTTTATTTTATTTTATTTTATTTTATTTTATTTTATTTTATTTTATTTTATTTTATTTTATTTTATTTTATTTTATTTTATTTTATTTTATTTTATTTTATTTTATTTTATTTTATTTTATTTTATTTTATTTTATTTTATTTTATTTTATTTTATTTTATTTTATTTTATTTTATTTTATTTTATTTTATTTTATTTTATTTTATTTTATTTTATTTTATTTTATTTTATTTTATTTTATTTTATTTTATTTTATTTTATTTTATTTTATTTTATTTTATTTTATTTTATTTTATTTTATTTTATTTTATTTTATTTTATTTTATTTTATTTTATTTTTATTTTATTTTATTTTATTTTATTTTATTTTATTTTATTTTATTTTATTTTATTTTATTTTATTTTATTTTATTTTATTTTATTTTATTTTATTTTATTTTATTTTATTTTATTTTATTTTATTTTATTTTATTAAAATTTATTTTATTTTCTTTTATTTTTTTTAACTGGTTGTTCCTTTAATTTGTCTTTTTATTTTCTTTTTATTTTTTTTAACTGGTTGTTCCTTTAATTTGTCTTATCCACAGCTGGGTATAAAAATCCCCGAGTGAAATTCCATCCTCGCCCTGAACCTTTCATTTATCCTTTTAACACTTTCACGCCGGCTAAGATCCTAATTTTTAATAATGATCAACAGCACAATTTCGGCAAAGGAATTCCACTTCCATCAACCCAATCCATTCCTTTTCACGCCAATAACAATGCAAATGCGCGCATTGAAAAAGAAAATTGTCTGTTTTCGTGCCAGCAAAAGGACATTAGCTTTTATGTGCTCGGATCATCGAAAACCATTATTAAAATCGCATGTCAATTGTAGTTTAGTGCAGAGTGAAAAAATTACAAAAATTTCTATGATTTGAATACATATTGATAAAATTATCCTTTCGCGTGTTTGTAATTGGGGTAGTATATGTTTGATGCCTTGCCATCTGTTTGATAACTACGCATTCGTTGGTGGAGAGTTTGAATAGATTACTTATGAGTGAGTATGTAGAAATACTAAGCTTTTTGGGATCTACGGAATTTCGGCATATTGGCACGAAATATTGCTCATTTGAATGCTTCTGCTACATTCACATATAGATTAATAATAACTGGCTGATTTCACAGCAACAAAAAAGGATTTTTATAAATAAAAATAAATTTCTTTTGATTTTTCACAGATGAACAGGTCTTTGTTCTGGTACTTTTGTGTTGTCGCAATGAAACGCGAAATTGAAGGATTTATGACAGCATTTACTTTCAAGCTTATATATTAAACCATTTCTTGCTCCGCAATATATCTATCCAAAGTAAATTTTTTTTAATATAAATCCTAGTCCTCTGCTTATCTTCAATATCTGCAAGAATATGAAAATATGCTTTTGACATGCCTGACTGCTTGCTCCTTTGTTTGAACGTTTTATTGCATTGCATTCTTTCATTTCACATTTCAAACTTGTTATTGGTTGTTCATTTTCATATTGCGCCTTTTTTCTAGTTATTGAGCAATTGCCGCCTCTTTGTATTGGCGCATGAAAATCAATTTAAAGGAAATTGCCAGACTTTGACAAAAATACAAACCTTAACTTACAAACCTTCATTTGTACATATGTAGGTATATAAACATGTTTGCGTAGACAGAAACTTTGGCATGGTCTCGGTTATGAATTTTTGAATTCGGAATTCTTAGGCGCACAGTGTTTCAAAAACATATTTTAATGCAAAATAACATGAAATAAATTTAAAATAACACTAAATTTTATTTTATTTTACTTTATTTTATCTTATTTTATTTTATTTTATTTTATTTTATTTTATTTTATTTTATTTTATTTTATTTTATTTTATTTTATTTTATTTTATTTTATTTTATTTTATTTTATTTTATTTATTTTATTTTATTTTATTTTATTTTATTTTATTTTATTTTATTTTATTTTATTTTATTTTATTTTATTTTATTTTATTTTATTTTATTTTATTTTATTTTATTTTATTTTATTTTATTTTATTTTATTTTATTTTATTTTATTTTATTTTATTTTATTTTATTTTATTTTATTTTATTTTATTTTATTTTATTTTATTTTATTTTATTTTATTTTATTTTATTTTATTTTATTTTATTTTATTTTATTTTATTTTATTTTATTTTATTTTATTTTATTTTATTTTATTTTATTTTATTTTATTTTATTTTATTTTATTTTATTTTATTTTATTTTATTTTATTTTATTTTATTTTATTTTATTTTATTTTATTTTATTTTATTTTATTTTATTTTATTTTATTTTATTTTATTTTATTTTATTTTATTTTTTTATTTTATTTTATTTTATTTTATTTTATTTTATTTTATTTTATTTTATTTTATTTTATTTTATTTTATTTTATTTTATTTTATTTTATTTTATTTTATTTTATTTTATTTTATTTTATTTTATTTTATTTTATTTTATTTTATTTTATTTTATTTCATTTTATTTTATTTTATTTTATTTTATTTTATTTTATTTTATTTTATTTTATTTTATTTTATTTTATTTTATTTTATTTTATTTTATTTTATTTTATTTTATTTTATTTTATTTTATTTTATTTTATTTTATTTTATTTTATTTTATTTTATTTTATTTTATTTTATTTTATTTTATTTTATTTTATTTTATTTTATTTTGATTTATTTTATTTTATTTTATTTTATTTTATTTTATTTTATTTTATTTTATTTTATTTTATTTTATTTTATTTTATTTTATTTTATTTTATTTTATTTTATTTTATTTTATTTTATTTTATTTTATTTTATTTTATTTTATTTTATTTTATTTTATTTTATTTTCTTTTATTTTATTTTATTTTATTTTATTTTATTTTATTTTATTTTATTTTATTTTATTTTATTTTATTTTATTTTAATTTAATTTATTTTATTTTTTTATTTTGTTTTTATTTTGTTTTTATTTTATTTTCTTTTATTTTCTTTTATTTTCTTTTATTTTATTTTATTTTATTTTATTTTATTTTATTTTATTTTATTTTATTTTATTTTATTTTATTTTATTTTATTTTATTTTATTTTATTTTATTTTATTTTATTTTATTTTATTTTATTTTATTTTATTTTATTTTATTTTATTTTATTTTATTTTATTTTATTTTATTTTATTTTATTTTATTTTATTTTATTTTATTTTATTTTATTTTATTTTATTTTATTTTATTTTATTTTATTTTATTTTATTTTATTTTATTTTATTTTATTTTATTTTATTTTATTTTATTTTATTTTATTTTATTTTATTTTATTTTATTTTTATTTTATTTTATTTTATTTTATTTTATTTTATTTTATTTTATTTTATTTTATTTTATTTTATTTTATTTTATTTTATTTTATTTTATTTTATTTTATTTTATTTTATTTTATTTTATTTTATTTTATTTTATTTTATTTTATTTTCTTTTCTTTTATTTTATTTTATTTTATTTTATTTTATTTTATTTTATTTTATTTTATTTTATTTTATTTTATTTTATTTTATTTTATTTTAATTTAATTTATTTTATTTTTTTATTTTGTTTTTATTTTATTCTTTTATTTTATTTTTTTTATTTATTTTTTAATGATCTTAGCAATTTTATACACTGTGCGCTAGAGATACCAATAGACCAACCACAAATCAAACACCCCAAAAGTCAACAAATCGACCAAACAGCAAATATTGAAACTTTGCAATTTTCATTGAAATACCAGCACTTGCCGATGCTGTACAAGAGGAAAAGTACTAAGTGAAAAGATTGAAAAATACATTGCATATTTCTGTAAAATTTATTGGATTTTATGATTTAGATTTGCAATGCATGTGTGGAGGGCGCTACAACTTCGTAAAGTTGTATGTATATATGTAAACATTTTCTGGACTCTTCGTAACCCAGAAGAGTATTTCCGAGAGGCTTTAAAACTGGCAGCTAAAAAAAATGAAAAAAGTGTTTTAGAACTCTGTCCCGCATAGATACATGTTTGACGCATAAAATAATACAAAGTAGTATCAGCATAGGACGTGCTCAAACAGAAGGAATCACGTCAACCAATATAAGCGGATCACACCTATCACTTGTGGCATACTCCTTTGCGACTTATACCGAATTCATCCTAGACTGAACGAATTTTTTGCATGAGTACTTCCGCACATTTCCATATTTCCGCATACATACATAAATTGATGCATAGTTTTAGGCAATGTATGCGATTGAATTAATAACAACTTGCAAATCGTTTGATGCAATGAAGCTGTATTGCCATAACCGGACAATAAAGCTCTTTGCAAAATTACAATTGCAGAGCAATGTCTTGTAATGAAACAATCAGAGAGTACCTACCAGAGGGTAAACAATAGAGTGGAAGAGATTTACTGCGTCAGTGAAAACAAACTGAATTGCAAGGAAGTGGTTGCCATTTTTGGCCAAAGCTCAAAAGCTCAAAAAAAATATTAGTATGAGTTTATGGGTAAAGAACAAACCAATTTTTTTCTTTACAAATGCATGCATAAAACGCAAAAATTTATGATGGCTGCAGTTTGTCAATAAAATGCTTTCATATTCGTAGGTATGGGCTATAAAAAGCCGAATGTAGAAACATATCTTACCAAAAATATTCAGCCGTGTTATATATTAAAAAAAATAAGAGCTAGGCTATGCTCGGTTATTTTTAATACAGCAAAACCAGTTTTGATTTATAGCCGCATAATTTTTTGGTGGGATTGTATGGATATTACTAATATAGGCCGACAATATCTATGTTTGCACAATCTGTTTATATGATAATATTTTGACAGAAACCTAGTGTTTTGTTCATCAATTATTATATAAAGTTTGGTTTACATTTAATATTCATATGGCGTAAATTTAAATACATCCAGACCTGTTAAATAATGAGTAAAAATTTTAATGATTACACTACTCAACAATTTTTGATCAACTTTAGTTAAGGAAAAATATAGACCTTTCCTAAAGTAAAATTTTCTCCTGATTTCGCGTATCACTTGTATCGGTGAAAATATGAAAACTCCCAATTTTGCAAAGCACTACCTCAGTTAGGTACGTTAGGTACGTCAAAAATTTGTATTTCTCATTTTTTCGATTTAAACTAATTCCCACAAACATTTTTGGCTTTAACTCTATAAGTATCTACAGTGGTTTGCCCACTAAGCCAAAAAACGTTCAAAAAATTGTGAATAAAACGAAATTTTTTACAAAATCTAATAACTTTAAACGAACTAAACTTGTATATTTGTATATTTGATAGTATGATTGATTCTAAGACTATACACTTTGGGGTTGTCGCTTGGGGCGGTTTACAGGGTTGCCACCTATTCAAATTTTTTTATTTATGGAGCTAGACATCATATGATATGACATCATATGATATGACATCATATGATATGACTTCATATGATATGACATCATATGATATGACATCATATGATATGACATCATGTGATATGACATCATATGATATTTAAATTTTTTATTTAGCATCATATGATATGACATCATATGATATGACATCATATGATATGACATGATATGATATGACATGATATGATTAGACATCATACGAAATGGCATCATATGATATGACATCATATGATATGACATCGTATGATATGACACCGAAATGATCCCGAAACGATCCCGAAACAGTCTGTATTATTTCGATTTTATTTTTTGCTTTAAGTGTGCCAATTTACATATCTTTTACATAAGTCCGCGTCATATTTTCCGTATGCTACACGGAATATGGGCATAGATTTAGGCGTACTTATAAATGTGGAGGTACTGTAGGTTTTGCATTATTTGTATATTTGTAGGTCCGGTACTATCTCGAGAACCGCTTGACCGATTGGGATGAAATTTGGCATATAGATAGTATGATTGATTCTAAGACTACACACTTTGGAGTTGTCACTTTGGGCGGTTTACAGGGTTGCCACCTATTTAAA
>CAXKVI010000002.1:13558718-13561218 GCA_964058755.1 Campiglossa producta | reverse complement strand
CTTGCTGATATTTAAAGCTTTAACCCATTGGAGCTTTAAAGAGACAATTTGAACAATTAAATAAAAAGGATGAGCAGCTCTTTTGTCTCTTATCTAATGGTCATGCCCTTAGCAGCTTAGGGCCCTAATGCTATGGATACACACACGGAGATTATCTCCACTAAATCTTCTTTAATCAGATCCAAATTTTACCCTGACACACACAAAATTGAAGATTAACAATCGGCGCCATCTAGTACTTTGGTTGTAGTACTTCCGGTTTAAAACTAGATGTCGCTGAGGATTGTTTATTTTTTGGTAACTCTAGTGTCCAGTAGCGGTAAACTCGTAATTTTGGTAGTTGTCCTTGCTATTTTTATGTATTTATTTATCGATGACAGTAGCGGTCAAATAGTTAGCTCGTTTTGTGAAATCTGCTCAAATTTTCCTCATTTTTGGGAGTTTATAAAGGAGATTATGCTCAAGTTAACTCCCAAAAGCCGAGTTAATTCGGAATTTGCGCTAATTTATCAGCCGTATAAGCTAAAGAACCAAGTTAAATCTCAACCTGAAAATCACTTTAATTACATGAACCACGCCCTATCTCAGGATTTTTTTAAGTAAAGTTCCATTTCAAAATATTTTTCGAAAACACCCGTTTTCAAAACGTGGTTCAAGAACATGCATAGGGCATTTTTGAAACTAGTTTTGACTTAGGATGTTATTGAAAAAATTCCGAAAAATACTAAGACACGGTGTTTTTGAAAAAAATTTATGTTGAAATAGAGCTTTATTTAACAAACAAAAAAAAAAAACAGAGATAGGGTATTTTTTGAAAAATAGGATGATCTTCCACTCAGCCGTGTACTACAAGTTCGTATTCTTGCTTCATTACTTAGCTAATTAAAGCGAGATAATTAATTAAAACGCCATCAAGCAAAGAATTACAACCAAAAAGAAAAATTATGTTAAGTTACTTTTTTTCCTTTTGATAAATCGACCCGTTTACCAGCACTTAAACGTCTACGAATAGTAATAAGTGCTTGCATTAATTTTACTTTCCTCATAATTCGAGCACTCCATTATACGGGTCACATTAATACATACAAACATACAATTGAAATTATGACGAATATTGGTAACTGTTTGCATTCAGCTCTTGATTCGTGCATGTTGCTAATGGAATTACAAAGTTACAATATAACTGAATTAACTTTTGTTTGACTATATGCCCTGCAGGGAACTCAGGCACTAGTGACACAAATTTCTGGTTCAGAACTAGATATAAAGTGGCCAATAAGAACTAGTACGTTAGTGTATACATTTTCAATAGTTCGAAACCAGCGTTTGAGGAGTCATTAAAAGGCATTTGGATTCGTATTTGAATTTAAGTTTTTGTACTTAATTTATATTTAGAACTATAGAAATAGTGCCAATAAACGAACTAGATCCAAACTATCGAATTTTGTACTAGTTCCAGCCTAGGACATCGCCATGTTAAATTCGCCAGTTGATTTCGTGTAAAAAAGATAGTTCGCGAACTAGTACTGGTTCGGAACGCACTAGAAGCGAACTAGCTCTGAACTAGAGATTTTCCCTACAGGGTGTATATGTACACATACATATGTATGTTAGTTTGTTAACCGAAGTACAACCGATATGATTTGATTATCATAATTAATTAGATTATCATGAAACCAATAATTAAGCTGATTGCTTTTGGCTTTCGATGACTTTTGACTTTGCTAGTGTTTGATAACAGCAATAAAGCTAATCTCATTGCATAAATAACTGTAAGATGAATTATGATAATAAGAAAAACTAATAATTTGGCGCGATATAACTAAGGGGAGGTTAGGGCCGAACTTCTCTATTAGTTTGTGGTGTTATAATTTTGTCTTTTAACTACAAATTTTCTATGGGCTTGAACTTAATACATTCGGCATGGTAGACCAACACTCACTATACCCTATATACAGATTTCGTATGTATACCTTCTCTTGCACACATGTATGTTTACTATTTATATACAACAAATGCATGCAAGTGTGTTTGTATCGAATCATAAAGTGTTGGTTTCAATTTAATCCAATCAACTTGTGGTTGCTTTTGTTGACGTTGTAATTATTGTTGGTTGAACTAAAGCCAAGTGTTCAAGTCAGTGCTCCAAAAATTTTCAAATTTAAAGTGGCCACTTTCTCTGAAATTGACTAGGGATCTGCATATATTAAATAACCGTTTTATTTTAATAGATTTCTTTTGCCTTATTTCATTTTTTAAGTGTGCTTTGTTTTTTATTTTTTATTTTTTATACCTTTCATGAACATGAAATGGTATTATAACTTTGGTGTGATGTTGGTAAGTATATATGAGAAGAAGAAGATATGGACTCATCAATAAGTATACGAAAATGATCAGGGTGACGAGATGAGTTGATTTACCCATTAGCCGCTCGACCGATTTGGATAAAGTTTGGCATTATAGATAGTACGATTCATTCTAAGATTATAAGCGTGGGTGT
>CAXKVI010000002.1:13548718-13553718 GCA_964058755.1 Campiglossa producta | reverse complement strand
ATTTATAATTTTATTTCATTTTCTTTATCTTATTTTATTTTAATTTATTTTATTTAATCTAATTTTTTTAACTTTTTTAGTGTTTTTTATTTTTTTTTTTTTTTTGTTTTATTTTTTTTTTTATTCTATTTTATTATGTTCTATTTTATTTTTATTTTTTTTTTTATTATTGTTTTTTTTTTATTTTTTTTTTTTCAACTTAATTTTTTTATCTTATTTTTTTATTTTTTTTTTTTTTCAATGTTATTTTATTTTATTTCATTTTCTGTTATATCATTTTATTCTACATAATTTTTTTAATTTAATATTTTACTTTATTTTATTTTTTTTTATTTCATTTCATTTTACTTATTTTTTCATATTTTATATCAGCATACTCACTTCATTTAAATAGTTAATAGTCGTACGTGGCGTAACACTTTCAATAGCACTCGTCCATTGAATGCGAAGCCCTTGAACTCGCTTTCTGTCGAACTTATTTTTATATACACTTAAACGGCAGCAATTAAATTCCACTTTTGTTCATTATTCACAATAATTATTTTATTCAAGTTAAATTGCCTGAACAGCACTTAAAAATAAAAAAATTTCATTGAGAGTTAAAAGTGCTAGTGAAATAATAACAATAAACATTTATACGAATTGTGAAAATCCTTTGTTTGCCATTTACAAAAATTATTTTTTGTAACTAAAGTAATTGAAAAAAGAAAGAATAGAAAAAATGCAAACACTAACTATGTCATTATTGCTTTCATAAATAATTTATTTTATTAACATGGATACACTTTTAATTGTTTTTGCTTTGTTTGTTGACCTAAAAAATGTTGAAATTAAAAATAACTTTGTGCTGCATGAAATTAAAACAAAAAAAAAAGTTATTGGCTGCACTGATGGAGCTACATATATTCTAATGCTGCTGCTTTATTCGAATGACGTTTATTTGTGTTGGCTTCGATAACATTGGGCTGTAGTCTCTTTTACAAAGGCTGACTGAACAGGATGACACTAAAATATTTCGGTTCAGGATTTATCGATTACACAGATATAATATTTTAGTGGATGGACTTTTTTACCCAAGTGCATATACTTGAACTAATCCATATATGAATTCAAATAAATATTATACAAAAATAGAAATTTTCTAAATGTTTGGCATTTGCCACTCAGCCAGCTAATAACGAAAGTAATTCCAATTATTTTGCCATTCATTGGTCAGACACAATAACTAATCAATACACAGGTGGTTAGTAATTGAAAATATACACTGGCTACTATTCAAATGACCATCAAATTCTATGTGCTAGATTCAAGGGCTTTGTCTGCGTATGAGTGGAAAATTCTCATTCAAAATGTTATAGTTGCCAATGACAATGAAACTTTGACTACAGTTTACATAGAAAAATAATATGATATTTATGCATTCCCTGTAGGAAAAATATACATTTATGTCTACTATATTCATAAACCCTACTAAGTACTTTGTAGCAAATGTCTTAGAAAAAAAAGAAAAGTCAAGTAAAAATAAACAAAATAACATAAAATAAAATAAAATAAAATAAAATAAAATAAAATAAAATAAAATAAATAAAATAAAATAAAATAAAATAAATAAAATAAAATAAAATAAAATAAAATAAAATAAAAAATAAAATAAAATAAAATAAAATAAAGTAAAATAAATAAAATAAAATAAAATAAAATAAAATAAAATAAAAATAAAATAAAATAAAATAAAATAAAATAAAATAAAATAAAATAAAATAAAATAAAATAAAATAAAATAAAATAAAATAAAATAAAATAAAATAAAATAAAATAAAATAAAATAAATAAAATAAAATAAAATAAAATAAAATAAAATAAAATAAAATAAAATAAAATAAAATAAAATAAAATAAAATAAAATAAAATAAAATAAAATAAAATAAAATAAAATAAAATAAAATAAAATAAAATAAAATAAAATAAAATAAAATAAAATAAAATAAAATAAAATAAAATAAAATAAAATAAAATAAAATAAATAAAATAAAATAAATAAAATAAAATAAAATAAAATAAAATAAAATAAAATAAAATAAAAATAAAATAAAATAAAATAAAATAAAATAAAATAAAATAAAATAAAATAAAATAAAATAAAAATAAAAATAAAATAAAATAAAATAAAATAAAATAAAATAAAAATAAAATAAAATAAAATAAAATAAATAAATAAAATAAAATAAAATAAAATAAAATAAAATAAAATAAAATAAAATAAAATAAAATAAAATAAAATAAAATAAATAAAAATAAAATAAAATAAAATAAAATAAAATAAATAAAAATAAAATAAAAATAAAATAAAATAAAAATAAAATAAAATAAAATAAAATAAAAATAAATAAATAAATAAAATAAAATAAAATAAAATAAAATAAAATAAAATAAAATAAATAAAATAAAATAAAATAAAATAAAATAAAATAAAATAAAATAAAATAAAATAAAATAAAATAATAAAAAATAAAATAAAATAAAATAAAATAAAATAAAATAAAATAAAATAAAATAAAATAAAACAAAATAAAATAAAATAAACTAAAATTAATTAAAATTAAATAAAATAAAATAAAATAAAATAAAATAAAATAAAATAAAATAAAATTAATTAAAATAAAATAAAATAAAATAAAATAAAATAAAATAAAATAAAATAAAATAAAATTAAATAAAATAAAATAAAATAAAATAAAATAAAATATTATAAAATAAAATAAAATAAAATATTATAAAATAAAATAAAACAAAACAAAATAAAGTAAAGTAAAGTAAAATAAAATAAAATAAAAAAAAACATAAAATTAAATTAAATAAAATTAAATAATATAAAATAAAATAAAATTAAATTAAAATCGATTAAACTAAATTAAATTAAATCAAATTAAGTAATATAATATAAAATAAATTAAATTAATTAAATTAAAATAAATTGAATAAATTAAATTAAATAAAATAAAATAAAATAAAGCGACTAGAATATACTAGCATTTTTGCTGACTATCTTGGTAATTGTCTCCAGAGGACTGATTTTTGTGCAGGGTACATTTGTACGCTTGTACTAGTTTGTGCTCTTGTGTGAATGCACTCACCTGTCATATGCACGTTTTCAATAAAATACTAAATATAACAATGCTTGTGGCAATTATATGAAATGAAAGCAAATAAATAGAAATGTTATAGAAAGGTAATTGTTCAATTTGACTAGGTTATTGTGATTGTGCCAATAATGGTTTGCTGCAACAAAGGTAGACAATAATGGCAAATAAAATGCCATATAAATATATAAAATCCATGCACAATAAATGCTTCAATAAGAGAATAGTAGAAGTGTAGGGAGCTTTATAACAACCAAAATTGGGCATGTCAGTTTATATTAATATTAAACGATTTTTCTTGGTACTACTATGTAGTATTTAGTGTATTTACGGTGACCATATGAATTATCTGAAAAAAATAGAACATTTATTTTGTATGAATTTCGTGCATTCTTTTCCCCAGAGGATTTCTCGTCGGATTCTAAGGCTTTTGGCTGTGCTGAATGCGAATCTGAAGTCAGATTTTTCGGGTCACCCTATGTTTTCTTTCCCGAAGGTAGTTTGTTCAGATTTGGGCGGTAGTCAAACATTTTTTTTTTTTTTTTATTTCATTAATTCCGGTGGGATTTTCAAAAACTTCCATTTTGTTGTACAGTGTAATAAGTAGAAATAAAGCAAGCAATTTAAATCAATAGAAAATGATAGCTGAAAAATAAATGAATATTTCATATTCTACAACCAATATTCAGTAGTAGTTTATGACCTTTAGCATTCTACTCCAACACTAGTTTATCCTTACTGCAGCAATCACTTCATAAATTGCAAAAAACTCATTTTATCTTTTCATTAGTTATGCAAACATGTGTGTGTGTATGTATGCGTGCTTCAAAGGGTCAAAACTTTCAACCACAAGCAATTACTTTCCACTCCCTCATGCTGCCACATGCACTTCCCATTTGTCCATACCTTTTTAATTTACTAATGATTACTTAATTACGAGTTACTTCATCGCACTACGCCGGCGTGTGTCTGACACTTCTGCTCATCAGTCACCACTGTATGGAAAATTAATAGTTTGTGGTTTTTTAACTCCTTGGCATACTCGTGGGCAAATTATCTATAGAACCTAACCTAACGTCATTAGGAAGAGCTAGATAAATTGATTAAAATAGAATGAGAGTGTAATTAATAAACGTTTGTTGAAATTATGTTAGTATTATTTATGATTTATTATGCAACTGGCAGGGGCGGATGCACGGGGCGGGTTCTCAGGTTCAACCTCCCCCCCTTAAGGGTCATCCACGGAGAGGGTTTTTCAGTTCCAAGCCCCCCTTCGGGATCCAAAAAGTCATAGTTTCACAGTAATTTTTCCAGACGCATTTAGCCTTGGAACCTGACAAGTACAATTCGGTTCAAGAATTAAAAAAATACAGTTAAAAATATAGTAAAAATATATAGTAAAAAATAAAATAAAAAATGCTCAAAAAAGAGAGTAAAAATGAGTCAAAAAAAGTAGTAAAATTTACACAAAAACCACCGTAAAATTTACGCCAAAACTAAATTAAAAAAAGCGTTAAAATTACGCGAAACATATAGTAAAAACTACACAAAAAATACAGTAAAATTTACGCAAAAAATATAGAAAAAATTACCAAAAAGATAAAGTAATAAAAACTACACAAAAAGTGTGGTAAAAACTACAAAAGAAATATGGTAAAAATTACACAAAAAACACAGTAAGAGTTACGCTAAAAATATAGTAAAAAATGACCCAAAAAAACATTGTAAAAATTACACAAAAAATATGGTAAAAATTACGTAATAAATATAGTAAAAATTACATAAAAAAGACAGTAAAATTTACACAAAGAATACAGTAAAAATTACGCAAAAAAGATTAGTAAAAATTACACAAAGAAG
>CAXKVI010000002.1:13463718-13543718 GCA_964058755.1 Campiglossa producta | reverse complement strand
ATATGTATGTATGTATGTATGGATGCCGAAGTATGTTCTAAAGCGTTTTTGCACTAGTATAAATGTTAAGGACAATGTTGTAAGTGAATTCGTGCATTGCTTAAATTGTTTAACTGTAGGCTGGAGAATAAAGTAGGCAGTGCATGCAAGGCCTAAATACGTATTTATGTATGGTGGTGTGTCTCATGTCATGGCTGCGTGTTGTAATAGAAACTAATTGGGAAAATACACTCAAATCCCAAATAAAACATTTTCGTCACTCAATAGAATTTTATGATTACAATTACTGTATACATAATTAAGTATTTATATCAAGGTATGAAAAAAAAAAAACAAAAAAAAAAAAACTAATGGCGGCGATATACCAACAGGTTATCATAACCTCTAACGAGATTTTTAGCCGAGCTTCTCTTTCCAACTTGTAGTGTGTTGCTTTTGAGTCTTTCCTACAAGTTGGCGGGATCTACAGTTTTTTGCCGACTCCGAACGGCACTTGCAAAGCAAATGAATTTTTGCTGAGAAGCTTCTAATGGCAGGAATACACCCGGAGAGTTTGCCAAACTACTGCCGAGGGGCGACCCCGTTTAGAAAAATTCTTTTTCTAAATAATTTTTGATGTTACTTTTGCCGGGCATCGAACCGCCACGACTTGGTGTAGAAGGCCGAACACTTAACCGCTACACCACGGCGGTCGCCAAGGTATGAAACCGATTAAAATGACGTTCCGGTTTCGGTTTTGTAACACGATTCGGTTTCGGTTCCGGTTTCGTTCTTCAAAATTTATTTCGGTTTCGGTTACGTTTTTGTAACACGATTCGGTTTCGGTTTCGGTTTCGTTCTTCAAAATTTATTTCGGTTTCGGTTACGGTTTCGTTCCGGTTTCGGTTTCCAAATAAAAACACAAAAATAGCCTTTAACCGCCTAGGCGATTATGGCCGTCCAACATTTTACGCCATTCGTTCCAAGATTTTATTTTCTAATTGTTTTGTTTAAAATTTGATTTTCTAATTGAAAAAGGTTAAATGTGGGCGTGGCCTTCTTGCTCCTCTTACTTGATTGGTACACTTTCTTTTTATTTGAAAGTGTATTTTTTAAACAAAACTATTAGAAAACCAAATTTTCTAAGGGTCCAACTTCGAACTTCGAAAGCCCGTAACTTAGTTTTGGAGGCTAACTTCGAAAAACTTAAAAAAAAAATGGTTTGGTAATAAATATTATTAAGGCTATGTATCAGGCCCGTGCGCAGGGGGTGGTTTTGGGGGTTTTTTCGATGCCATCATTCAGCTATATGAGGCTAAATTTCCTCTTTTGGAATTTGATACTGAGGTCAAAACGTGTCTGTAACATTGCTCGACAATATTCCATGAAAGCTTTTCATAGTACCCTTTGGTAAAAGAAAATATGTTCCCACAAAAAGAAAAAAGGCATTAAAAAAATTCAAAACAGTTTCGAACCGGTTCCGGCGTTTCAAACGGTTTCGGTTTCGTTCTTTTTCAGATCAAAATAACCTTACGGATACGGATTCGGTTTCGGTTTTGAAAAATGAAACGGTTTTAATCGGTTACGGTTAAGGTTTCGGTTTCAGTCCGAGCTGTTCAAACACGGAGGCGAAGAGCTGGTAAAAAGCATGCATCAGCTCTTATGCAGAATATGGTCAGACGAGTGCATGCCTCCAGATTGGAATTTAAGTGTGCTCTGCCCAATCCACAAGAAAGGCGATCCCGCTAACCCCACCAACTACCGCGGAATCAGTCTTCTTAATATCGCATATAAGGTTCTTTCTAGCGTATTGTGTGAAAGACTGAAGCCCATCGTAGACAAACTGATTGGACCTTATCAGTGTGGCTTTAGACCTGGTAAGTCTACCATCGACCAGATTTTCACGATACGCCAAATCCTGGAGAAGACCCATGATAAAAGGATCGATACACACCACCTCTTTGTCGATTTTAAAGCCGCTTTTGACAGCGCAAAAAGGAGTTGCCTGTATACCGCCATGTCTGAGTTTGACTTCCCTGCAAAGCTTATAGGGCTTTGCCAAATGACGCTGAGCAATACCAACAGCTTCGTCAGAATCGGGAAGGACCTCTCTGAGCCATTTGAAACTAAACGAGGCTTCAGACAGGGCGACTCCCTTTCGTGCGATTTCTTCAACCTGATGCTGGAGAAGATAATTCGAGCAGCAGAGCTAAACCGCAATGGCACAATCTTCTACAAGAGCGTACAATTGCTGGCGTATGCCGATGATATTGATATCATTGGCCTTAACAACCGCGCCGTAAGTGCTGCCTTCTCTGGGCTGGATAAAGAAGCGAAAAAAGTGGGTCTTGCGGTGAACGAGGACAAGACGAAGTACCTACTGTCATCAAAGAAAGAATCGGCGCACCTGCGCCTTGGCAGGCAAGTCACCGTTGATGGCTACAAGTTTGAAACGGTGAGAGATTTCGTCTATTTGGGAACCAGCATTAACACCGAAAATAATATCAGTCTAGAAATCCAACGGAGAATCACTCTTGCCAACAAGTGCTACTTTGGACTGAGTAGGCAATTGAGAAGTAAAGTCCTCTCTCGAAGAACAAAGATCACGCTCTATAAGTCTCTTATCATACCAGTCCTGATGTACGGCTCGGAATCATGGACAGTATCCAGAGAAGATGAGATGGCCCTTGGAGTATTTGAGAGAAAAGTTCTCCGGAAGATTTATGGTCCTTCCCGTGATGCCAACGGCGAGTATCGAAGGAAATTCAACGATGAGCTGTACGAGCTTTACGCAGACCTGACCATAGTTCAGCGGATTAAAGCCCAAAGGCTCCGCTGGCTGGGTCATGTTATGCGAATGGAAGAAGAAGCTCCAGCACAGAAAGTTTTACTATCGACACCCGAATTCGGCAGCAGAGGAAGGGGGAGGCCTCGACTGAGATGGAAACAACAGGTGGAGGATGACTTGTACTCCCTTGGGGTTTCCAATTGGCGTCAGTTATCGCTAAAAAGGAATGACTGGCGTGCTTTGATTCGAAACGGCCAAAATCGCCTAGGCGGTTAAGCGTCATTATGACGCAAGCCAAGATTAGATTAGATATATGTATATTAGACTGGGCCAAAAATTCAAAATTTCGTTTTTTCAAAAATTATATTGAAAATGTCGACTTGGTCTTAACCCCTAAAAAGTTAGTTATTGATAAGCCTTGCAAAAAATTAGCGATCTAACTTAACCCTTAGGGGTGGCTCTTTTTGTTCGCCCTTTCCCATATATTTTATATGGGGAAAAATGGCTGAAATATAACAAGCACACAATGCTACTCAAACTGCAATATATTACAGTTTAGCGGCCTAGGTAGGTTTCACTTAAACCCACTCCACATACATAAGTTACGTTTCAATGACGTGCTGTTTCGAATATTTCACTGATTCTATATTGTTGTTCACCTAACTAATCACATTATGTGTGCAAAATTTCCACGTCTTACTATTAATGCTCAACGCGAGTTGAAAATTTTGTATTGCGAAAATTCGACGATTTTTTATCAACAGTTGTAATTTTTTTCTAAGAATTCTCAAAATTGAAGGATGCAGTTTTTTAGGACATTCAAATAATATAGTTATGTGTTATAGTACATTTATACTGCACCAAATTTGGCGAATTTGAATGTGTCATTTCGAACCTGTTTACACTGGCAAACTTGCATTTGGCTTCACCTTCCCTGCAAGAATCTTCTACCAGAACACAAAGCCACCGAAAGAAAATGCACCACCGGGATGTTTTAAACACCTGTAGAGTAATAATAAATGAAGAATTGGTCCAATTTCTTAAAAAAACTAGTTGAAATTGTTATTTAAAACTGTGCATAATGCAAGTTTACACACGTTAATTACCCATTAAGGTTCTTGCTGGGCAATTCTAAATGTGGAACACAGGCAAGGTTGCTATTTTGAGGAACTGTGGATTGTTTTTTTCGGCGAATGAGGCCAAATGTGATGGAATTCCAAATTTGGAAAATAAGATTTGTAAGCGCCAAATTTGCATTTTTTCGCCATTTGGTGCGGTGTAAATGTACTATTAGTCTTAAGCTCATGACACATTTTGATCATTTCTGGCCATATTTTTTGTGTTTTTTTTTTTGTGATTTTGCATTTTTGTCTATTTAAGTTGTTGAACATTGTCATTGTTGTTATGAATGCGAATACTTAAGCTGGGAAAAATACTTAAGCTTGCAGCCACAAAAACCATGTGTGAATTGTTTTTGACAAATTTTTTCTACCTTGTAAATCTCAACCGATTTTTCTAAAATTTTATGTTTAAAGTGTTACAGGTATGCGTAACAATAAACAGAAAAGGACCGAAGGTTTTGTAAAAAGACATAATTTTTTCATCAAAACTTGCACCACCCTAATTAATATGTTCTATGCACCTGCTTAGGAAAATTTTTACTGAGAAACTTTGCATTTAAAACTGACAAACCCCTGAGGTAAAAAAACTGACCCGAATATATTTTTTAGAAAGTTGAATTCCCTACAAAAACGGCTAAGATTAGATTCGACCAGCAGTTTTCGATTTATCTAGCCTTAAACATTTTAATGGTATGTTTTCTCGATTTCCCGTTTTGTCTGTATTTATCCTTTTATTATATTGATTTTGACATTTTTGGCAAATTCCCAAACCAAAATATGTAGTAAAATCGCCTATGTGAACCTTAAAATTATATCGTCCCGTTTTTGGGATTTTATCGTATTTTTTTCGAAATTTATTTTTTTATGCAAATTTGTTTTAAATCCCTCTGCGCATCAGCTGCTAAAATAGTATAGCTGAAAGCCGTATAGTTGTGCAAAAAATCAGCTTTGTTTTTACCGCGTCTCATACATTTCATACAGTAATAAAACACAAAACATTTTTTAAACAAGGGCAAACGATTTGTTAATAGTTCAATACAGTACGTCACACATTTGGCTGAAAAGGGAAAAAAATAGCAGCTCATTTAACTGATGGATTTCGCTTTTAAGCCAAAACACCCAAGCTAGGCTTTGAGAAGTTCGAGGGTTTCAAGCCGTTTTTCATCATTCTATTGATCGGATGTAGAACAACGACTTGAGGGATATGGCAAAACAATTTTTTTTTAGAACTTTCAGCTTAAACCGAAGTCGGGGAAGGTAATCCAAAGATGGCATGGCATGCATATGCAGCGACTATTACCTCCTCTCTGGCTCTCTGGAAAACGGAGGCATTTATTTATTTATTTTATTTTATAAATGTTTACACAATAAAAGCGTTCGGCTGCTATTAAAATATCAATAGGAAATACTAGTTTTCTTCCTAATCCAATCTAGGTAGCTAGTAACACGGGTAAAACCGGCAGGAGCACCTGAGGCACAACCTTCACTTGATACAAATGATGTCACGCCAATTAGGACACCCTCTGATTCGGAAACTAATGGACCACCAGAATCACCTTGACAAGTGGAAGTACCACTTGGAGTAGATATACAAATAGTGCTGCTGACGATAACCCTTGTCCCATAAGTTTCAGCACATTCCGAGTTCTGTATGACCGGCAAACGAGCATAATTCAAATCTGTAGCTGTAGAAGATGCTGAAAGAAGGAAGAAGATAAATAAATATATAAATATCACTCTTAAGTACAAGGTGAAGATCGTTCTTTTAAAGAAAATCGTAACTTACTGTCCGCAGTTCTACCCCATCCCGAAGTGAGAGCATAACTGCCGGTATATGTATTGTATATTGCCTTCATGGAGGGTAATTTAATTGGGGAAATATCCTTGCTAAACGAAACTGCGGGAATTTTGATTAATGAGATATCATTATTGAGATTATCACCTCTAAATTCGGTATGTTGATAGATAGCGCTAGCGTCTACGGTGTACTTAATTTTATAAGCTGTGCGCACTGTGCTGCCCATATAGACCACAGCTCTAGAAACACTAGATAATAAAGGGACTTTAGTCTGGAATTCACTTTTTGTAAAATGGTATATATTTACCCATCAGTGCAATGAGCCGCAGTCAAAACCCAAGTAGATCCAATCAGAGAGCCACCACACCAATAATTGCCATTGCTTCGAGTTGAAAGCAAACCCACCTGGTGGGGAAATTGCCCAGATTTTGCCGAATTCCCATTAGTTATGCGTTCACTTAACACTGGAGATGAAGTCACTAAATCTTCTATAAAAACTGGTTTATGAGGAATACTATAAGCCGTAGCGGCTGCGAAAACTAAGGTGAAAGCGATGAGAACCCGCATTTTCTTCCTGCACTGTGTCGTGTATAACTACTTGTATAACTGTCTTAACTTTTGGGTGCTAATGCCTTTATAGGTATGCAGACTTTTAACTAATTTTTGGTAAGCCCATATCATTAGATACGTTTAAGTCGTAAATTTAACAATATTATGTCGTTAATAACTGATAATCATTTTGGTAATGAGTTAACGAAAACTGGTAGTGCAGTGGCAGTATCGATTATATAGAATTTGAAACAGATAATGGATATTATAAAGATAAAGAATTTTTCCAAGCGGGGTAAGCCCTCGGCAGTAGTGGTCTCACTTATACGAAAAAAAAAAAAAAAAAAATATAATAAAAAAATATTTTTAATTTAAAATGTTTTTAAAATGAACTAAAAACTGGAAAATAATTTCCCCTCTGTCTACATAGATTCTTCACCACGTAAAGCTTATCCGGAACATTTGTGAGTGGGAATTCCTATAGGTATTAAATAGTACATGGAGTTTGAAATGTATAAAAACATTGGCGCACGCTAGAGATGGTTCACATTAATTTCTAATAATCTTATTACCGATATGAGCTTTCCTAAAAAAACATCTTTTCACGATATAGCAAGCGCCAAATGTTTTTATATATTTCAAACTCCAAGTACTATTTAATACCTATAGGAATTCCCACTCACAAATGTTCCGGATAAGCTTTACGTGGGGAAGAATCTATTTAGACAGAGGGGAAATTATTTTCCAGTTTTTAGTTCATTTTAAAAACATTTTAAATTAAAAATATTTTTTTATTCTATTTTTTTATTTTATACTTTTTAGTAGTGAGTCTGTGAAAATTTCTAAGATTGTAATTGGATATTAACGAAAGCGTAAATGTATACGTTTAACAGCTCAGTTAGATGAACGCTATAGATAAATTTATATGAATACTTTTAATTTTGAAATTCCCATTAATTTAATTTTTGACCCATTTTTTAGCATATTCTTCTATTTTTGTCTAGTGGGCATTGACTGCTTTGAAAAACTGCGTCATCGAATTGGGTAAATTTCCGAGGTGTTTACACACTAAACTCCTCGCGGAAGTTTACCGAATTTGTGTAAACTTCGTTCCAAAAAAATTTTGACAGTTCATTTACGCATTCGGTAATTTTCTACGTTTACACGCTTTACGCGGTGTTTTTATGGTTACATGAATAAAATTACTCTTTTTAAGCAATATAAAATACATCATGACTGCGCCTAAATGTATGTAAGTGAAATCCAAATATTTGAAATTTCGATGCTATTTATATACAGGCGCTGAAAACGCATTATAGCATGCGCATTATAGCATGTGTACGAAATATTCAGATAGCAATAAGGAAGATAGACCGATAAATGGGACTTTTGCAACGGGAAGTTAGTACAAAATCCAAAGCAAAATCTCTGGAAATGAAACTTTTCAAATATCTCTACCCGTGCGCCACCTTTCGGAATTATTTTTTTTGTTATATTGCGTGGGGGCAGAAAACTAAACGACGATGAAAATTTCAAGATTCTACCTCAACGGGAAGTTCGTTGAAAAACGAATTAATCGACACTGAAAACAGACCTTCGCATTTCTCAAATAGAGCGACTCACGCGCCATCTAGCGGGCCCAATTTTTTTTGAACATTTGGAAATTGATTAAGTAATACACACGCTAAATATTAGCTAAATCGGTCCATAATTAGGATTTTCAGTTTTTATTACCCCGATCTCAGCTCGAACTGGCGGAATTTTTTTTTAAGGAAAATCTTTATTTTCATAGTAGTAATACATGTTCCGAATTTCAGCCAAATCGGACCATAAATGCGATTTTTGAAAATATAGCGGCCCACGCGTCAGCTATCGGAATTTTTTTTTCATAATATTGCATTGTCACCGCGACCTGAACTGTGGTGAAAATTTCAAGACCCTAGCGCAACAGGAAGTTGGTTCAAAATCGAATGCAAAAATCCGGGCCAAGAACGAAGAAAGCGACCTAATAAAAACATTTTAAATAAAAAATAGAATAAACAAATATTTTTAATTTAAAATGTTTTTAAAATGAACTAAAAACTGGAAAATAATTTCCCCTCTGCCTACATAGATTCTTCACCACGTAAAGCTTATCTGGAACATTTGTGAGTGGGAATTCTTATAGGTATTAAATAGTACTTGGAGTTTGAAAGGAATAAAAACATTGGCGCACGCTAAAGATGGTTCGCATTAATTTCTAACAATCTAATTACCGATATGAGCTTTTCTAAAGAAAACATCTTTTCACAATATAGCAAGGTCAAAATTTTAGGGTTTTGTCCTTTTTTCGAAAACGGTGAGTTTTGTTGAAAACTTTATTATGCATAGAAACATTTTCTTTTACCGTTTAATTGTCATGAAGTTCCCCATCGACAATGAAAATAGTTAAATTTAGTTTATCTTATATAACGAAAATTCCGGCAGGGAAATATTTTTTTTGAGAGCATAGGTTCACCCCATGGAAGAGTGTAAATGTACTATAAATAGTCGCCTCGAAACAAACCAAAGTGGCAGCACAAAGTGAAATACATATTCAGTGGCTTGCAAACTGTAACATTTTTGACAGCTGCTTAACGAATTTATTTGACAGCACATTTTGACTTGTAAACAGAAATGCACTTTAGCAAATTATGGAAAAGATTGTTTCTGGTTTAGCAAAAATTAATTTTCAGCAAAATTGCGAAGATATTCTTATTGAAAATCGGTAAGTAAAATACACAAACAAATACTTTTCGCTTGGGTGATGAATAATTCCTTCATTTTCAGGACGGAAAACATGGCTGAGAGAACGCATGAAATGCCCGGTACATCCGCCTATGCATATACTGATTACAAATTTAATAATACAAACGCCGAAAGTGATTTAGAATCAGATTTCAATAGTTCCAGCGAAACAGCAATCGTGGGCGATGATGATGCAGATAGTTCTTGCAGCGGCAGTAGCACCAGCTGTGCCACCCTTTCACAACGGCGCAACTTGCCGCGTCGTACTTGCAAAGAAAACAGCAGCAGCAGTAGCAGCAACTTGAAATTAAAACGGCGCTCCATTATGAAACCCAAACGTCATACATCTCGTTCGTGCGATTTTTCAATGCTACGCCCAGCTGATATCAAGAAAATTTATTGCAATCAAAAACTTACTAGCTTTCGACGCACTAATCTGGAGACAATTTTCGAAGAGCCACAACCGGAAGGACGTCGCAAAGATAATGATATTGTCGCCGCCGCCGCCATCGGCATAGCAAACAATTCCTTACGTTTTGTTGGGCTCAAGAAAATCAAACGTTCACTCTCTTGCTCTGATGGTTTGAACACAAATAAAACTTTGATCAAGCAGAGGCGTGCAAAAATTAAAAAGATTTTCGGCAGACGTAGCGTTTGTAAAAAGATATCATTAAGTGATTTTATAGATCGCTTAAATAAAAGTATTGGCGAGGAAGCTGATATTGAAGATGCTGAATTAGAGACAGAGGAGAATGCTATAGGGCAGCCGCAGGTGTTGGAGGAGGAACCAATGGAGGCTGAAATGAATATTACATCTGAGGCAGACACTTCCGATTTAAACGAAAGTAATGCAGCACAAAGCTCGAATGCAACATCATACTCAAAAGATAAGACTGAATTTGCAATGACACTAGGCACCGGTATGGTGGGTAGTAACGTGCACGCATTTAATACAAATAAGAATATTGAAAATGGTTCACCTTTCTTAATGCAAAATACCTACGGTACATTGGGGTACTCAAGAGATGCAACAGCGAACTTGGGTAGCGCAACAGAAAAGAACAACTTCTTAGCAGGCATACACTAACGTATAAGTTTAATATAAGTACCTTTATGCATGTATGTATGTATACAATGTAGGTACGTGTCTAATTGTGTATGTTAGATTTATCACATTTCTTTTATAATATTTGTACTGCAACAAATTGCTATATCTACGCAGTTGCGCGTCCTTGTTACATTAGGCAGAACTGCATGACTAGCCTCTTGGGCGTGGTATTTCACAAATTCTTCAGCTACATAAAGAGCGAAATTAAACTCTACAACTATACAGGCAAGAGGTTCGTTATGGAGTTGCAGCCACATATAGGTTTCATTCGATTTTTTGTCATCTTTGTAAAACTACATTAGTTTTTAGAAATACTCTAGTATAAAAATAAATTTAATTTTGTATGTCTTTAACAATTTTATTCCATTTTAAAATTTTGTATACTATATCGACTGCTGGGTGATAGATTACCTTATTTCAAAATATTTAAGAAAAGCTACTATTTCAGAATTAGTTCTTCAATAACGCCCTATTTTTAATAATGCCCTATTTAAAAATTTAGTTCGAGAACGACCTATCCCTGAATGAGATTCAAAAAATCCTAATCTCAATGAAAATTCAATACATTTTCCGCTGAGATAGACCGTTTTTGCATTATATTTTGAAAGAGGCCGTTATTGGAAGAAATTCTTAGATAGATCGATCTTGATGGGAGTTTTGAAATAACGCGTTATTAAAAAAAAAAAAATTCTGAGAAGGCGCGTTTTTGAAATATATTTTTAAATAGGGGTATCTTCAATTCAGCAGTCGATATGCGAATAGCAGTATGTATCAATTGCATGAATATAAATATATACAAACTGGTGAATGAAATAATCATGGCAATTCTAAACCATTTTTCACTAGTGAATCGCTGCAAACCGTTTCACCTTTTCATACATTTTTGAACTCCCGTTAAAAGAGATCGACGGCAATTTAGACTCGAGTTTCACAAGCTCATCGACATGGCATCTGGTCACTTCATTCCTATCGGCAGAAAACCCGAAACGGGACAGAAGTTTCCCACGGATCCAGCGCCGACAGCACGACGAAGTACGACTTACCTATCTCAATGCGGAAATACGAAAAATGGCCAATAAATACAAACAAACCTAAAGGCATGCAGCATGCATCTGGTGATGGCCCTGCGAAAATAAATGGATCATGTGCTCCAATTTTGTGATATTGGAGTAATCCTTTGCAATGCTTTAGCGGACCACCTTCAACTTATTGAAAGCCGATCATTGCTAGTGATTTATCTACAAAAATCGGAAGTACTCAGTTCCATGCAACTCAGTCCAACAGCGATCGTGTTGTCATTTTTCTCAATAAAGCACTAGCAATGATCTATTTTTCATATTACTAGTACAAATCTTAATATCTAAGCTAGGTTAGGTTAGGTTAGGTTGCGAGGGCAGGACCCTGCCCACCACTTAGGCCAGTCAAGTTGGCCCATTGTGATACCCTATGCGGTCTTAAGACCCACCCCATATCCGAGAGACAAACATCAACACTCTCACATTCTCACACTTGGATTAGAGGATCAAACCAGCTCGTGGAATCAATGAATTTCGATAGAGCCCTAATATCCATTTTTGAAACCTCCGTGAGGTCATCGATGAACGGTTGGCCGAGAATAGCCAATCGTCTTCTGCTGAGTGCAGGACAATGACACAGCAGATGTTGAACACTCTCCTCCTCTTCAATACATCTGCAACTGCGACAGTAATCGTGAGTTATTACGCCCATCCTAGCACCATGTGTGCCTATTAAGCAGTGCCCTGTTAACACCCTTTTCAGTGATGAGACACCGGATTTATTAAGTGACAGCAGACAGTTAGTGCGTCCTTTGTTGTACGAAGCAAGTTAGCCTTGATATCTCGCACGTCGAGAGACCTGACCAGAGCTCATTTGCCCTTTGTAAGGTATTTGTGCTAGCTCGGAGTTTGAAAGATGCCATGGGAATGTCTACCAGATCATTTCCTGGAAGGAGATGAGTGGTGGTACCTCTTCTGGCCAGCTCATCCGCTATACAGTTGCCTTCAATATCCCTGTGACCAGGTATCCAAATAAGGCTGATACTGAAGTGCTGAGCCATCTCGTTAAGAGATCTGCGGCATTCAGTTAGCGACTTTGTGTTGTCGACATATGAGTTCAGTGCCTTTAGCGCGGCCTGACTATCTGAGAAGATAAATATCCGTTTGCCGTTTTGGGGCGTAGACGCTAGGCTTTTCACTGCACCGTGTATTGCCAGCATTTCTGCTTGGTACACGCTGCAGTGGTCGGGAAGACGAAAGGCGATCTCTAGTCCCAGGTCCGGTGAAAAGATACCTCCACCCACCTTCCCTTCAAGCTTAGAGCCATCGGTGAATATGTTCATGGCATTCCGCACAGTATGCGGTCGGTAATCCCATTCTTGTCTTGTGGGTATTTTCACCTCGTAGTTCCTAACGAACACGTTGCTTGGCGTGCAATAGTCAGTATGTAATGGTATGCTCACAGGTGCATGGGAGCCTAAAATTGTGGCGTGACCACATGTACCGCCCTTCCATACGTCGGTCTCCCTTAGTCGCAGAGCTGTAATCACAGCCATTTCTTTAGCCACCAGATCGAGTGGTGGAAGATTCAGCATCGTTTTGAGTGCTTCTGTCGGAGTGGAGCCGAGGGCCCCGGTTATGCAGAGTTCTGAACTCCTTTGGACTTTTTGTATCTGCTTGAGGTACGTGTTCTTGGTTAGTGCCGGCATATCTAAGCTACGACCGGATCCAATTTACATCGAAGGCTTAAACATAAGACATCCGAACAGATTACTACTGGACGTGGATCCGCCACCCAGTATTATAAGGAGTCGTTACCGTAAGCACATTAATGAGATCCGACACCATCTCACGCAGCCGTTTGATCTGTGATAGGCGGGCTAAAAACTACATCCACACTGAGTCGGTGATGCATCTGCCAGGTCTCGGCCTGTGTACCCTGTTATTTTTTTATTCACAAACCTAAAATAGCTCAAGATAGCCTACACGGCTAATTTCTTGTATTGCCGGTTCTACGAGAACGGTACCAGTAGTTGTGCTGTACCCATCGTGCCGAAACGACCCGGGCCGTTTTCTTATATCGACCCGGCCAAGAGCAATACACTCGAGGTGACCCTGTCTGACATTTAGGCAGGGATACTCTTCGCTACAACAACAACAACAACAAGCTCAAGAAGACAGCCTCCTTCCGCGGGGATTTCAAGTCTCTTCGACTTTGTTATAGGTTACATTTTTTACCTATCGAGACCCAATCGCTTCATACCAATTCTAGAGTAGGCAGGGCGAAGTACATTCAAATAAGTTTGCAAAATTTTGAGATTTGCTTTATTACCACCAGACATGATCGCAAAGGGTTCATATCAAACCTGTTTAAGTGGTTCGCATTTAAGGTAAGGAAAGCTGTCTTTGGCTGAGCCAAAGGCTATATACATACCTTTCATGAATAAGCGTCATGATTTTCACTGTACAGCCTGTGTCAATTTAACTTTAGCTCATGTCGAAATTATCGGACTCCTGGAGTTATAGCCCAAAATCCGTTTCTCGGAACAATCGATTGTATGGGAGTTATGTATATGTAATATGGGCCCGATCTTGCTGGTTCCGACAAATGATTTCTATATTAATAGTCAAATATCTCAAAAACTGAGGGACTAGCAGACAGACGGACAGGCAGACAGACGGACATGGCTAAATCAACTCATCTCGTCATCCTGATCATTTCGGTATACTTATTGATGGGTCCATCTCTTCTTCTTCTCATGCTTACAAACATCGAACCAAAGGCTACTCCATGCCAAGTCCGGATGCGTGGTATACTTTTTTTTTGCACGTTTTTAGGGACAGCCTAATGTTATTACAGCAACCACATGAAAACTTGCAATTGAACTATTGTCGAATAAAGCCATCGAAAAAAATTTACGAGATCCGAAAAAAAAGTTTAGTGGCCCGCCACAGAAAGCATCATTCATATTAATGTTCTATTTTTACATATTTCTAAAATAAAAAGTAGAGTTAATTTTTTAAATTTATTTTGAAGGCATTTTCTCCATAAATAGCGGGAGTAATACGTATTAAGTATACTTAGTAACCGAAACCGAAACCAAAATAAATGTTGAAGAACGAAACCGTAACCGGAACTTTATTTTAATCGGTTTCATACCTTGTAATTGAACTCAATAAAAAAAATCAATTTAGGGCAGAAACAAGTTTGCCGGGACGGATATAGATGAGGATTAATAGGTACCAAGTTTTATAGTACATTTACACCGCACCAAATTTGGTAAACTAGTTGAAATTGTTATTTACAGCTGTTCATAATGCAAAAGTTATCACACGATAATTATCCATTAGGTTCTTGCTGGGCGATTCTAAATGTGAAACACAGGCAGGCGTGCTGTTTGGAGAAACTGTGGATTGTATTGTTCGGCAAACGAGGTCAAATGTGACGGAATCCCAAATTTGGAACATGAGATTTGTATGGAAAAAAGCGCCATATTTGCAATTTTTCGCCAAATTTGCCAAATTGGGTGCGGTGTAAATGTACTATTAGATTAAAGCTACATTTACACTGCACCAAATGCGTCACTTTTGGCCAAGTTTTTTCGAGACCGTTCATCCGCAGATTGTCTGTGGTTTAAACTTGCACTGAAAAACTTCTAAAAATAGTCAAGTCAGTCTAATGGTAACCAATCTTTTGCGAAAATTTATTCCGCATTCGATGTATATTTTTCATGGTTTTCCGATTATATAATCAAACTATGCAATGACTAACTTAATAGAATGTAAATGGTGCGAAAACGCCAAACTTTATCAGCCAGCAAATTATTATGCCCTAATTCATGAAAATTAAGTGAAAGTGTATATTAAGAAAATCTCAACACTTATCCACTGAGGTAATTGCTATCGTGAGATATTTTCGACAGACATACGCATTTACTTTTTTCATTCAACCTATTTTAATGAGCTGTTATAACACATACTTAATAAAAATAATAATTAAGTAACACAAAATTAGAAATTTTAATTGTAATGTAATACTTCAATAACTAAAATATGGATTTTCTTAAGCATCGAAAATGTTCGTTATTATTATGTGTGTAACAAAGCGTAAGTATGCTTTTAAGTAGGTGCATAAGTGAATCCATTTGCTATAACAGGAAAAATAATAAAGAATGCATATTTTTTTGTATAATTGTTATTATAGTTAGTAGTTTGAATTAACGAAATTGCATTGGCACTTGTCGATATAGTGGCGAATATGTACATAAATGTTTGTAGGTTAGGGAGGATCAGTTTTGGCGAAACCATTGTCAAAAGAACTGAATTCTCTTGAAAAAAATAAGCCTGTACTTTCTGTCATCATTATTTCGTGCTTCTTCAGCTTCCACTTAAAGCATACCGATAGGTTGTATTGCAGCATCAATTACTTGTTTCTCTATGCCTACACATTCGATAACAGAAAAATGTCACTTTGAAGTGACTTTTCGTCATTAAATCAAGGTGAGCACATATGCGCCAACATTTTTTTCTGGAGTCGATAGAAAATAATCCAAACTTAAATTTTATTATAGTTAGAAGGTGTAGCACGTTTTAGCACACAAACTTTTAGTCTATCCAAAGTAAAAAAGGTGGCATTTGTGAAGTATAATATTTTCAGGCTTATATTTGTCTTAATAACTATTTTGTCGATTGCACTTATTTTTTCTATATTTAGCCAGGGAAGTGCTTTGAAATAATAACTAAGACCACACCTTTAAAAGTTATATGCAAATTATATAGCTAAAGTTAGATAAAGTTCTAAGCAGATTTATGTGAATACAATTTTTATTTCTTCTGATACCATTGCTGTAGACACATCAGGCGCGTATCCAGAAAATATTTTCGGTGGTCCAATTTTTTTTTCATAATAACCATTTTGACTGGAAAGTGGAAATGACTTAGCTAAAGTTTAATTTTGTTACTAGAATTATTGAAGATAGCCTAGCAGCCCTTAAGGCGTTGCGGGCCTTTACATGCAATTCCAGGGCTGTGAAGAGCTGCCGCAAATCTCTCAACGGGATGGCTGAGCAACTCTCAATTCATCTGGTATGGGTGCCTGGACACTGTGACATACCGGGAAATGAGACGACAGACGAGTGAGCTAGAGGGGGCACATCCGTTCCGCTTTTACAGTCCAGGGGCCTTATCATGTAATTCGATCCGAAAGAAATTTCGTTCGAATTTGATAAAAATTGTATGTAATTTGACAGCTTTCGAATACCATTTACTCTAGAATCGAATTACGTGATAAGGCCCCAGGAAGGGTTTAGGCATGCCGCTCGCGACCAGCAAGTTCTTTACGAGGAATATATTCCTCAAACAGGCAAGGGATAGATGGAAACACATAGGTACCTGCAGTCATAAAAAACTGGTGTGACCAAAGATTATAGCGAGTAGGTGGGAAGACCTGCTCACGCTCAGAAGGGAGGAGCTCGCATTACTCATAGGACTTCTCACAGGGCATATATGCTTAGGCAGACATGCGGAAAGGTTGGGTATTCCCTATAATGATATCTGCAGAGACGAGGAGGAGCCTGAAACAGTGAGGCACCTGCTATGCAAATGTCCTGCGCTGTGGGGAAAAAGGTTGAAATATCGGGGGGTCGGGTATTTTCTATCATCTTAACGAATTATCAAGAAATAAGCCAAAGGAGTAAGTGGTCAGTGAGATCCATGTGTTATCACAACGGGGCCTATGTGTGCTAGTCCGTTTACTAGTAGCCACTGCAACCTACCTACCTACTAAAGTAAATCTTAGTCTAAGCTCTTCAAACTTAGTTCGAATATTAAAGGCTGGATATTGGAGAATGTGGTGGATATCAACTTGAGAGCTATAAGGTTATCAAAATATCTTTAAGGTTGGAGAAAAATTGAAGAATTGTGCTGGATATCACCTTCAGAACTAAATAGTTTTTTAAAAGTTTGAAAAAAAGTTGAGCGATGTTTACTGGGATTTCTTTATAAAACTGTGTCACTAAAATCTGAAAATTAGATGGTCATAAGTGACTGAACCACTGTCGGACGTCTAGAGCACCTAAATCACCCAGGAGGCTAGTCATGGAGTTTTATACAATCTTGTAGTTACTTAGTGTTTAAAAAAAAGTCCCATACAAATTATTCCGCTCTAATGTACGTACGCCTTCTTCCACTAAGCTCAAAGCCGTCAAATACCCACTTATCACGAATCGGCATATAAAACTACTTTGCCATTCAAAGTCTAAATTCAGTCAAGCATATTATTGTTTCCTGCATGCAAAAACATAAATCACGTAAAATAATATGCACAAAAGAAAAGAAAAGAAAGTGAAACTAAAAGAAAACTAATTTCAAAGACAATCGAAGCACTTAAGCAATGCGCAACTTAAGCGTGAGTTTGTGTGCTTAAAAGTGCATCGTCGACATGAAGACACATTTTTGATTGAAAGTATTCAAGCGATTTTTGCTATGATTAAAAATGTTAGTTGATCATCATTATTTGTGCGCATGCGTATATACGTAGATCTGCAGCCAGTGACAAAGTTGTTTAGCAACCTTGATTTTCTTCCAGCGGTCATATTAAATGTTGTCTGTCAGCATTTATCATTTGGTGTGTACTTGTACACAACGGTAAATACTAAATGTGCTAATTACCCATGTTAAACGGTTGTTTATTGTTGGCATTTAAAACTCTTCAGTTAACACCTTCTTCGTCAACTATTAATATCTAGACATACCTACTTTCATGCATTCACACGTTTATATTATCTCTTCATATATGCACATATGTAAAAATGTAATGCGGTAATTTATTACATTACTGTCACTCGATACTATTATTACTTAATATATAGGTACAAATAGTAATTTTCTACTGAAATGCTGTCAATGGGCATTGAGCCACTAAATTGAACTACTAACTTAGTTACTGACAGCTAATTACATTGCAAATTTATATTTATTTTGTTGTACGAGCAAGTTAACACTATGAATGAATGCCTTATTAGAGTGGCTACGAGTTAAAAAAAACACGATTGTGTTATCTTTTAACTTAAAACGAGCTAATCTTGTGTATTTGAACATCCGACACTATCCCGGGAACCGCTTGACCGATTTTTATGAAATTCAGGCTTTACGGTTTACAGGGTTGCCACCCATCTCAATTTTTATTAGTTATGGATCAGATATGCCAATATGAGTAAGAACTTAAAGTTTTTTTCGGCGACATGCCAACTAAAATATTTTCAAGTAGGGATACCACCTAGGTATGCCACCTAGGTATGCCACCTAGTGTTGCCACCTTGTTGTTGTTGTTGTTGTTGTTGTTGTTGTTGTTGTTAACAATGCATTGCCCTGTCTAGAGTGTATGGTCATTCGGAAGATCTTCATCAAGCTCTTCTAAGGGGAGTCCAAGGAAACGTGCAGTTTCAACAGGGTTTGTCCAGAGGGACAGAGGGGTTAGAAGAGTAGGTTCAGATGAACAATTGAAGAGATGTAGAGTATCATGGGGGGTCCTACCACATGCAGGGCATGTATTTAAGACTGTATCATTAAGTCTGGATAAGTAGGAGTTTAACCTTACACTATATCCAGACCTAAGCTGTGCCAAGGTCACTCTTGTCTCCCTTGTTAAGGTGCGTTCTTCTTCAGCAATATCCGGTGGAGGACTGTTCAGAACGGGATTCACAGGTAGAGATCCGACAAAAGTGTCTACCGACTCGGTGTGGATGTCGGTTAGAGCCCGCTTATGATTCCGCAGATCAAACGGCAAGGTAATATGATGCCGGATCTCATCATAATGCTTACGGAGATGTCTCCTTATGTCTCTCGGGGGGCGACCATATGGGTGCAGCATAGTCAAAGACTGGTCGGCCAATGGCCTTGTATGTAGTTGTAACCCTGTTGCCACCATAGCACAGTATTGCTTATAGGGTATCTGCTTACAAGGTGGCAACCTTTTTTTAATATTGAGTAAAGCGGGCTACCCACCTGCCAAGAAATACCTCAAGAAAAAAACGAGCATATATTTCTTATGCCTGGTCAAGAAATTTTGACGTTTACTGCATTTTCCATTTTATTGCAGATTACTATTATAAAAATGTATAAAACATGTGTAGCGAAGTATATACTCATCTTTGCCATGAATCTGCACGTTTACCTCAAGAAATATATACGAGCATATTTATTTCTTGAGGTAAACCGGCGTTGCCAACCATCGACAATTGTAGTATTTTTTCTTATGAGCTGAGTATTGGCTCAAGAAAATTTGACGTGTTAAAACAGTTCTTGACCATTTCTTGAGCGTTTTTTTATATGGAGTTTGACATTTCTTGGCAGGTGAGTAGCCCGCTTTAGATGTGTCAATTTAGGTATCAAATGAAAGGTATTTTCGGCGAAATACCAACTGAAATATTTTCAAGTAGAGTTGCCACTTAGGGTTGGAGGATTTCGATGAAATTTGTCTTATCTCTAAGACTATCCACTTGGGTGTTGCTACTTGGGACGGTTTCCAGGGTTTCCAACTATTTGTATATTTTTGGGTTACTTTGGGTTCATATTTGGATAATTTTAGGATCATTTTTGGATCATTTAGGAGTAATTTTGGGTTTGACTTTTCTTTTTGGATAGGTAATTTTGCGTCGTTTTCGGATTCGTTTGAGATTATTCAAGGTTTTTTTTTGGTATTTTAAGAATGATTCTGGGGTCATTTTGGAAGCATTTTTAGATTATTTAAGGTTCATTGTGGGATCATGATGGGGTAATTTTGGGTTAGTTTTGGGATCATTTTAGGTTCATTTTGGGATCATTTATAGAATCATTTTGGGATCATTTTGGTAGCATTTCAGTGTCATTTTGGTATTTTTAAGGGTCATTTTGGTATCGCATTGGTGGAAATTTTGGGACCACTTTTGGGTCAATTTAGGATCATTTTAGCATCATTTCAGGACCATTTCGGATCATTTTGGGATAATTTTGTCACCATTTCAGGGTCATTTAGGGGTCATTTCGGGATCCTTTTGGAAGCATTTTAGGGTCATTTTGAACCGCTTGACCGATTTTTATGAAATTTGGCATATATGTAGATAGTATGCTTGATTCTAAGACTATCCACTTTGGTGTTTACTTGGATTTGCCACTTGAGGCGGTTTACAAAGTTGCCACCTATTTGATATTTTTTTGGAAACCTATTTTAAAAGTTTATGTTGGTAAGTAAGAATATTTGGAAAAAATGTTGATAGGTTAAAGTATGGGACAAAATCAAAAACACCGAGCAAGCTTGCTCACCCAGGTTATATTCATTAAACTAGCACCGCGGTGCGTCTTCGCGAAGACATGTTTATCTTTATCATGACCTTTACCTTAATTTGTACCAAAACACGCTAGTCATCGTTTTCCATCCATAACTGTCGCCAATTGGAAATATTAAGAGAGTTCAAGTCATCCTCCACCTGTTTTTTTTTTTCAACTTAGTCCTTTGCTGCCGAATTCGGGTACCGATAAGAAAAACTTCTTCGTCTAATATGTAAAGCCAGTGAAGCCATTATGTGAGGACAGAATTATCTTGTTCGTCGAGAGAGAGCTTTACTTCTCAGTTGCCTACTCAATCCGATATATAACTTGTTGGCAAGAGTGGTGCATTTCTAGACTGACATTATTTTCGGTGTTAACGCTGATTCCCAAATATAAACTCACTCTCAGTTCCAAATTTGTAACTATGCATCAACAGTGACATGAGTGGCAAGGTGAAGGTGCCCAGATTCTTTCTTTCTGACGGAACTGTTGGTATTACTCATCGTCATGTGACATAGTCGTATAACCTTTGCTTGGAAGTCGAATTCTTCACGCTGTCAGAATTTTCGGCCATCATTCCTGTGAGTCAGTATCTCAAGCTTCCCACAGTCACGCCTTTCGGTCACACACACTGCAAGTTGGAAACGTTCGCAACGTGTCCCCGTAGGCAGGGTCCTTATTGTCGTAAGAATTGTTCTTGCGGGCTCGATAGAACCCTATTGTGTCCTCAGCGGCGGTACGTAATGAGTGAGAGATATGCTCGGATTGTTCGGTAACATCGTTATGCCGATGACAGCTCTCCGAAAGAAGGTGTGAGAGTCAAGTAGTACTCAGATTCTCGACGTCAATCCTGTGAAAAAGTTGGAGTACCCTTACTACTCCAAGAAAAATCCAATTCCATATAAAAAAGGAGTTCCAATTAAAATGGCGATGTACTAGGATTGGACCACCTAATCAAACTAGGAGTACTCCATCCCGCACTCTATGGAACACGCACACAAGGGTATTTTCCAAAAAATGGTTCAACTAGATTACTCCGAGCAATTGGACCATATCTGAGTATCGCCGCGGAGGACACTATGGGGTTACATCGATCCCGCAAGACAATTGGTACGACAGTAAGGACCCTGTCCTACAGGGACACGTTGCGAAAGGCGTGAGTGCGAGGTCCTTGAGATGCTGGCTTACAGGAATGATGCCCGGAAATTCTAACTAAAAGCGATTAAGTTGAGCCTCGAGGAAGACAGCTTTTCCAATGTTCCAAACTACGATTTGGTTTTCTACTGACACACTAATATTTTTGTATGTATGCATAAACTTCAAAAAAGGTATCACCTAAAACGCAGTCGCAGTAATGCAATTTTCGTCATCTTGACAAGCGGCTCAACGCCAGCTCATTAGCAACACCCAACAACAAACTAGTGCCTTCAACGGCAATTTTGCTTAGTTAATGAGCTAAGAGCTAATGCAATTTGGATATGCTACTCTCGCGATTAAAAAGTTTAGTTGCTCAGCCCAAATGTGTGGCCTAGTACATACATATCTACTTACTTAGGGAAAGAGATTGTAAATGTGTACAACATACTAGTGTTAACATATTTACAACTGCCACTCACAGGGAATCCATATCAATTCCATAATTTATCTGTTATGAACTTAAGCGAATAAATTGTATCTTTTTGAAAAAAGTTTATAAAAGTAACTGCCACAAAACCATTAGCGCTCAGTTGAAATGCGCGCGTGCGCAGTAACGGTTCACGGTGTAAAAATTCAAATGACGATTTTGGCAGCAAAAATATAAGTGCACGGAAGACAAGTTGATATAACAATAAACACACATACATACATACATACATATGCAAAAGGTGCAAAATAAATGTTGCAAGCAGCTAATAAAAGTTTGCAGTGTTGCTAAGAAAGTTCAAAATCAAGTTTTGCATTTTACTTTTTAATTCCATTATTATCCATTGAAGTGCGTAAAAAGTGAATAAAACAACAACAGTTATAGTGTAAAATACGCAACTCATCAGCGTAATTACGTGGTGTGGCAGCGTTCGCCTTGCAAGTAGGAAAAAACTTAAACAAAAAAGTGGCAGAAAATTAAAAAGTTAAACTGACAAAAAGTTTATAGTTAAAAACACGAACAACAAAAACAAAAAAACTGTTATTAAAACAAAGTAATGATTCCGCAGATGCGCGCATCAATCGCACTTCAAACGCTGGTGCTTGTGTGTCTAGTAGAGCGTTACGCCTTTACTACCTGGCGTCAAGTGAAACCCATGTATCTTTTGTCTATGGATAAACAGTTTGAGGATTTTTCTGGTGAACCTATGGTTTTGAATTTGGAAGCAGATCCTGTTGAACTCGAGGAAACGAGTTCAGATCAAGTTCAGGCAATGGATCGCATATTCGGTGGCAATGTTGCTGATCGTCATAGTTTTCCATATCAAGTTGGTTTGCTGTTGCAACGCCCCAAGGGTTTATATTGGTGTGGTGGCGCTTTAATATCGGATGAGTTTGTTTTGACTGCAGCGCATTGTGTAGATATGTGAGTACAATGTCTTACGAATGTTTTGTAGACTAGCCCTAAACTTCAACTCTCACTATAAATTTATCGGTCAGTTCCGTAATCTGGCTTAGGCTATCCAGGAAGGGAACTCCCAAAAAACGCGTTCTTGCGCCGCTTAAAGCCGGGCAGTTGCAGATGAGGTGCTTCACCGTTTCCTCTTCCTAATAATCTTTACAGCTCCTCCAGCATCGTCGGTAGGGCACATCTAGACTTTCTGCGTGCCTACCAATAAGGCAGTGCCCAGTTAAAACACCTATTAATATGGAGATTTCTCTCCTTCTTAGGGCGTGAATGCCTCTAGATCTTTTATGATCCCATTTTGACCAGGTTTTTTTTGGATGTCCGGCACCCTGGGGATTGTTGCCACCTTTCGTTGGCTTGACGGAGTGTGTACTTCTTCAGCATTAGCTTGCATGAGGCAAACGGCATACCTAAGCGCTCTTTATCCCGAAGAACCTGCTTGGTCGTACCCTTCCTGGCAAGTTCGTCTGCGTTATAGTTTCCCCAATGTCCCTGTGTCTTGGGACCCATGTGAGGTTCTGTTGGGCCATCTCTTGAAGAGACCGACGACAGCTGAGCATCAGTTCAGAGGTGAACGAATAAAAGCCAAGAGCTTTGATAGCCGTCTGGCTTTCGCTGAAAACAACGATGTCCTCGCCGATAGCGCGTTTACTTATCCAAATCGTGGCATCCAAGATTGGTGATACTTCAGCCTGGAAGACGCTGCAGTGATCAGGTAGTCTGAAGGAGAGCTAAAGTTCCAGATCCCTGGAATAAATCCCTTCTCCGACTCTGCCGTCTAGCTTCGAGCCGTCAGTGTAAACAACTAGAGCTTAAGTTTAGAGAGAAAAAAACGAGATCAAACATAACTCAATTTACGGTGTATGGTTAACACAATAAAGATTACATTAGGGTGAAAACCAACACCTTAGGGCCATTTGCATAAAAGCCGATAACGCCTAATCGGTGATTAACTTGACAGCTAACCATACAAAATACGTCAATTAAACTCCGGTTAGTTGTTATCAGCTTTTATGCAAGCGGCCCTTAGTCTACAATTTCACTGACTGAGGCCAATTGATCACCAGAAATTTCATAAGAAGATGTGTAAGGGTTAGACGACTTTGCAAATGTCATATGGAAACACTTCTTAATATTTAGGTGAAGATTATTTGCGAGTCACCAGGTTATTTAACTAATGTAGAAGAAGCGCTGTGTCCGACGGGAAAGTTATAGTACATTTACACCGCACCATATTTGACAAATTTGGCGAAAAATTGCAAATTTGGCGTCTTCATTGTCCTCTTAACTTCTACCACGCCCCTCTTCCTCTATATCTCATTCGTATTGGGCCCTGTTAATTTAGGCCTAATTCTACCCATGTACCAAATTTTAAGGAAAACGCACCATATATAAGATATTTTCGAATGGATCGTTTCCCTGGTCCACTTCCCGGAAGTAGGATATTGTGATTCTAAACGATTCTCGAATACATCCTATTCATATTTCGTTATTTCTGAACTTAAGAAGTTAACTTCTTTCACGTGTACTGGCTACACGTGGTTTTTTTGTTTAGTAATTTCTTTTATTTTATTTTTCAATTTTTGGTTTATATACTTTTTATTTTTCATTTAACTTTCCTTCATTTTCATTTATTTTATTTGTATTGACTTTATATCATTTTATTTTATTTTATATTTAATTTATATTATTTTTCTTCATTTTAGTTATTTTAATTTCTTTTCTTTTATTTTATAATATTTTATATTTTTTTCATTTTTTATTTAATTTTATTTTATTTTATCTAATTTTACTTCATTTCGTTTCATTTTATTTTATTTTATTTTATTTTATTTTATTTTATTTTATTTTATTTTATTTTATTTTATTTTATTTTATTTTATTTTATTTTATTTTATTTTATTTTATTTTATTTTATTTTATTTTATTTTATTTTATTTTATTTTATTTTATTTTATTTTATTTTATTTTATTTTATTTTATTTTATTTTATTTTATTTTATTTTATTTTATTTTATTTTATTTTATTTTATTTTATTTTATTTTATTTTATTTTATTTTATTTTATTTTATTTTATTTTATTTTATTTTATTTTATTTTATTTTATTTTATTTTATTTTATTTTATTTTATTTTATTTTTTTTTATTTTTTTTATTTAATTTTATTTTATTTTATTTTATTTTATTTTATTTTATTTTATTTTATTTTATTTTATTTTATTTTATTTTATTTTATTTTATTTTATTTTATTTTATTTTATTTTATTTTATTTTATTTTATTTTATTTTATTTTATTTTATTTTATTTTATTTTATTTTATTTTATTTTATTTTATTTTATTTTATTTTATTTTAATTTATTTTATTTTATTTTATTTTATTTTATTTTATTTTATTTTACTTTATTTTATTTTATTTTATTTTATTTTATTTTATTTTATTTTATTTTATTTTACTTTATTTTATTTTATTTTATTTTATTTTATTTTATTTTATTTTATTTTATTTTATTTTATTTTATTTTATTTTATTTTATTTTATTTTATTTTATGTTATTTTATTTTATTTTATTTTATTTTATTTTAATTTGTCTTAATTTATCTAATTTTACTTCATTTCATTTCATTTTATTTTATTTTATTTTATTTTATTTTATTTTATTTATTTTATTAATTTAATTTAATTTTATTTTATTTTATTTTATTTTATTTTATTTTATTTTATTTTATTTTATTTTATTTTATTTTATTTTATTTTATTTTATTTTATTTTATTTTATTTTATTTTATTTTATTTTATTTTATTTTATTTTATTTTATTTTATTTTATTTTATTTTATTTTATTTTATTTTATTTTATTTTATTTTATTTTATTTTATTTTATTTTATTTTATTTTATTTTATTTTATTTTATTTTATTTTATTTTATTTTATTTTATTTTATTTTATTTTATTTTATTTTATTTTATTTTATTTTATTTTATTTTATTTTATTTTATTTTATTTTATTTTATTTTATTTTATTTTATTTTATTTTATTTTATTTTATTTTATTTTATTTTATTTTATTTTATTTTATTTTATTTTATTTTATTTTATTTTATTTTATTTTATTTATTTTTTTTATTATGGTGCATTTTCCTCCATCCTTAACGCGTATTCGAACTTTTTTAACACTAAGAAATTTAACTTCACATTTTTTCACCAAATTTCATCTTCTCTTCCCAAGGGCTAAACGTGCTTTGGTGTTCCTCGGCGCGCATGAAATAAAAAACGCCAAAGAAATGGGTCAGGTGCGCGTTATGGTCAAACGGGAGAACTTCATTATATACCCATCATGGAATCCTCGCCGACTAAAAGATGACATCGCTTTGGTGCGATTGCCAATGTCTATTGAATTTAATGGTAAATATGTATTATATTTTGCTGGCTCACAGAAAGATCACCATATTTAAGAATATTTTTGAAAAACGCATCCCCACAGTGTTGGAATTGCCTTTTTTGTGACAAAATCTAGTATCTCGTCAACGTAAAGAGATATCGATAAAGAGGTACTTATTCTGGAAGATTTTCAGATGAGCTATTTGGAAAGCTATATATGTATATATAGTAGTAGTTAGAAAAATAGTAGAGTAGAGTGCTTTTGGAAAATTGATGAATTTATCATTAATAACTGACTTTAAAGATTTTTCTTTTGTGATTAGAGTATTTTATTTTCATTCCTAATCATCAGCCAAGTGTGCATGAAAGAGTTGGAGGTAAATTTAATGGAACTGGTTAAATTTGGTTAGTAAAATGGTAATACTATCCCTTTGGCACACTTTTTCCGATAATATTTATGACCTGAAAACCTTTCCAGGAACTTTTAGTAAAAATTTAGGTTAAGACTGCTTTACATGAGTCGATGTCCAATTCGATTTGACGTTCGATTGTATTCAACCATCAAATACAAGTTGTCGATCGGTCGAATTACTATTAACGCGGTGGAGCGAAAAAAAATCGACCAGGAAATCGACACTTATTTTGAGGCTAGAATACTAGAAAACGGCTAGTCGGAGAAAATTTTAGGCTATGCAGCTTTTGAAGGGATTCCGAGTTCTTACTCTTAATATGAGGTAAAGTCTGTGAAATCTAAACTAGCGATGATAGACCTCTAGAATTTAATGTTAAGATCTGTAATTTTTATACGCAGCGTACTAGTACTAGTACAAGGGTATATTAGATAGATATAGAGTTCCATATATGAAAGTTCTTAGGATGCAAAGAGGAGTTGATTAAGGCATGTCTGTCCCTCTGTCCGTCTGTGTACACGATAACATGAGTAAAAATTGAGATATTTGCATAAAATTTTGTATACAGGTTACTTTCTGGCCAAGGTAGGTTGCTATTTTTCGATATCGAAAATTTCGAAAATCACACAAATTTGCATATCTCGGCAGCTGAAATGGCTAAAATGATATAATTTTATAGGTGAATCCCCCTGGTCATTCACTCATGATTTTTCTATAAATTTTTTAGAGTGGGCGCGGCACCGCCCACTTTTGAGGGAGGTATTTTTGAAATTTGACTGGTCGTAACTCTTAAATTGATTATAATAGAACGATGGAATTTGGCACAAAGCATCGTTGGGAGTAAACCTGATGAAATTGGATAAAATCGCCCTCCAACCTCTCCCACTTTCGATATCGAAAATTTCTAAAATCACCTAAATTGACATAATACGGTAACGGAAATGGGTAAAATGATATGATTTTATAGGTGAATCCCCTTGGTCGTTATATAATGATTTTTTGACAAATTTTCTAAAGTGGGCGTAGCCCCGCCCACTTTTAAGGGAGGTATTTTTGAAAATTAGACTGGTCGTAATTTTTAATCTGATTAGGGTAGAACGATGAAATTTGGTACAAAGCATACTAGTATCGTTGGGAGTATACCTGATGAAACTGGAAAAAATCGCTCTCCAACCACGCCCACTTGCGATATCGAAAATTACGAAAATCACATAAATTGACATAATTCGGTAACGGAAATGGCTAAAATGATATAGTTTGGTAGGATGAACCCCCTAGTCATGCTATTATGAATTTTTGATAAATTTTTAAGAGTACGCGTGGCATCGCCCACTTTTCAGGGAGGCATATTTGAAAATTCACGGGTCATAACTTTTAAACTGATTACGGTAGAACGATGAAATTGGTACAAGGTATACTAGCACAATAGGGAGCATACCTGATGTAATTGGACGAAATCGCTTCCCGACCACGCCCACTTTCGTTATGGAAAATTTCGAATATCACATAAATTGACATAATTCGGTAAGGTAAATAGCTAAGATAGTAAAAAGTTTAGGTCAATCCTCCTAGGGCCTATATCATTCTTATCCCGTTCTGAAAATTACCGCTGGATATTTAATGTTCGGTTCACCCAAACTTAGACTTCCTTACTTGTTACAGTAATATTTTTTCACCTTTCTAAAGAATAAAATCAATATAATTTTTGAAAAAAAAAACGAACTTTTTTTGGCCCCGTCGAATCTGTTAGTTTACTTTGCAATTTTTTATTTGCATTACAATTTATATCCTCGTTTTTTGATTTTTCTACTACCATTTCCTTGACGAAAGAAAAAAAACATTCCTACTTTTTTATTCGCAAACGAAACCCGTACACATTTTCATATTGGGAGTGTCAATAATAAACGTCAAGGGAAGAGCAAACCTTCTTATAATTGAACCATGGCACGGGATTATCTTTCTTTTATTCGGTATCATCATTTTTTAATTCGCTATCTCGACAATTAAATACTTTTTAAATTTGTTTAGATAGAGCATTTGAAACGCATTTAAAGATAAAGCTTTCTATAAAGAACTACTGAGTTAAATCGAACTTAAAAATATTTTGATATATGGTGATCCTCATAGCAATATTCGATCAAGTCAACTAATAAAATCAAAATTTCTTTTCCCAGAACGCATACATCCCATTCAACTACCCCACAGGAGTTATGAGTATCAAGATTTCACCGATAAGATGGCGATCGCTTCAGGTTGGGGCCGCTATGCGATGGGTGCCCACGCGATCAGCAATGTTCTCCGTTACGTTAAGCTGCGCATAATTGATGGTCATACGTGTAAACGCAATTTCCCCGTCTCATATCGCAGCACCAACATTTGTACGAGTGGTAAATATGCACGTTCCACATGCAATGGAGATTCGGGCGGTCCATTGGTGCTACGACGAAAATATACCAAAAAACGTATTCTGATCGGTCTCACCTCGTTTGGTAGCATACATGGATGTAATTTGGGTTATCCAGCGGCGTTTACAAAAGTTTCATCATATCTCGATTGGATAAGTGATGAAACGGGTATTGAGTATTGGCGTGAATCATCGAATTCAATAAGTTTTAAAAGTCTTTTAAGAGATTATGCTAAAAAATATAACAGTAAATATGCGTATCCACATGAGGAGGCATCTGATACATCTACATCTGAGGAGGATGAAGGTTGGAATGATAGCACAGAGGAGATACCGGAATTTACTGCGGAACGACCGCGTCAACCAATTAGAGTCGGACGTACATCGTCGCAGACGCTGCTGCCAGTGGCACGTCCAGTGGTGCGCTATTCAATGCCTAAACAGTATGGAAAGTATATATTTTTGTGAAAGACTAAATTAAGGCAAACGATTTCTATGTGTATAAATAAAGTGACTGATAATATTTATCATTTCTAGTTAAAGATGAAATTTACTAAAAATTTTGTAATTTGTTTTAACCCAATTTTAATCGGTAGTGCTTTGTTTTTGTTTTTGAGGTTACTTCCGAACCATGAAGTTTTAGGGGAAGTCCTCAGACTTCATAGAAAATATCCTGTACTTTGTACCAGACTCTTAAGAATATCGTTACCGAGATACTCGATACTCACAAGAACTCGATACTCCCCAATACCCTTACGTCAATAGTCAAAATAATATTTACGATACGGCTTTTTCACGTAATATTTTCCTTTAGATTAGCTTTGCTGAAAAGTTATTTCAAATGTCGTCGAGAGTCGATTAAAAACCCATAATAAACTGACTGTATGTTTTTGATAAGCGCATTTTAATTTATGATATATTTTTAAGCTTTATCTGTTGTAGACATATTGCTTTAACAATCTGTAAGTCGAACCCACAGGCAGGAAGGTCCTCATCCGGTCGACCAATATATCTTATTTCAGAAATAGCTACGGTGACCATCCGTTCTGTTTTTGGCAGAACAGTTCTGTTTTTAAGGAGCTTGTTCTCCGTATTTTTTTTTCTAAGGAAAATAACAGCAATGTTCTGTTTTTAAGCAAATGTTCTGTTTTTGTTCTGCTTTTTTGTGCCGGAAACCTTTTTTAACAAATGTAATGAGTAGCTTTGTAAAGTTAGTTTGCTCAATAATTTCAAAACTTTATGAAACATTTAAAATCTTTCAAAATATTTTAAAAATTATTTAGTTTATGTCTAACGCGCTCAAGTGCTTCAGCGAAATCAAAAATTCAGTACGTTAAAATGGCAAAAAAACGTACGAAATTTGGAAGTTCCGTACCCGGAAAAAAATTCGTACCAAAAATGGTACATTTCGGCAGAAACGGCAACCGTGGTTATGGTATCGCTCACCATCAAGAAATACTATTCACAAAACGGAAAAATATACTTAAAAAAAAAAAAAAAAAAAAAAAAAATTTGCACGGACGGACCTCGGATCCAAATGTGCGACCAATACTTTTCTTATTGTAATAATTATTATAGCCGAAGGCCTTGGCAGCCAGTGCTATTTAGATTGTAAGTGTAGCAATTATTTGATAATTGTTTCTCTTTTTGATAAATAAATAAAAAATACTTAAAAAAATTACTTTCAATTCATGCACTTTGGTTGAAATTATTTGAGATTGCACTTTCAATGTTTACAGAAGTTGGCAACATTTTTGAATGGAAAGAGATGATTACGCCATGAAAACCACTTTTTTATTCCAAATATTGAGAGTGTACCCCAAATAGTTTATAGCAGGGTAGCGAAATTTTCACGTGAAGGCCAAGCCTTAAGTAAAAAGAGTTCTGTTTTTTTCAAAAAAAAATCGACAGCACCCCTCAAAGCCTAAGGGGAGTGTCTTTGTCGCAAACAAACAACAACAACTCTTGATACTGCCATTTCCCCCTTATATATATTGACCTTATCTTCGCTAAACTCCAAAAATACTATGGTCCCAAGCAAAACACCCGAAGAGAAGACAGTACTCGTCGTACTTGAACTGTGAAACTTTCTGTACACTATTCAAAGGCAATAGCGCTACCTTTCTTACAATCTTCAACATTTCTTTTAATAGTAAGTATCCTCTCCCTTTGCAACCGCGACTGTGATAAAAATCCAGGACCGCAAGAGACCCTTCAAGTCCCATGTCGGCAGTTCATGGAAAACAGATTAAGCGGCTTGTCACCTTTAGGCTACACTTCGCCGTATGTGAGAAAGTTTAGTCCTACCAGAAGACCGCAGTCATAACTTCCCAGGAGGTGTCTTTATGACGCCTGCAACCAGTAGAATTTTCATGTAAAATTTCGGGATATTATTTTTCAATACAATCGCTCATGAAACATGAAACAATGATCACTTTAACATGACTTCCTGTTAAATTAACAAGGCGCTCTGTAGAACTAAAATGACTTTCTGTTAAATTTACATGCTTTCCTATTATTATTATTAGTTAAGTACTGGTATCAATATCAGCACTAACTGAATGAGCACTATAGTGTAAGCCTGCTCCCCAACTGTGTTAAGGCATTAACAGAATCTTAACTTTTCTACATCTACTCGTACATATGTGCCCCACCTTCAATTAAATTGTACACACTTCTATTCAGTTTAATTGTTATAAATATTTATTGACATGGATTTCAAGGGTTTTACCTCCAACTGCTGGTTGGAGAAAGAAAATTCAATGTTTTAGTTATTAATAGGACCAGTCTTTGCATGAATCCAATCAATGTATGAGGTAACACGGGTAAATACGGCTGGGAAACCAAATTGACAGCCCAGAGGAATGCTATAGGAAGTGGCACCAATCAAATAAGTGTCTTTACCGTCGATATGCACTAATGGACCACCATAGTCACCAATGCAAGTAGAATAGCCACCCATTGTATCAATGCAAATATTTGATGGTTTTACTGAGCCAACGAACCATTCATTGCATGACCTATTATCCATAACAGGCACCTCAACCCAACGCAGTTTGTCGGTTGCACCTTTATCGTCTAAAATTTTTGAATCAGTTAGTACAAGAGAGAGCATAGCATTTTTTTTCTCTCAAACTTACAATCACTAGTTTTTCCCCAACCAGAGGCAATAACTTGTTCATCAGCATAAGTTGCATACTGGCCATTTGCTTTCGGTAATGCGATTGGTTTAATGTAATCTGAAAGTTAATGAATTGTGTAAATTTTTGAACAGGTCTGCTTTTGAAAACAAGTGTTAGTATATACCGTTGAATTGAATTGGTACTGGCAATTTTATGAGCGCAATATCATTGGTTAAGGTAGCGCAGTCATATTCTTCGTGAGCCATAAGATGCTTCTTGGATACATAGATAATCTGTTGTTGTGGCTCGGTTATGTCTGTGCGGTCCCAAGCGCCCAAGTAAACATAAGCACCTTTACTGTAAAAGTAATACACATTATAAATATGTAAATAAATATTTTTTGGAGCAAAACTTCTTACACTCCGTCAACGCATTGTGCAGTGGTCAATACCCAACGACTTGAGATCAAACTGCCACCACACCAAGCTGACCCTCGGTCTAGGTACAACATTAGACCAACCTGGTATGGGAATTGTTTGGGTGCGGCAATTTCTCCATTGGCAATACGTCCTCCAAGACCATTTAATGGCATACGCGGATTAAGTGGTATATTTGCTGACACTTCCAATGGCTTCACTTCAGACCAATCAACTTCTTTTTCGGCCGCAAAGACGCCGCCCACGAGGCACACAGTTAATACAATAAGTAATCTCATTTTTGTCACAAGTAAATTGTAGGAATATGTTCAGTGAACGCTTTTATATATTCATAAACTTTAGAAAAAAATATAGTTAGACTATGGTAATAAAGAGTGCGATAAGATACATGCTACAAATCGACCACCAAGAGCAATAAATATGTATGTAGGTGTTTAGGTATTTTGATTTATAGTATGATATTTTAATCATAGTACGCGAGAATTACAATCATAAAATAATAGCAGAGAAAAATCATTCATTCATTCATTTGCAAACCGACTTATCTAAATAGGTATGTGTTCAAACTATAGCATAAATTTACTCATTTTACTAAATATTTCCAAGAATATTCATTCATTTTTACTCATATTGATGTAGGTTTTAAGATTACCGAAAATTACAGTAAACGTTTCAGATCTTGATTTTTTTGCAGGTCCATCATTGCTAGCTTATATCGCTGATACAGTAGCACAAGCCGGGGTTTAACTGCGTTGATTGGAGTAAACTTGAGATTATTACCATAGTAAATTCCCAGAAATGGAGCAGGTTTTTGAGGATAAAGCAAATTTTGTACTGGCACCCTTTCCCAAAATATCTAGTTGTTGATCTATTGTGTACGAGCACAGGAAATGACAATTCCAAAGTAAATAATGAAACGTTAAAAAAGCATTTAATCGCGATCCAGTCTTTAGCTGCTTAAAATTTTTCGCAAGTTAAACCTCTAAAAATTAATATTACGTTTAGAAACTTTTGAAGGATTATTTCATAATTCTGAAAAATAATCAGGCCTATTCTAAACAAGTTCATACTTTGCAGATTTTCTTACTCTCATATAAATTTGTGAGCAAAAATGTATGAAAAGGTGAAACGGTTTGCGCCGGTTCACTAGTGAAAAATTGTTTAGAATTACAAACTCCAAAAATACTATGGTCCCAAAAAAAAACAACCCGAAGAAAAGACAGTACTCTTCGTACTTGAACTGCGAAACTTTCTGAACACTATTCAAAGGCAATAGACAATCTTCAGCATTTCTTTTAATAGGTGGTATCCTCTGCCTTTGCAACTGCGACTGTGATAGAAATACAGGACCGCAAGATACCCTTCAAGTCCCATGTCGGCAGTTCATGGAAAATAGATTAAGGGCCGGTGATTAGTTTGACAGCTAACCGAACAAAATACGTCAATTAAACTCCGGCTAAAATTCGCCGCATCTGAGAAAGTTTAGTCCTACCAGAAGACCGCAGTCATAACTTCCCCAGGAGGTGTGTTTATGACGCCTGCAACCAGTAGAATTTTCATGTAAAATTTCGGGATATTATTATACCCAGTGTACTAGTACTAGTACAAGGGTATATTAATTTTGTTCACATAACGGTAGTACGTAACGGCACAAAGTAATCGAGATAGATATAGAGTTCCATAGTACATAGAGAAAAAGAAAATTTCATAAAAAATTTACTAGTCTATAAAAAAATGTAAATAACTCCCGCCCCCTTAAAGTGCCAAAAAAATTTTTTTTTTTGCTAACAGTTACTAATGCAATGCCCAACAACATCATACAAAAGCGCCATCTGACCACGATGGAGAAGTTAAAAATTGCGAATAATGTTTGCAAAAATTTTTTTTTTGCAAAAGTTAGAATCGTCGTTTGGTAGAAGATACCATCGGTTTGACCAATCGTGAGAAAATCATCAAAAAGTAAGGAATTTCGAAGAGTGGTGATAGCTATAACTTTGAAAATAATTCGAATTTCGAAAAACTAGCCCAAACGTATTTTTTTCAATTTAAAACTTTGTCACAAATTGGGCGTAAGTATATTAGAAGTAATAAATGAGGAGGTTCAAACCAAAACGCTATAAATGTATACTGATTCAGTGTATACTTATTGCGTTTTAGTTAAAGCTCCTCAAATGTATTCAAATATAAGTAAGATTTTGAGGGCACACGAACAATGTACATATATGTTATACCGTAGCATGAATGAATATTAATTTTATAAACTAACTAATAAATTTATTGAGTTCGTTTTTCCCAAATTATAATATATATAGAAAATATATAACTTATAGGTACTACTATTGTTTCCATACACTGGGTATTTAATGTTCGGCTTACCCAAACTTAGACTTCCTTACTTGTTTTTCAATACAATCGCTCATGAAACATGAAACAATGATCAACATAACATGACCTCCTGTTAAATTAACATGGCGTTCTGTAGAACTAGCATGACCTTCTATTGAATGAACATGACTTTCTGTTAAATTTCCAAGCTTTCCTATTATTATTATTAGTTAAGTACTGGTATCAATATCAGCACTAACTGAATGAGCACTGGCTGCTCAGGCCATCAGCTCAGTTCCTGGTCTCGTTAAGATAATAATGCCTCACGGAATCTTTCTTGATAAGTCAACTTGATTAAAGCTGGAAAAAACCCTGTGAAAGCTTAAAAGTACATTTACACCGCACCAAATTTGGTAAATTTGACGAAAAATTGCAAATTTGGCGCTTTTTTCCATACAAATCTCATTTTCCAAATTTGGAATTCCATCACATTTGACCTCATTCGCCGAACAATACAATCCACAGTTCATCCAAATAGCAACCCTGCGGGTGTTCCACATTTAGAATTGCCCAGCAAGAACCCTAATGGGTAATTAACGTGTGATAACTTTTGCATTATGAACAGCTGTAAATAACAATTTCAACTAGTTTTTCTTAAGAAAATTGACCAATTCTACCAAGAAAACACAGAAGCCTTCTTGACTCTTCATTTATTATTACTCTACTGGTGTTTAAAACATCACGGTTGTGCATTTTCTTTCGGTGGCTTTGCACTCTGGTAGAAGATTCTTGCAGGGAAAGTGAAGCCAAATGCAAATTTGCCAGTGTAAACAGGTGCAGTATAAATGTACTATAAAAGGTAGTTCCAGATTTGGTGTGCCCTCACATAACAAATCAGGAGGCACCTCCACAGAAGCACGATATACCTACAGAAGAGATGTATGCGTCGATCTTCTTTTCCAACTTGAAATGTTCTGCTTTCAAATATTTCCAACAAATTAGCGGGGCCTAAATTTTGTTTGGCTCTTACCTCCTGAGATCTAACTTTCTGAAAAGGCGAGAAAGGTCCACAGTCGGGCGAATACCATTTTCGTTTACCTTCAAGGGGAGTTTCTAGAAGCGGAGTCACTAGAGCCTCTAAAGAAATTTTTGTGAGAAGCTTATTTTCCAATCAGTTGTGTGATGGTTTTGAATTTTTTCCTATATATTGGCGGGACCTACAGTTTTTTGCCGACTTCGACCCGTACCTGCAAAGCAGATTAATTTTTGCGAAGAAGCATTTCATGGCAGAAACACACTAATAACGTTTGCCTAGATTCCATTCCTTTTCTAAAGATTTTTTTGTTGCTTATTTTAACGGATTGAGATCGTCGAATATTGGTTTAGTAGGTCAAACAATTCATAAGACAACCGTTTGATCCGACTGGGCAGTCAAAGTACCGAAATTTCTGGGATCTTATAGGACCAAAGGTTGTTATTTCAGTGAAACAACGAACACTCGCTCATTTTTTCGAGGGCCCCCTCTCGAGGGAATACGGTAGGTGGAGTCTGCTCCCCAACTGTGTTAAGGCATTAACAAAATCTTACCCTTTCTATATCTACACATGTGCCCACCTTCATTTAAATTTCACACACTTCAATTCAGTTTAAATGTTATAAATATTTATTGGCATAGACTGCAACGCTTTTGCCTCCAACTGCTGGTTGGAGCAAGAAAATTCGATGTTTTAGTTATTAATAGGACCAGTCTTTGCATGAATCCAATCAATGTATGAGGTAACACGGGTAAATACGGCTGGGAAACCAACTTCACAGCCAAGACCAATGCCAAAGGAAGTGGCACCAATCAAATAATTGTCTTTACCGTCGTTGTGCACCAATGGACCACCAGAGTCACCATTGCATGTAGAATAGCCACCAGTTGTCTTAATGCAAATATTTGATGGTTTTACTGAGCCAAGGAACCAAAGATTGCATGACCTGTTTTCCATAACAGGCACCTCAACCCAACGCAATTTGTCGGTTGCAGCTTTAGCGTCTAAAAATTTTGAATGAGTTAGTACAAATGTAGCATAGAATTTTTTGCTTCTCTCAAACTTACCATCACTAGTTTTTCCCCAACCAGAGGCAATAACTTGTTCACCAACATAAGTTGCATACTGGCCATTTGCTTTCGGCAATGCGATTGGTTTAATGTAATCTGAAAATTAATGAATTGTGTACAATTTTGAACAGGTCTGTTTTTTGAAAACAAGTGTTAGTATATACCGTTAAATTGAATTGGTACTGGCAATTTTATGAGCGCAATATCATTGGTAATGGTAGCGCTGTCATATTCTTCGTGAGCCATAAGATTTTTCTTTGATACATAGATAATCTGTTGTTGTGGCTCGGTTTTATCTGTGCGGTCCCAAGCGCCCAAGTAAACATCAGCACCTTTACTGTAAAAGTAATACAAATTATATATATGTAAATAAATATTTTTGAGCAAAACTAATAGCAAAACTTCTTACACTCCGTCAACGCAATGTGCAGCGGTCAATACCCAACGACTTGAGATCAAACTGCCACCACACCAAGCTGAACCTCGGTCTAGATACAACATTAGACCCACCTGGTATGGGAATTGTTTTGGTGCGGCAATTTCTCCATTGGTAATACGTCCTCCTGGTCCATCTAATGGCATACGCGGATTAAGTGGTATATTTGCTGACACTTCCAATGGCTTCACTTCAGACCAATCAACTTCTTTTTCGGTGGCAAAGACGCCGCCTACGAGGCACACAGTTAATACAAGAAGTAATCTCATTTTTGTCACAAGTAAATTGAGGAAATATGTTCAGTGATCGCTTTTATACGTTCTTAAAGTTTCAAAAAATATATATAGTTAGACTATGGTAATAAAGTGCGCGATAAGATTAGTGGGCTTTTACATGCTACCAATCGAACACGAAGAGCAATAAATATTCATTAAGGTATTTTGATTTATAATATGATATTTTAATCGTGGTTTCGAGAGAATAACAATCATAAAATAATAACAGAGAAAACTCATTCATTCATTCATTTGCAAAACAGCTTATATAAATATGTGTTCCAATGTGTACTAGAATATTAAAGAATTGTTTCGTAATTCTTGAATATAATGTGAACATAATTTAAGAAAAAAAAAATGTTGGCACAGTCTACTGTATAGTTTTTGTTCTTTGCTAAAGTTAGGAAATGTACTTGCTCCTAAAAATATGCTATACGCAGTAGTTACATACTAGAATCCGTTTCTACCCTACAGTCAAACCAACTAGTTGTAAACTATTTGAAATTAGTAGCAACAAAAAAGCAAGCTAGACCGCCAAATTGCCTCATTTCGTCATGCGTCAATCTCGCCAGTACACTTTCTGAGAAAACTTGTTTTTATGTGGAATAAAATAAAAATAAGTAACCCGTAATTTTAGCTCTACCAGTTCTATATTTCCACTATGCTATGCTTACTAATCAGACACACCAGGTAATGCCCATCTCACATTCCACCTCCAAATGTTTGCCCAAAAATAGCAATGTCGCATGACCTAGTGAAAAGAATATCAGATCACCTGATAAGCAGCTGGACCAGCTGGACTTGTCGACACGTGATGTGACATTCTGCGCACCAGGAGGTGTGACATTTGTTGCCCAGAAAAATCCCGACCAACAGGTACCCTTACGAAATAGCAAATGCCGCAACACCTCGTAAAACAAATATCACTAATCTGATGAGCAAGATGTCTGGGCAACAGGCGCCCTGAAAAAATAGCATTTTCTTGCAAATCTAGCTGATCCGGTGATACAATTTATGATATTTTGCCCATAAAAAAATGCCAAGTGTTGCATCACATCGTAAATAAAATATCACATCAGCTGGATTTGTAGACAAGTGATGTGGCATCCTCCACACCAGGTGATGCGACATGAGGTATTTTGCCCAGAAAAATCCTGAGCACCAGGAATAAAATATCAAATCACCTGATGAGCAGGATTTCACACGTTTTGCCTGCAAATTTCAGCTGATGTAAGTGTTGCTTTATCTCGTTAATAAAATATCACATCACCTAATAAGCATTTGGTCTTGTAGACACGTGATTTGACATCCTGAACATCAGGTGATGTGATATTTTATTCACGAGGTGATGGGACAAATACTATTTTTTAAGGGTGAAGGAGGCGAAATACGAGATATCACAACACCTGGTGAGCCGGATTTGTAGGCAAATGATGTGACATGCTACTAATCAGGTAATGTGATAGTTTACTCAACCAGTTGAAGGCAGAATTTACTATGTACGTAGTGCCAATGTATTATCACTGATGTACTAATGCAGTTTAGCTTTTCAAACTGCCATTACTTTTATGAAAATCTACCTTTTATATCAAGACGTCTGATACTTCCTTACTTCAGACTGAAGTATCAGATGCGTTGTTATAAAAGGTACACACAATTGTGATAACATAATTGAAAGCGATGTAAAAAAATCTGATCTGAAATGAGTACCGGATTATTTGTCACTGATCAAACAGTTTATATATGGGTTAGTGCGAAAAAGAAATGCCCGGCAGGAAGTGGTAAAATATTGGTCTTTATCTATCTTAACAGGCACTTAGTTCTTTGACATTGCGCATAACTTTGTTTCCGTAAGCCCAAAACACCCATTGACTTCCGCGTGCCATAAAATATTGATTAGAAGACAAACGTGACTGATAAGAATGTTATTAAGTGTTTTCGAAAACACATTTTTCTAGTTTTTTCTATATACATTAATCTGGCGCAAGAGCAAGGTATGAAACCGTTTAAAATAACGTTCCGGTTTCGGTTTTCGTTTTGAAGGTATTTCGGTTACAGTTCCGGTTTCGTTCTTCAACATTTGTTTCGGTTTTGGTTACGGTTTCGCTCCGGTTTCGGTTTCCAAATAAAAACACGAACACAAACAAATTTGACTATTAAGAAAACTTAGGTGTCTGTATATGTAGCTTAAAAATAGAATTGAATTTTCATAACTTCTTTTCAGATCTTGTAAATTTTTTACGATGGCTTTATTCAATTTAATTATATTTACTACATATTTCAGAATTTTGAAACTGATGTCCAAATGTATCTTTTGTAACCTTGCTCGACAATCTTCCATGAAATTTTTCAGTTACCACTTTGTAAAAGAAATACTATAAAACGTTTTCGGATTCGTTCTTTTTCAGATCAAAATAACGGTTACGGTTTCGGTTTCAAGCCTTGGGCAAGAGTACGGAAAAATACATTCATTTCATCATTTTTAAAGGTCTGCACGTCGTTTCTGTAACTTTTTAACGAAGTTCGTTACATAAAAATCGTTAATTTTGACACAATTTTCTGTATAAAATTTGTCAAAATCGATGTTAACGACAATAACGAATTTCGTTAAAAAGTTACAGAAACTGGGTGCTGATCTCATTTTTGCTTTTCAAACTACATATCAAAATCATTCTGGGGCTTTAATTCCAGACAAAATCTTAAATCTTTTAAATAAAATTACCAACACATATCGTCGCTCTTTTGCCAAAAGTATGAATTGACTTCTTTTAGATTTTGAGGGTTAAGCAATGATTGATATGTTTTACTAAAATCAAAGTTGTTTAATTCTTAAATTAAGCCGCTACTTTACACGCGAAATATCGATAGCGTAACAAAACATTCAAGCTTTTTCACCAATGTACGTGCTTATGGCTAGCCGGCTACGGCATGTTGTCAAAAATTAAAATCACTTATAACAAGTGTGATTAAAATTTGCACGTTATCGTGACACTGGAGTTTCAAGTGGATCCGACATAATTTATGCTTGCTTAAGGAAATGTCTGAACAGTTCAAATTGTTGGAAAAGGCAAAAAAAACATAGAGTTGCACTTAAATTTAAAAGAGGGAAAGTTTCCACTCTTTTTACTACCTAGGTTAGAAATAATATGTATTTTTCGTTCAACCACCTTCAACATACATCCCGAATATGAACAAAATCCGATCACAAATACTAGTTTTAGTAATAAATCGACAGCAGTGTCATCTGTTGATTATCTTTTTTTTACAAAAGGTACATTTCTTACTGGAATTCGAAATTTACTGTAATTATTCTGTGTATGTATTTCCCGCTAGATGCCGCTGGATTAGATTTTCTATAAAATGCATAGTTATACCTAATGTCTGCTCGTTTCATATGTATCAAAAACTCTGTACTAAAAGATAAACCCGCTAGGTGGCGATGGCCGGTTTCGTCCTACTACACCAAGTAGTCGGTATCGATATCCGGCAACAGCAATATCAAGTGCCATTCGGAGTTGGCAAAAAACTGTAGGTCCCGCAAACTTGTAGGAAAAAACTCATAAGCAACGCACCACAAGTGGAACGAGAAGCTCGGCAAGAATCTCGTTAGAACAGGGGCGGATCCACAGGTTGCTTTTCAGGCCACCCTCCTCCTTCGGGATCCAAAAATTAATATTTTTCACAGTAATTCATAGCAAAAATTAAAGTAAAAACTACACAAAAAATGTAGTAGAAATTAAGCAAAAAAATACAGTAAAAATACGCAAAAATTATAGTAAAAATTACACAAAAGATTTAGTAAAAAAATAAAAAAAAAAAAATACAGTAAAAATATGATTAGGGCAAACTCTTGAAAACCAGTTTTATAGGGGCAAACAGATGTTCAGAGAGTTCTTTGCCCTTCTCAACAATCCAGAGAAGAGGACGAACCCGACCTCACAATCGAAGACGATGTAATCGAAGTTCCACAACCCGACTATAACGAGGTGCGAATAGCTATATCACGGCTAAAAAACAATAAAGCAGCGGGTGCTGATGGCCTGCCCGCTGAGCTATTCAAATGCGGCGGCGAGGAGCTGGTAAGGTGCATGCACCAGCTCTTGTACAGAATATGGTCGGATGAGCGCATGCCTGAAGACTTAAATCTAAGTGTTCTCTACCCAATCCATAAGAAGGGTGTTCCCGCAAACTGCACCAACTTAATATCGCGGTATCAGCGTTTTGAGTAACGCATATAAGGTCCTATCAAGCAAAAGACTGTAGCCTGACGTAAACCGACTGATTGAACCTTATCAGTGTGGCTTCAGACCTGGTAATTTCCTGGCCACTGTTGGCAGCAATAATTTCGAGATAGTAAGGGACTTTGTATACCTGGGAAGCAGCATTAATACCAACAACAATGTAAGCCTAGAAATCCATCGAAGGATAACTCTTGCAAACAAATGCTAATTGGGCTGAGTAGGCAATTGAGAAGTAAAGTCCTCTCTCGACGAACAAAAACATCACTCTATAAGTCACTTATCGTACACGTCCTGCTATATAGTGCAGAAGCATGGAAAAATTCTTCGAAAGATTTATGGACCCCTAAAAGTTCGCGATGGCAAATACCGAAGAAGATATAATGATGAGCTGTATGAGCTTTACGCAGACGTCGACATAGTTCAGCGAATTAAAATCCAGCGGTTTCGCTGGCTAGGACACGTGGTGCGAATGAAAGAAGACGCTCCGGCCCTAAAGATATTCTTATCGGCACCCGCCGGTGGAAGTAGAGGAAGAGGGGGGCCACCACTCCGATGGCAGGACCAAATGGAGCCAGATCCAGGAACAAAGAGCCGACTGGCGAAACATGTTAAATCGCCTAGGCAGTTAAAGGCTATTTTAAGTAAGTGAATAAGGTCATGTGCGAAAGTCGGCAAAGAGATTGGCATTTGGTTTTCCTCGTCACTTGTCACTTGTGTATACGAAATTTGTTGTTTATGGTTCTTGCGTACGGGCCTGACGTCAACAAAGCAAATACTATATGTATGCGCTATCTAGCTTTCTTTTTCCAACATTGTGCACTTATCTATCTGACTACTTGTTGTTTCACAGAAAATCTTTTTAAATTTTGGGTAATCTTATTTTATCTATTATATATTTGATTATTATTGTAAATTATATATTATTAAATATTATTCACCACTTGAGATTTTGACATCGTTATCTAAGGCGATATGACGGTCGACTGTTTCATGGCATATGTATATAAACCGTAGTAACTTTTTAAGCAAAAATTATTCGCAATAATATTTTGACGACGCAACTATGCAACTTTTATTAATATTAGCCGTGTGCTGTGCTGCTGCTAGCGCTTACAATGTGCCTGATCTAGTACCCAGCTATGTTGGTATGCCAGTTTTGGCTGAAGCCAGTGGACCCAATGGACGCATTACCAATGGCGAGAAAGCTGCTGTCGGTCAATTTCCCTACCAAGTTGGTCTTTCAATTAAATTGAGTGTATTTAGCTCATCATGGTGTGGTGGCTCTTTGATTGCCCCCAATTGGGTATTGACTGCTGCTCACTGTACTCAAGAGTAAGTAAAATTATAATTAATTTAAATTTAATTGTTAAAAAATAAATTTGTTTTAACATTTATAGCGCTGTCTCAGTTATTGCCTACTTGGGTGCTACTGTGCGTACTTCAGCTCAGGTTAAATATACCGTACCCAAGAGTGACATCATCGTGCATGCTGGTTATAATAAGAAAACATTGAAAAATGATATTTCAGTCATTCGCATTCCATCAACTGCATTCACTAACCTAATTCAAAAGGTCAAAATTCCCGCCATCTCTAAAACTTATAAATCTTATGAAGGTGATGTGGTTGTTGCTTCTGGTTGGGGTCTAACTGCGGATGGTTCCACAGCTGTTTCAAACACTTTGAATTTTGCCTACTTGGAGATTATTCCGAATTCAGTGTGTGCTAAGACCTACACTTCGGCAATTGTGAAGTCGTCAAATCTTTGTGTTGCCACACCTGCGGGTACATCAACCTGCAGTGGTGACTCTGGTGGGCCATTGGTTTTGGCATCTAACTCCGTTCAAGTTGGGTTGACCTCATTCGGTTCTGCAGATGGCTGTCAAGCGGGCTACCCAGCTGCTTTTACTCGTCTCACAAGCTTTTTGGATTGGATAAAAGAGAATACTGGCGTTGCTTACTAGGAGTAAAAAGTTATATGGTTTTTGAAACTTTTTTTTTTTAAATATGTGAAAATGTTTTAAAAAGTATTAAAGAATGAAAAAAAAAAATCAAATTAAATGCAATACCACCACACTTTTCTAAAATTCGTATTGCTACTACGGAGACGCTCTCTGTATGCAGGCATGTTTGCCTAATTTCTTGGCCCGTAATCATAGTCGTTGCTTAACACGTGTATTAGTTAATATCTTCATTAAACTTAAAAATATAGTTTAAAAAAACTAAAACTCACGCTTTTAGAGTGTAATGAACTAAAAAGTTGAAAATAATTTTAAAACCCCTACACAGTAGTCTTGTGGAAAAAGCGTGGTCCGCTTTGTTCCATAATCTTCGTTTTTTATTTTATTTATTTTTACCTTTTTAGTGCTATATTCTTTAAAAGCGTGTGTTTTCGCTTTTTAACCTATATTTATTTTTTACTTTTTAGTTAAATGTGTTATGAAGTAATCGATAAATATATCGAAGTATACCGCAGTGCAAACGAAACCTCTGGGCCTCCACTTTCGTTTGATACCAACATTGTAGGCAATTTTCAATATTATTGTACAATCTTATTTTGACCGATAACTCAGTTATCGATAAATATGAATGTACATATGTACAAGTAAAGCTAATGAAAGCGTAGTAAAAAAACTAGCATTATGTGGGAAAAGCGTCTTGCGCTCGATATACCAAAATTATGGCACAAAGCGGGCCACGCTTTTTCCACAAGACTACTGTGTAGGGGTTTTAAAATTATTTTCAACTTTTTAGTTCATTACACTCTAAAAGCGTGAGTTTTAGTTTTTTTAAACTATATTTATTTTTTACTTTTTAGTCAAACGCCGCTTTCGTTTGATACTCATATTGTAGGGAAATTTTGAGGTTTTCGGGCAACCACATTTTGACTGATAACTCAGTTATCGATACATTTATCGAAATATATCGAAGTCCAAATGAAAGCTGGGGTCTTCCCCTTTCGTTTGATATTCATATTGTAGGGAAATTATAGGGTTTTCGGGCAACCACATTTTGACCGATAACTCAGTTATCGATAAATTTATCGAAACATATCGAAGTCCAAATGAAACCTGGGGTCTTCCCCTTTCGTTTGATATTCATATTGTAGGAAAATTATAAGGTTTTCGGGCAACCACATTTTGACCGATAACTCAGTTATCGATAAATTTATCGAAATATATCGAGGTCCTTCGTTTGATAGTCATATTGTAGGGACATTTTACGGTTTTTGGGCCACTGGGGCTTAGACCGAACGAGAGTTTACATACATACAAACAGACAAACATACAAGTGAACCTAATAAAAGCGTGGTAAAAAGAAATTTAAAATTTTGGTCAATCATAGTCATGCTAACCAAACATATTAGCTGAAAAGAAAATTAACAGGGACCCCTCATAAGAAATTAAGTTGGTTGGTTGTATGAAACATTTTTTTTAACTTTGGCAGGATCACCCTGTGCCAGCTAACATAGCATATCTGAGTCACAAACCATTGCACATTTGTGCTAATAACCGACAGAGGGCAAACTCATGTACTGTCACCCACACAACCATAGACACACACCACTTTATTAAAATTATAAAATGGCACTTTCTTCATTTTAGTTTTAAAATTCCATATTAGACATAAACATATTAGACAGACATAGAACGATGTTTATGTTAAAATCATGTTAAAGTTGATTAAACTCTATTCTATTCTATTCGCTGAAGTGGTTAGCTGAAGTGGTTATGGATCGCATGCGTGTACGAAGAGTTGACCACAATTTGCTTAACAAAAGCTTCGCGGTAAACCAGCGCATCACCTCGAACTTGACTGATATAACGAACTTCGGATATTTTAAAATTGGAAACTGACTTTATGCGTTTTGTGCAGTAAGCATATCGAACGTTTGTTGGCCCCCCTTTATCATACATCCGCACACACACACAAAAGTGCATAAACTCGTATGCGAATATAGCATATGCATATTTTTAGGCGCTTCAGCTACGTAACTGCTTTAGCTCAACCTTGCACAGTGGCTCGGCGCCATACATTATACAACAAATTTTAATTTAAACTTAAAAAAATATCTCACGAAATTTGTCAAATAAATAACTCGCATGAAATCCCTCGATATTACAGTTTCTATACTACGAATATTTCTAGTATACAGTAAAAAATTTTATACTACTCTCAACACATTCGTTAACAAAGAAAGTTACGTACATATATGTCATGTCACTTTTATGAAAATTTGCAATTACTCTCCGTCATCAAATCATTAGAGGTAAACATGGGCTAAACTTTTCAATTAGAGTCGATAGAAAATATTTCAATCTTTCATTTTATTATAGCTAGAAGGTGTAGCATACTGTACAAAAACTTTTTTTCTATCGAAAGTAGCATTTACGAAGTATAATTTTTGCTGGCTTATATATGTTTTAATATCTGGCCGTTTAAACTTATTTTTCCTTTATTAAACCATGTAAGTGCTATATATTCGTACAAAATCATAACTAAGACGACACCTGTAAAGGTTATATGGGTGTTTCCAGCTCATTTAAGTAAACATTTTTACAAAATATTTTTCTAGGACTATAAGCTTGGAGGACTATTTTAATTATATTTAAAATGGTGGTTCTAAGAATTTTTTTTTTTTTATATTTTTAACTTCAGTAGAGAAAAAATCGGAGTAGTAGATAAGTTTGCATTCCCTGATTTTCTAAGTTAGCCTGCTAAACTTAGTTATAGGCTTTCGAAGTTGGACCCTTCAAAGATTTGGTTTTCTAATTGTTTTGTTTAAAAAATTGAAAAAGGTTAAATGTGGGCGTGGCCTTCTTGCTCCTCTTACTTGATTAATGCACTTTCTTTTTATTTGAAAGTGTATTTTTTTAATTTTTTAAACAAAACAATTCGAAAACCAAATTTTCGAAATGTCAAACTTCGAAATCGCGTAACTTAGTTTTGGAGGCTAACTTCGAAAAACTTAAAAATTGGGTTTGGTCCAATACCCAGCCGGCTGCTGTACATTAATAAATATTATTTACGCTATGTATGGATGAAATTTCTGTAATATCTTTGGTAAAAGAAAATATGTTCCCACAAAAAGAAAAAAGGCATATAAAAAATTCAAAACCGTTTGGAACCGGTTCAGGCTTTTGAAACGGTTTCGGGTTCGTTCTTTTTCAGATCAAAATAACGGTTATGGTTTCGGTTTCGGGCTTGAAAAATTAAACGGTTTTAATAGGTTACGGTTTCGGTTTCGGTTTCAGTGCTTTCCAGGAACTAGTAATATTCTATGCTCCTGCTGCCAATAAATTTCCTTACCAAGTTGGCGTGTCGGTGAGCAATGGCAATGGAACAGAAGTTTTCTTTTGTGGTGGATCACTATTGAGCAATAAATGGGTGTTGACCGCTGCTCATTGCACTGTGTTGTAAGTTTTGACTTATATAAGTATGTGCATATGATGACATTGAAACGTTGTATTATTTCTTTTTTTTTAGTGTTCAAAATGTGATCGTATATCTTGGTAGCAACAAACGTTTAGATCGCGCTGTATCATATACGGTAGACAAAAGCAACATAACTGTTCATGCCGATTTCAATTTGGAAACAGCTAATAATGACATAGCTTTGATAAAAATTCCAGCTGTTAAGTTTACAAAAGCCATTCAACCGGTTAAACTTCCAAAGCCCGCTTCATCCTATCCCAGCTACGAGGGCAAGACTGCAACTGCTACTGGATGGGGCCTAACCTCTGACAGTTCTACATCGCCTTCCCCTGTTTTACAGTTTGCCAATTTTAAGATTATCTCCAATAAGGTATGTGCCGTGGAGTATGGCACCGCTGTTATCAATTCCGGAAAACTTTGTACTGCCACTCCCAATCGTACTTCGATTTGTGGTGGCGATTCCGGTGGTCCCTTGGTATTGGCAGGTTCAAGAATTCAAATTGGTATAGCTTCAATTTATTCAGGGCAAGGATGTGAAAAAGGTGTACCAAATGCATTTACTCGTGTCACTTCCTATTTAGGTTGGATTAAGGAAAATACTAAAAATTAATCCTTCATTTGATTTTAGGGACCACCCTAAGGTGCTTATATAAAAATTTAATTTGAAAACTTATTTGTGCGGTTTTCAGCTGTTCGCGTATAAATATTTGCTCGGGTGATTGTCATCATCGCTGCTGTTTACCTAAGCTTTTTTAATATGAATAACCTGTACTAAAACGAGTAAAAATGTACAAATAATTTGCAACAAAAACATTTGAAACTTTGTACTTCGATCAGGGTCGCACCATGGGGTAATTTGGACAAACTTTTCTCAACATCTAATATTTCAGCTGGAGAAATCACCCAAATAGAAATCGTTTCATTGCGTCACAAGAGAAGTTTTGACTTTATACGACCCGAAAGTGCTTACCCTAATGTAATGAATTTCATTGATGTTTAAACAGAGTATTTCTGTAGCGACCTGGAAATTGTTTTACATGTTCGATTTCAGGATATCAAAAATTAGATCTGTATGACCATATATGCTAAGATATAAAAAACAAAAAACAAGTAAGAAAGTCCAAGTTCGAGTAAACCGAACATTAAATACCCAACGGTAGTTTTCATATGCTTTTCGAAATATTCCATTTCGGAAGTGGGCGTAGTTGGGAAGCGATTTCGTCCAATTACATCGGGTATACTCCCTATTAGGCTAGTATACCTTGTACCAATTTCATCGTTCTAATCTAATCAGTTTAAAAGTTATGACCCGTGAAATTTCCATATATGCCAGCCTAAAAAGTGGGCGGTGACATGCTTGCTTTAAAAAAATTATCAAAAAATCATAATAGAATGACTAGGGGGTTCATCCTACCAAACTATATCATTTTAGCCTTTTCCGTTACCGAATTATATCAATTTAGGTGATTTTCGAAACTGTCGATATTGAAAGTGGGCGTGGTTGGAGAGCGATTTTATCCAATTTCATCAAGTATACTCCCAAAGATACTTGTATGCCTTGTGCCAAATTTCATCGTTCTACCGTAATCATTTTAAAAGTTACGACCAGTAGATTTTAAAAAATGCCTCCCTTAAAAGTGGGCGGTTCCACGCCCACTCTAAAAAAATTATCAAAAAATCATTATATATTACCAGGGCGATTCACCTATACACTTATATCATTTTAGCCATTTCCGTTACTGAATTATGTCAATTTAGGTTATTTTAAAAATTTTCGATATCGAAAGTGGGCGTGGTTGGAGGGCGATTTTATCCAATTTCATCAGGTATACTAGTATGTTTTCTGCAGAATTCCATCGTTCTATCGTAATCGGAAAGTGATGAGAAGATGGAAAGAGATGAGAGAAAAGAGGAAATAAAATAAAATTATTCACAATGATGCTATTCACAATTATTTTCACCGTGCAAGGACACATTTTTTTGTTGAAACGTCACATTAGGAATGTCGGTTACATAACCGGTCAAATAATCCGTATCTGTCTAGTAGAACAGACCTAAAATTTGCATAATTCACCAATGGATCTGTGTATCGATTTATAATATTTTAATAGGAGTTATGCTGCTGTTGTTGTAACGGAGTGTTACTTATCCTTAGCCTAAATTGTAATCAATTTCTTCTAACGGTAGTCCTAGCAAAATAGCTGTTTCTACAGGGTTGGACCAAAGGGAGATGGGTGTTAGAAGAGTGGGCTTCGCAGAGCAAGTGAATAGGTGGTTAGTGTTATGTCGGCACGAGCCGCATGCTGGACGTCGGGATTCAGTCTGCATAAGTAGGAGTTTAATCTGCTACAATATCCGGAGTGTAATTTAGCCGGAAAGACCCTTGTCTCTCGGGGAAGATGACGTTCCTCTTCAGACGTATCATGGATGTGCTTTAGGGCCCGTGTATGCACCGCTGGATCAAACGGCGTTGTTGCAGGGTGCCGGATCTCTTCAAAATGTTTACGTAGATATGTCCTTACGGTCCTAGGAGGCGGTACTAGCTCGAACAGTTGCCTATTAGGATGCTGCAGTTTGCAACAGTTTAACAGGTACTGCTTGCTCTGGATTTCATTCTACTCCTTAACTGGGAGCATTTCTGCCTCTGATGTAAATGAGGTATGGGAGACAGAAGGACACACGCCGTAGCGGTTCTGAGTATGGTGCTTTGGCAGTTCTGCATCTGACTCCAATGAACATTTGCAAGCCCCGCAGACCATATTGGCGACACATAGTTCAGGATCGGCCGACCCATTGCCTTATAAATTACCAACAACGTTTCTTTGTCTTTACCCCAAGTACTGCCGGCTAGCTAAAAAATTGCATTTCTTCATTTGCTTGTGCATATTCAGGATGAGTACTCAGATCATCAAAATTATTTGCATTATCACTGTCTGCTAATCAATTTTTTTTTAACCAAAACTATGTCTCAAATAAAGTTACCAAACGCAAATTAAAGTTACCAAGTTATCAACCACGAGAAAAGTTACCAAATTTGGTAACTAATTACCAGGTTTGGCAACCGTGACTTGAACTTATTGCTCCGTGTGTATGCGAGAAGCTGCATATTTTTAGGCACTTGTTGTTTTTCATACCAATTTCATAAACATGCGTTGGTGTTGGTATTCAACAGTAACCCTGCAAATAATTGTGCGATGTATCTATAATGAGAGTAGTCCGGGGTTAAACTCTTTATGCCAATTTAAATTTGTGTAGAATACTGATGGTACCCGATAAAAGGGGATGTGTTTCATATAAAAGGCTTATATATATATAAATATAGTTTAAAAAACTAAAACTCACGCTTTTAGAGAGTATTGAACTAAAAATTTTAAAATAATTTTAAAAGCCTACATAGTAGTATTGTGGAAAAAGCGTGGTACGCTTTGTTTTCCCTTCGTTTGATACCCATATTGTAGGGAAATTTTAAGTTTTTTGGGGAATCACATTTAGACCGATAACTTAGTTATCGATAAATTTATCGAAATATATTGAAGTCCAAAAGAAGTCTGGGACCTTCCGCTTTCGTTTGATACCCATATTGTAGGGAAATTTTAAGGTTTTCGGGCAACCAAATTTTGACCGATAACTCAGTTATCGATACATTTATCGAAATATATCGAATTTTAAATGAAACCTGTGGCCTTCCCATAGCGTTTGGTACCCATATTGTGGGGAAATTTTAATGTTTTGGGGCAATCACATTTTGACCGATAACTCAGTTATCGATACATTTATCGAAATATATCGAAGTCCAAATGAAACCTGGAGCCTTTCCCTTTCGTTTGATAGTGGAGTTCCCTTGTCCTGACAAGTGTCCGTCTGTCCGTAGTTCGTTGGGCCTAACTCATTGTCTGTCCGTCTAGTTACAACACCTTACCACATCCCTAGCGTGCCGCAAGGGCAACACCTACACTAACACAAAGAAAGCTTAGTGTGCCTGCATTTTTGTTTCCTTCTCCCAACTAAAGAAATTGAAATAGGCCATTTTTACTTTCTTAAATATATTTAAACAATTCAAAATTTACTTAGATGACTAGGCTTATGTACTATCCTTCTTTTGCAACTTCACTTAATTCTAACTACAATCAAGCAAAAAAAGAGTAAAAAAATCCAAGATACAAAAAAAAAATGAATTTACAATAGCCTTCAAGAAAAATGCAACTAATGACTTAAAAAGTAAAAACAAACTGATATAAAAAAACTAAAAAAAGAGGAAAAATTATGACTAAGATGTGATAAGAAAACTAAGAAAAATGCTAATGCAACAAACGGATAGAAGCAATTGAAAATTCCAGAAATTGATAAAAAAAAACTTCAAGCAATGTAATAATACAAGAATTTACAAAGTCCCAATTGAACACCCCTTTTACAAAAAAAAAGTATTACAAACGCTAATCGAGCTAACGAAACAATTTCTTACATACATATGTATGTGTACATATGTTTAAGGATGGGAGAAAAATAGAGATCACCAAAAGTATATGATCTTTTACCTTCTTTTTGTCTGATCCACTACGCTCATCTGCAGACTATGGTACCACGGCTGAAGAGGCGGAGATCTGAAAATAGAGAAGAGACGAAAAAAACACAAGTCGCCTTGTGTTGAAAGTGGTGTTGGTGGTAGTTTTTCGCGCTGCCTCTTGCGCGGCGAATTCCCGCTCGTGAGATGCACGTTCTCCTTCGTAGTGATCTTGTCACCACCACAGTGTTCGACTTTGTGAAACTCACCACGGTGATCGGTTGGATGTGTGCTGATCGTGGTTGTCTGGTCCAAACCACCGATATCTTGCAACCGCTGGACAGGCAAAATGGTGTGGTATGTTGCAAGTTCTCACCGGTTGTTTTTTGTGATGATGTTGGGGGTGGTGGTCGCAATGATGCTGGTGACGGTGTCTTACGGTGTTTACCTTTGTGTGAAGTGTCGTGTTGAGCGTGTGTAAATTGCCTGTCGTATCGTGATGTGTGAATGTGTTTGATGCGGTGTTTCGTGTCGCTGTGAGGATGCAGTAGTCCTGTGGTCTTTTGTGTTGCGTGAAGGTGTTGCTGGTGTATATGTATGTGAAGGTGCCACCTGTACTCCCGTGGTCTTTGAGTTTGGTGTGGATATATGATGGTTGTGTTGTGTTACAGTGTTGATGAAAGCCCGAGGGTGCTGCGCACCGATGGTGGTTTTTTTTTTTTTGACTGCATATGCAGTGGCTCGTAAGTGATGTGGTAGCGAGCAATCGCTTGCCTAAAACTTTTTCAATGCCATTTCCATGAATGTGTAGTTCAATCTATCAAAATTGTGCCAGAAAAACGAATGTGCTACACATTTACGTTTTTGGCGCAACAAAAATGTCTAAAAATTTAATTTCCAATTTTTTTTTTTACTTTCAATTTTACCAGAACTATGAATGTTATTCCCTCAACAAGATATGCCACGACGTATACGTAACAATTTTGATTCACATTCGTTTATACGGCACAAAGAAAATTTTAAAAAATTTAGAAATACAATGTTTAGACCATTTTTTTGCGCCAAAAACACGAATGTGTTTCACATTCATGCTTCTGGCGCAAAGAAATATTTTAAAAATTTAGTTTTGAAATTTGTAAAAGTGAATGTGCATTATCTCGACGAATTGAAGGAATATTAAAGTAAAAACTATATCAGCAAGCGAGCGACGATATATTCTTACACTCTTCTGATGAGAGCGAAAAAGCACTTGCGGCACAGTGGTACGTACTGTCGCTTTGTTGATTGTTTTATGTGATAGTAAATTATTCGCGATTTAAAATGAATGAAAGAGCAATTCTAAATAATTTTTCACTGTGAATCAAGCGAGTGAGAAAATCCGCAATGTGAAAAATTGCACTAATTCTTTTACGATTTCAGATACTTTCGCTAAAATAAATGTCAAAATCTTTATGGAAAATATTATAATGCCTCTTAATGTTATACTCCCGGTTCACAATAGAAGCATAACATAACAGGCAATGCATTTTTCCAAAGGCATCGGAAATCATGAAAAAATGTTTGGCATTCATTTTAAGACGCGCATAAATATTATCATTAAAATTTTGCATCAAAGCGATAGCGTTGTTACTTCCTTGCTGTCGGTTAAGCAATTCTATTCTTAGCACCACTGTAGCAAAGTTACTCTCGCATTTACCAACACATACTCAAAAAAAAAAAAAAAAAACGCCGACCACTGCTGTAAACGAAATGTATGTCCGGAAATGGGAGTCATAAACATATCTAGATTAAGAACTCATAAACAACATATAAAAAATCTTATAAACCAATTACTTATGGCTGACTTTAAGAAAGGGAAAGTTATTCAGAGGGCCGAATATTTGTTTAAATTTACTAATAGGGACTTTAGTATAAAAATCTAAAAAAGCGGGTAATTTTGTTCGTAAGAGTTCACTTTACAACCATGCATGGTGAAATTTTATGTCCGTGTAGGAGGTGACGACTGAAAGGCTGCATATTTTTAGGAACAGTACTTTTGCAAATAAATAGATAATTACATACATATGCGTTGGCGTTGATTTTCAGGAGAAAAAATATGTGATGGTGTTTCAATCAATGCATGCCAACCCAAAATAAAATGGAACATTTTGTGCGGTAAGGTTCACGTCCTAAGCATAGTGACATTTTTTCTCCTAATAAGTAAATTATCACACTCAGGCACTTCTCAAATAACATCAAGTGCCCCAAAACAATCTTTATTGCATAAGAGAGCGCCCCATATAAGCAATAAATGCTAGCAACGCTAAAGCCTTCAAAGTTGGACATATGCAAACTCGAAAGCTCTAATACTTTTATTATTAAATAAGTAACCTGTCAAGACGCCCATGTAAAGAGATATTTATGCATGCATCCCTATCCATCAGGATTTACCATCATTAATTTAAATTAAGGTAGTCGGTTTCCCATTGTGGCCGGATTATGATATTTTAAAATTTGAATGAAAATATGATTTGGTGCACCCCTACATATTATACTACGTCGTTGGAAGCGTATTTTAATTTTCTTTCGATTAAGGTATCGCTTGCGTCCATCGCTTTTGTATCATTGCCGAAAAGAATTTTTGAATGAAATGATACTTGAAAAAACACACAATTACCGATATCTGGAAAACCTGCCCATACAAAAATTTTGAAAAATATGTTCACCGCTCGGCATACCAGTGCCATCATCAGGCAAAGAATGCGAAGATATGTGAAAGTTTCGCTGTTATTTTTTAATTTGGTTTTTTCTAGATTATGTATTAATGTTACAAGAAACTAACATAGAGCAACATTGTAAATCGGATATGTCACTAGAATATTTGTGAAAAAAGTTTTTCAATAAAATAAATATTACTAAAGTTAAGAACAATTTAAGCGAGCCATAGTGAGAAAAATAGCAATTTTAGTAAACTTTGTGTAAACTTTTGTAGATATTTTTTTTTTTCTAATTTGGAATAAATCTAAGGGATTCACTTTTGAAAATACGAAAAAAAAAAATAACGGCCACCCTAATGTACATAGGAACCTATACAAATCAAAATTTGAAGTGCGTTCTGTTATAGCGCTTCACTATAAATACTTTAGTGCTGCCACTATTCTACAACAGTTTAAAGTTTTCTTTACGATCAGCAACATGAATTCGATAATAATTTTCGCTTGTCTATTTTGCCTTGCCACGGCGCGTGTTACCCGTAAACAAAAAGAAGTTGCTAAGGCTCACACAGCTGCTCCCAATGAATTCCCATACCACGTAGGTTTGTTGTTTAGGTTGGGATACGGAGCTAAATGGTGCGGCGGTGCTCTGATTGGCAAAGAATGGATTCTGACTTCTGCCAACTGCCTTTTTCAGTAAGTTTTGCATTATTTGAATATACTTTTTAGAATACATACATACATACATACATACACATCACACCGAAAAATGTTCATGTAAAATCAACACTTTTTCAGGTTATTATTTTTCAACACTATCGATTATGTTATTTTAACATGAAGCTTTTAAATTAACATGAAGCTCATGTTGAAAAACTTGATTTCCGTGTTAAATTAACATGACTTCCAGTAAAATTAACAAGCATTCCTGTTTAATTAACATTAATTCTGTTTATCGCATGTAAACTTTTCTTGTTAGTTTAACATGGTTTATGTTGACAAAAATTATTATGTGTGATATATACCTAATTATTCAAATTAACATACATATTTTACTTTCTTAAAATTTAGTTCTTACCAGGTAGACTTAGTTTATGGCACCCCAAATCTTGATAAAGTAAATTACGTGACGGTATCTTTCACAAATTGGCATTATCATCCCGGTTATGATTACGCATCGCGCCACAACGATATTGGTCTGATCAAAGTTCCACCTGTCGAATTCACAGATGCCATTCAACCGATTGCTCTACCAAAGAGCGATATATCCATAGATGGGCAAACTGTTATTTCTACTGGATGGACTTATACATACAAGGCAAGGCCTGTGTTCAAAAATTTACTCTATGCCAACCTCAATGGCACCTCCACTTGCTCAGATGACCAATTTACTTCTGAAGTCACTCCTGATAAATTTTGTGCTTCTACCAAAGCGATTTGGGAATCTTGCCATGGCGATATTGGTGGTCCATCGGTGATAGCTTCTAACTCTTCAAAGGTTTTAGTTGGTGTATTCGCATTTACCCATCCTTATGGATGTGACAGAAACTTACCCATAGTATATACCAGCGTCGCTGCTCACTTGCCTTGGATCGAGAAAACAATGGCGGAAAATTAAAGCAATTGATGTTCGGCTTAAGTTCAACATTCTATGCCTAGCTGTGGCCTTCAGCATATTTATTAAATAAGAATTTAAGTAATAGACGCAAATAGTGAAATATAAATTTATTTAAAATACATGTATCTATTACTCAAGCATATACAAATCTGCTTTGTGTTTTAAACCAGAATAACCCGGAATACGTCGTACTATCAAAGAACCTGACTTCCCAGCAGTCTAGCCTTGCTTCCGAATGTTTGAAAGTTGTCTAGTTGTAGGTGTAGTAACAGTACTCCACCCTGCTTAGTCTGAGCTGTAATTCACTAAATCTCTTATTCGTCCTAAACTTTTTCTCCTTCTCACTTTTTAACTTTCCCTTGCCGCTCTCTACATTTCTGCTTCCCTTTGCCTTTACATTAATTTTCCCTGCCCTTTTCTTTTACTTTCCAATTTCCTTTCTCTTCTTATTTATATTCCGTCCGAAATTGTTTTTGGGTAATTGGTCTTTCTATTAAACGATATGCAATTAGACTTGTTTACTTCAATAGTTCGGCAGTTTAAGAAAAAATATATGAGATTAAAACTTAACATATTTACCAACAATGATAGCCCTTAAAAATTTAATATTAAAGTTTGAAACTTTTAAGTTATTTTTTTGCCTTTCTAAAAAACCAATATGAATATAATTTCATATATAACAAGTAAGGAAGTCTAAGTTCGGGTGAACCGAACATTAAATACCTAGAAATTTTTACCATTTTCATCAGGAATATTTCCAATACCACCATGAAACCTACTAACCTAAAGTTATGACTACAAATTGTATATTAATTTTGTGCCGTTACGTAAATAGTACCGTTATTTGGACAAAATTGTGATACCCTTGTACTAGTAGTAGTACGCTGGGTCTAAAAATAATATTTTTGTTTGGTCCAGTCCAATGCAGACTAAGATTAAAGATAACAGAATCCAAGAGATTAACATAGAAGATAACAGAAACCGCAACAGCGTAAACAGACCGCTTAAGGCAGTGGTTCCCAATCGGTTGGGCGTACCCCCAGGGGGCTATACAGTGTTGTCAAGGGAGGCGCATTAAAATATACAGAAGTCTAATAGTACATTTACACTGCACCAAAATTGGCGAAAATTGCAAATTTGGCGCTTTTTTCCGTACAAATCTCATTTTCCAAACTTGGAATTCCATCACATTTGACCTCGGTCGCCGAACAATACAATTTACAGCTCCTCAAAATGGCAACCCTGCCTATGTTTTACATTTAGAATTGCCCAGCAAGAACCTTAATGGTTTAATGACGTGTGATGCACAGCTGTAAATAACAATTTCAACTAGTTTTTTTTTTTTAATGGACCAATTCTACCAGGAAAAGACAGAAGTCTTTCTGATTCTTTTTTTATTATTACTCTACACGAGTTTAAAACATGACGGTAGTGCATTTTCTTTCGGTGGCTTTTTGTTCTGATAAAAGATTCTTGCAGGGAAGGTGAAGCCAAATGCAAATTTGCCAATGTAAACGGTGTCGAACTTAGTGCGGTGTAAATGTACTATTAGGTGTAGATGTACTATTAGTTCAAGAATAAACAAAAATCGAAAAGCATCAAAAGCGGAAGTGACTTGCACATTCATCGGGTATTTTGATTTTATACGAGCGTGAAGCGTAAAATATCTGTCATAAATCCTAATGCCCATACAATTTGTATAAACACGACGCCAACGTTGGGCAATTAGAACTTCAAATTTCATCAGCGCGTTTCGGGGTGAAGTAAGAAATGGGGAAGGGAAAGAGAGCAAAGCAGAGAGAAATTTCGGTTTGTCGCGGGCGTTTAGGTTACAGCCAATGCATGTATGAGTTTGTATATAATAGTATATTTACATTGCACCATCGTTTACATTATATTCCAAGAAATATTCTTAAATTTTTATGAAAAAGTTCTTTGGAGAGGTTTTAATGAACAATTCTTAAAATCTGTGTACTTTTTCTTTGGAAACATGCACTTTTTTGATTCGGTGTAATAATAATAGAAGAGTCAAGAAAACTTCGGTTTTTTTCTGGTAGAATTGGGCAATTTTCTTAAAAGAAAACTAGTTGAAATTGTTATTTACTGCTGTGCATAGTGCATAGGTAGGTCCCGAGCTAGCAAAATTTCCGTAAACGCATTGAAAAAAATTGAAAATGGAAAAAAAATCTGGCAGAAACTGTATATTTTCCCGTTTCTTGCTCCATTTAAAGTACTTTTCCTGATCCTTTTTTCCCAGAAAAGTGTGCGAACGAAACGTATGTCTGTAAAAATCCAAAAACTTTCCTAAAAGCGACGCATTACTTATATCATGTTTTGTTTTTTGTGTGTGTGTTTTTCCACGTTTTCTGATACGATTTCTGATGTTTTTGGGACAATTTTTTAATGCCTTTGAGATAATTTTCTGATGTTTTTGGGATCACTGTTTTTATTAGTATAGTTTCCGGACCGTTTTCGGATAGGAAAAATTATAAAAAAACGAACCAACAGAAAATAAGCACAGGACTATAGTTCCCGGATACAAAAACGAATCCATCCCAGCAGTATAGTTTCCGTACCGTTTTCGGATATGAAAAACGATGGAAAAATATACGTTCGTTAAAACGTACGCTGCTCTGCTGGCTTGGTTATCACACGTCTGTATGTACCCTGCAGCGAAACATGAAACTAGTCAGAAAAATACTAGTATACAACTATAATTTTCTCGCAGAACTCATACTAGTCGGGAAATATCTCCATTTCATAACAGTATACAACTAGAATTTTCTGGCTGAACCCATACTAGTCAGGAAATATACATTCCATACTAGTAAACAACTCGATTTTTCTGGATGAAATTATACCAGTTGAAAAATACAAAATTCATTCCTTTCGTTTTCTCTTATAATTCATAGATGCTTTTTCGTTATACTTTTTCGTGATACTACGTCATACTACTCCAGGTTGAATGCTTTTTGGACTAGTATATTTTATAAATGTCCATTTTGGACTAGTATGTGCACTAGTTCATTTTATGGACATTATACTAGTCCAGGTTGAACTAGTATGGAACTGGTATTTTACAACTAGTATGAAACTGGTATTTCCTGATTAGTAGATAACTGGTATATTCTGGTCGAAATCTGACAGTTGACATCTCGTAGGATATCAACACGTAAAAAATACCAGTTGCTTATATGGAAAAAAGACAGAACACTGACTAGTTGGGCCCGGTGCACCAACTAGTTGTAAAGTAGTTTTCAACTAGTTGCTTTCGCTGCAGGGGTATAACACAAACGACAAAAATAAATTGCTGACCGCATGCGCTGGAATACGAATTTCGCGAAATTGTCTTGTTGTAGCTAGCGTTCTGGAAATACATACCTAGCTCTGGAAAAAACAGAACCTAGACTCAACCGACTGGTAAAAAACATGAATCAAGTGCCTCATTAGAACCTATTCACAATTTAAAACATATTGGATACAAAATATTTGTTATTTAACACACTGCTCCTGAACGAAGAATAGGTTGACCTAAACTGACACCAAAATCTGGAAATGCCACATGTTGTTGTTGTTGTTGTTAACAACAAAACACTCCCCGAAGGTTTTGGGGAGTGATGCCGAAGTTGACAGTCCTTGGCCGGATATGACCCCGGTACGCTGCGGTACTCCCTTGCGGTACTGCCCGACTGTCGTGGTAGCGATTTGGTATGACCAGTGGAACCTTCTAGGACATGGCATCCCTCCATCCATGAGGAAGGAGAAGATGGGTAATGAGAGGTGAGAGGCATCATATCCGTAGATCAACCGTCGAGTAGCACATCAATTACCTATGTGCATATTACTCGCCTCTTACGACCGGTATGCCTACCTCTGGCACATTCTAAACCCCTAACCCGCAGGGGTGGAAATGCCACATCGTCTGGGATGGTTTCCTGATGATGAATCACTTGGAGTTGAAATCCCAGCTGCTCCTTTTTGAAAAATAAGGACATTTTTGTCATTTTTTCACGTATACGACACATTGCACCTAAAGGATTAATTGGAAATAAACAACTCAACTCAAAACTGAAAATGACAAAAAAAAATCTGTTAATATTTTCTGAAGCAAATTAAAAAAAAAATCTTAATTATTACTAGTTAGGGGAGCCTAAACGAAAAAAAGGTTGGGAACCACTGGTTTAAGGGAATTTTTTTATACATACCTACATTCATAAAAACACGCATAATAATAAAACGTTTTTTGGCAAGTCATACCTACCGGCCGGTTATCGGAGAGCCCCAGTCAAAAACAATGTGATCGATTTTAGAGTAACTTCCCGGTAAGTTACAGACCTAAAACGTGGCACATTTTTTTTTTTTTTAGAACCCGGTGGCAATGCAAAATTTGAACAAAACGATTACGCTAGGTGGTGCATGGTTCGAGCTACGTATATCGAAAATTTGTTTGAAATAGGACATCCTGAGAACGACTTTTAACAAATTTCCTGGCGGCTTAACAAATTTCCAGGAACTTGAAACTTACAATATAGTTCAGGATACGATGACTATACAATTTTTAGAAATCAAAATTCCGATATGTGTCGCACGAGTCGAGATGGATGAAAATCACTAAAAATCCGGGTAACCAGAACTACCAAGCAGGGTTGCCACCTATCCGCAATTTAGTTATTTTTTCGTATATCTCGGGAACTGCTTTACCGATTGGGATAAAATTTGGCATATAGACAATTTGATTCATTCTAAGATTACATAAATGGGTGTTAGCACTATGATCAGTTTACAGGGTTGCCATCTACCCTCATGTTTTTTTTAATATAAAGCTAGATATGCCAATATGGGTATCAGTTGAAAGATATTTTCGGTCGTATTCCGAATATGACAATTTAAAGCAGGTTTATCACTTAGGGTTGCCACCCAACCGCAATTTATTTATTTTTTCGTATAAAGAAAGATTAGGGCCCCACCAAATGTATGGCCCTCATGTTTTGAAATTCAAAGTCCAACACTGTTACCCGTTTGATAAGACATTTTTTTTAGATTCTAAATACAATCACTGAAATTTTAACTATAAATAAAGCAATTATGGCAAAATTTAACAATAGTTACAATTTTCTTTAACATCGCAGAACATGAAATCAGTAATAATTATCAAGCTTATGTTTTGCCTTGCAACGGCAATTGATTTGCGAGGCCGTAATCACTTACCAGCGCTGAGAGAGGTACGTCCTCAGGGACGTATTACCAATGGTCAAATAGCTGCTGCAAATCAATTTCCATACCAAGTTGGTTTGTCGTTGTACGACGGTGCTTCCTATACCTGGTGCGGTGGTTCATTGATTAGCAATCAATGGGTTCTTACTGCTGCTCACTGCACATTTGGGTACGTTTTTTTTGTATATTTTTAACACATAGAAAAATCATTTTATTTGCTTGCATTTTTCTTTCTAAAACTTTAGTATTAAAAGCGCAAATGTGTTGTTGGGCGGTCTCGAGCGTTTAAACTCCACTGTGGTATATACGGTAGAGCAAAGCAATATTTATGTTCATGCCAATTTCAAAGTGGAGACTGTGATCAACGATATCGCTCTTATCAGAATTCCAGCTGTAAATTTTACAAATGCCATTCAACCGGTTGCTCTACCAAAGGACGCTTCATCCTATCCCACTTATGTTAATAAGACAGCAACCGCTTCTGGCTGGGGTCTTACTTCCGATGCGGCATCAACTCTATCCGCTGTTTTACTATATGCTAATTTTAAAGTGATATCCAATGAAGAATGTACAGAGAGCTATGGGACCGATGCAATTTATGATGGAAAACTTTGTACTGCCACTGGCAATCGTACTGCGACTTGTAGTGGCGATTCAGGTGGTCCTTTGGTATATTCACATAACGGTTCTAAAGTTCAAATTGGTATATCATCATTTGGTGCAAATGAAGGCTGTGAAGCAGGATTCCCCGATGCATTTACTCGTGTTTCTTTTTACTTAGATTGGATTAAAAATATAACTAGATCGGAAGCTATACATAAGTAGATTTAAAAATGCCTGTAATCAATAAAATATAACCCTCCAAAAACTTGACTAACTACTTTATATAATTTTTCACTTCGGACTACAGCCCCATCATAAATGGAGTAAAAGAAATGCCTTAAAGTATGCAGCCTTCTATATCTCATACCTAAAAGAAGAAAATGGTCCTCAGTGGGCGTTAGGTTAGGTTCAAGTGGCTGCCACAAATGCACACCTAGGCCAGTATTAAAAGGCCCGTTGTGATACCACCAACACTAGGAAAGTCATTTCCAAGATCCCGCCATATGGAAAATCCCTGTATTATCGGGATATAAGATTTTTCGCGTACAGCTCCAAATCGTGAGTTACGGCTAAAAAACCGGTTTTTTTTACCTTTTAACACTTTTGAGCTCATAACTAGTTTGACTGTTAACTGATTGGGATTTTCTCCCCAGATCTCATAAGAAGAGATTTTGACCTTTCCAATGATATATATAATGACTGGAAAAACATAACCCAACTGTCAGAATTTCTCCAACCAACAGATATTTTTTAACCTTTTTTCGGGTTTCGTCAACTTTGGGGCTATCTGTATGCACTAAATTATGTAAAGACTATACCAACCGTGAACTGCACCCAAAGTGGAATATAATTGTGAGTGTAATGAGTATTAACTTTTTTATATACGTTGAAAACTGCCTTAGGTATTTAAATTTTCTTGAAAGTAAAGTGAAAAAAAAAAATAATTTTATATTTTCAAAATTACTCAGAAATGTTTACTTGGCCTTTTGTTGTCTCAGTTTACAAACACACTTTGCAGACTAATATGGCTGTAACTTACAAGTTTAGTAGCCAATGATTATTTACTTAATTATTTTGTTTGTCACGTTGAAATCGTGAGTGTAATTTTTTAAAAATCGTGCGTTATATGTATTAAATTGATATGTGCGGCAACCAAAATAAATTCTCATTTGTGGCTTATTTACGGATATAGGTCATCGAGCTATATTCGTAAGTCAAGTTTCTAAACGGTTTAAAAACCGCTGTGTCATATTTATTTGTTTCTGGGGACGAAGTGGAAGACAACAAAATATTTCTCAATAATGGTGCCACGTCACGATGTGACCCCGTCTCGGTTGCCAGACTGCGAGCCAGCACTGTTCAAGTAGTAGCGTCCCTAATGGCAGCGTTTTTAACCGTTGCGCGGATCGCTGTGTTTTGGTCGCTGGACAGCGCCACCGAGATGGAGTTGTAGAGATGTGTGTACGGCGTCTTGGCGTTCTCATCTAGTTCAGCTAGTTCACCCTACGCCACGGTACCACATCCACTCTTGCAGTGCCCTCTGCACTAACTATAGCCGTCGATATAGGTCGAAATCGTAATTTTGTAGTAGTGCAAATATACAATAAAGTTTTCAAACGCTCCTATGATAAAAGTCGCTGGTATGAGCCAGAACGCCCAATCAACAGTTACCCTGCCTTTTTCGGTGCCTATGACTTGGCATCATCAGCCATATCATAAAAAAAGGGAATGTTACTTTTGCCAAACTAATGTTTCTGGACACACCTACAAATCTAGAAGATTAATTGAATATGCTAATGTTACCACTGTAACGAAACCAGTGAATTTCTGTAACGACAAAAGTATATTTATGGATGAAGTTCCAACGGAAATAAATATTTCTGATGAAGCTGATATGGATTTTTTCCAAGTTACTTCTGAGAGAAATAGTAGCCGAATAACATTGATAAAAGAATGCTTTAAAACTAATAAAACTGACAGCGATCTGGTATATTGTGCTAATATACCCAAACTGTTTTTGGCATTGAACCACAATTACAATGCAAACGAATGGAGGCTCTTTATTGATGGTTCATGCAAAAGTAATTACTAAATAAATTTTCTATTATTTTAAATGAGATCTGCATTGTTTAATTTAGGTTTAAAAGCTGTACTTTTACACAATGAAAATCAACTACCATCTGTTCCAATAGCATATGGAACCCATATTAAAGAAACGTAAGAAATAATGGAGAAAATATTTCGGTTAGTGGACTATGCTACCCATAAATGGAGAGTCGTCGCTGATTTGAAGGTTTTGACGATTCTTTTTGGCATGCAAGGTGGCTACACGAAATATCCTTGCTATCTTTGCGAATGGGATAGTCGTGCTCAGCATCATTACAAATGCTTTAAACCTTCCACTAGTAAAAGCAGAAAACGTGATTTTGCCACCTTTGCACTTAAAGCTAGGTTATATGAAGCAATTTGTTAAGAGATTGGATGTGGATGGCGAAGCATTTTGCCATCTGAAGGCAGTAAAAATAAAAGCAGGTAATAATTTGTGCGTCCCAAAATCTTGCCCTTTTTAAGGCCTTTATCCCTTTTTATACCTTTCATGAACATGAAATGGTATTATAACTTTGGTCCGATGTTTGTAAGTATGAGAAGAAGAAGAGATAGACCCATCAATAAGTATACCGAAATGATCAGGATGACGAGATGAGTTGATTTAGCCATGTCCGTCTGTCCGTCTGTCTGTCTGTCTGTCTGTTTGAACGCAAACTAGTCCCTCAGTTTTTGAGATATTTGGCTGAAATTTTGTATGCGGCCACCATTTTCCAATATAGGAATCACTTGTCGGAACCAGCAAGATCGGACCGATATTACATATAGCTCCCATACAATCGATTGTTCCGATAAACGGATTTTGGGCTATAACTCCTGTAATTAAAGAGGTAGCAACGTGATATTTTGGCGGTATTGCTATTTTTATATGTGAAATAAAGGATGATGATGATGGTGGCCTCATTTTGACTATATATGAGTGTTTAAGGTATACATGCATACATTTAAGTTGGTCGAGGTCGGCCACGGGCCTAAAGGCAGCTATTGACAAACAGTTGATCATCATTTATTGGCGCTTAACCGCCTAAGCGATTTTGGCCGTTGCATATCAAAGCACGCCAGTCATTCCTTTTTAGCGATAACTGACGCCAATTGGAAACCCCAAGGGAGTTCAAGTCATCCTCCACCTGTTGTTTCCATCTCAGTCGAGGCTTCCCCCTTCCTCTGCTGCCGAATTCAGGCGACGATAGGAAAACCTTCTGTGCTGAAGCTTCTTTGTCCATTCGCATAACATGGCCCAGCCAGCGGAGTCTTTGGGCTTTTATTCGCTGGACTATGGTCAGATCTGCGAATAGCTCGTACAGCTTATCGTTAAATTTCCTTCGATACTCGCCGTTGGCATCACGGGAAGGACCATAAATCTTCCGGAGAACTTTTCTCTCAAATACTCCAAGGGCAATCTCATCTTCTCTTGATATTGTCCATGAATCTGAGCCATACATCAGGACAGGTATGATGAGAGACTTATAGAGCGTGATCTTTGTTCTTCGAGAGAGGACTTTACTTCTCAATTGCCTACTCAGTCCAAAGTAGCACTTGTTGGCAAGAGTGATTCTCCGCTGGATTTCTAGACGAAGTCCCTCACAGTTTCAAATTTGTAACTATCAACAGTGACATGGCTGCCAAGGCGCAGGTGCGCCGATTCTTTCTTTGATGACAGCAAATACTTCGTCTTGTCCTCGTTCACGGCAAGACCCACTTTTTTCGCTTCCTTATCCAGTCCAGAGAAGGCAGCACTTACGGTGCGGTTGTTAAGGCCAATGATATCAATATCATCGGCATACGCCAGCAATTGCACGCTCTTGTAAAAGATTGTACCACTGCGGTTTAGCTCTGCTGCTCGAATTATCTTCTCCAGCATCAGATTGCAGAAATCGCACGAAAGGGAGTCGCCCTGTCTGAAGCCTCATTTGGTTTCAAATGGCTCAGAGAGGTCCTTCCCGATTCTGACGGAGCTGTTGTTATTGCTCAACGTCATTTGGCAAAGCCGTATAAGCTTTGCAGGGAGCTGATGCATAAGAGCTGATGCATGCTTTCTACCAGCTCTTCGCCTCCGTGTTTGAACAGCTCGGCGGGTAATCCGTCTTTTCCAGGCGCTTTGTTGTTTTTGAGCCGGGATGTTTGAATAAGTTCAACTATATTAAAATGGTCGAATTTCGACCTCGGGATATACCAGTATATATACAATTGTAAATCGACTGCTGAGTGGGAGAGCACGCTACATAATATAATAATTAGTTTAGTAGTGCACAATTTTTTTATGATTGAGACGCCTTAAGCGATTCTATTTTGATTTAAAAGGTTTCATTCCTAAGTACATACAGAGAAAATTGAGCCGGTGATGGATAAGAATTGACAGTGATTTCGCGATATGAACCAAAATATAGTTATATCAACAAAAATATCTGTTCTTTAAACTAAAATCGCGGTCAATTCTTATCCATTCCCAGCTCATTTTCTCTGTATATATGAGTATATTAAGGACGAATCCAAGACCAAACAAAACACAAACAAATGTCGGCTAGAGCCGAACTTTTACAGAGAAAGCGATCCGCAGTCTCTTTGATAGTTATGATGAATACAACGTATTTGAAATTTTTTACTTGAATAACTAAATGTTACTTATACGCCGTGTATGACCTATAAAAAGTGCAATATATTTACTATTTACTATTTACTATTTATTTATTAAGCCAATCAGACTAGAAAATCTTACAGGCTAGGTAGAAATATGTGATAACAGTAGGCAACTTACTAGTATACATAAATGGCTTACTTATAAAGAGGGTTTATTGTACTTAAAAAGCACTCTTTTGAACAAGAAAAATCTATTTCCAAAAAATTAGTAATTCTATTAAACTCAATCAAAGATCTAGTAATAGGAGCATTGATAGCATAAAGAGTTTTGAACAGACGAACGTTGAAGAACTCAAAGTTCCTAAGGGCTCTGGCGGGAATATTTATGAAAATCCTCTCCAGAAGCATGGGGCAGTCAGTAGCACCACGAAAAACGTCAAAAATAAACGATAGCGACAAAATTATTCGCCTGTTCTGCAGTGACTTTAAGTTGATCAATAGGCATCTGGACTCATAAGTCGGAATGGGTTCAGAAAAGCGTAAGCTGCGCAAAGCAAAGTATAAAAATACCTTCTGAATCCGTTCGATTCTTGCAATGTGGCACTGATAATAAGGCGACCAAATAAAACAGGCGTACTCAAGTTTAGAGCGCACAAACGCTGTATATAAAAGCTTTAACGTATAAGGGTCAGTGAACTCTGAGCTATGACGTCTAACAAAAGCAAGCATGGCATACGATTTCGAAATGCAAAGGTTAATATGTTTTGCGAAGGTAAATTTTGAGTCAAAAGTTACTCCCAGATCTTTTATTTCACTAATTGCAAAATTTCAAGCTATGCACATTATTCCCTGCGGGTAGGGGGTCTAGAATACGCCCGCGGAAGGTATACAACAAATATCCAGAGAGAGGACAACTCAATAAAACCCGTAATCCCAAGTGTTATTCGTACCGTGCTCATGGGATGAATGGCACCACGTTAGTATGTCCTATAATGGAGGCCTCCAGATACCTGGAAACTTCAAGTTGGCACTATTAGTCCCCGCTTTACGGGCTGCACGACTCGCCAAGGATGGCTTGGAATTGTCCGCAAGGATTCGACAACCACAGAGTGGATAAAAGACATCGTCCCAAAACTAACTTCATGGGAGGGCGCGAAGCTGAAGGTGGTGACGTATTGTATTTGGATTGTATTTTTGGGATCATATTTAGATTATTTTTGGCTCGCTTTGGGTTTAATTTCCTCATATTCATTTCAACGATTTAAAACTAAAACGAAATTTTCATATTCACAAATAATATATTTCAGTTTTTTTTTTTTAATTTTTTACATTATTACCGAAAGTTTTGCTTTATTAATGTGCTAAATAGCACAGCTATTATATTATATAGGACCTTAGCCAAACAGCAATTGTTTTATTAGATTCCAGCTGTTTTCTTGATCCAATCAAGGTGAGAAGCAACTTTAGTATATACTTCGGGTGATCCCTTTCCACAGCCCTTAGATCCACCAAATGCTGATACACCAACTTGAACCTTGGAATTTGCCAACACCAATGGGCCACCAAAATCGCCATAACAAGCCGCAGTTTTATCGCTTGTAGAAGCACACAGTGTTTGCGAATGAATTTGAGTGCTACCATAGGTCTTTGAGCACACTGAATTGGGGACGACTTGGAAGTTGGCGAACATTAAATCTTTGTAGGTAGGATTTGCCCCAGAAGTGAAACCCCAACCAGAAGAAGTTACGGTCTGACCATCCAAGGATGAATCGCTCTTTGGTAGAGCAACCGGTTGAATAGCATCTGTGAATTGAACAGCTGGAATTTTGATCAGAGCAATATCGTTGGCATTGGTGTTGATATTGAAATTGGGATGTGGATAAAAGTTGTTGTATTGTACTTTCACTACTTTGGCGGCCGTACGAGTTGGATTTCCAATCGTTATTTCTGCCATGTTAGCACTAAATTTTTAGGAAAAGAATATGTAGAGTTTAAGTAATATATTGAAACAATGAAAAACTTACTAATAAAGACAGGTCGCAGAAGTAAGAACATATTCGTTGCTAATCAATGAGCCGCCACACCATCCCCAACCGAATCCCTCGTTCAAAGACAAGCCTACGTGATATGGGAATTGATTTGCAGTAGCTTTTTGAGCAGTGGCAACCGAGGCAAGGCACAAAAGGCAAGCAAAAGCTATTATGGAATTCATGTTGCTGTTCGTTAACAAAATTGAAACTGTTGTAGAATATTGGCAGTATAAGCGTATTTATAGCAAAATTTTCTATAGGTATGTATTTAAAAACATATAGTATAAAGAGATATATGTACATACATAGATAAGGATTATTATACTATTTGAAAAAAAAAAAAAAAAACAGAAGTTAGAAAGCAAATAAAAACACATGTTCGCTATAGGCGAAGAAAGACGCATTATTTGAAAGACCCATACTAGTAAAGTTTCGACGAAAATAGGCGGGAAAGAAGGAACGAAGAAACTACCACATCCAAATATTTACAATGTTTTAACCCTTGTTTCTTTCACAATAAATATCTCATATTTTATCATCGAGTCTTAAATATGATTGTTTACAATATACCTATCGGGCTCTGGTAAACTTCCCGGAAGAAAAAGCAGAAAAATTATCCCACACTTTAACCTAAATTTCGAGTAAACCCAACCATCTATACGATAGTTTAGAATAAGTCAGTTCTTTCACAATAAATATCTCATTTAGTCGATAGCCACAGGGCTACACTATCCTTGTGACCATAGATCCGCATGACACTACATCACGAGAGCAGCTTAGCCTCTCTGGCGCGACGACAAAGATCTTCCCCCTCCCATTCCAGGGTGTTATGCGATACCGTGCCCATTGGACGTTTGCAGCCGGGAGGCAAATCGTGGCTATAGTCGAACGGAGGATCTCTGATACCGGACCGCCTCAGAGAGTATCTATGGTCTTACCGCGGTATGGGGCTCTGCCGCGGCGGACGACACACTTTCCCCTCACTCTTTCCTTGATCCCAAGCTGGCCTTGTCCGGCAATGGGTCGTACGAACAAGATGAAAAACACAAAACAAAACATTAAACAATCAACAACTTCGTTCACTCCTCAGCAGATAAATCTATAAATCTTTATCAAGTAAGAGTGACTTGATGGGAGCCAGCATCAGCGCGGCTGACTACAAAGCTAAGCAGACAACGGCGTATGCTGAACTTCCATCAATCGCTGCTATGAAAACCAGTCTCTCAACGCCTGTGGCAATGGTCTCACGACTTGGCCTCAGAGATCCAAAGGAAAGAGAAGCAGTAAATGGGCTGTCAGCAAAAGGAGCGACCGAGAAAAACACTATGGGTCCGGACTCCCAAGAGACGTCTCCCCGCCGCTCTGCGTACCTGGAAAAACGATTGGCCGCTAGGATCCTGAAGAAATATGAGGGAGCTCCGCAGGAAACGCTGTCGCTGAGTTCCAGGAAATGTGTGGAGTTAGCACAACTATAAACCAGAAATGTTTTAACAATTTTTTTAAGATAAAATAAGTTGTTTGTTCGTTGGCGGGAATTCGAACAAAGACTTCCCGCGTCATGGCCGTCTGCTCAACCACTTCAATCTTGAGTAAGCTTTAAAAAATAAATTTTATTTCTCAAACCAAAAAGTTTACATTTTAAACCGAAAAATTTTAATTTTCAAACCAAAAAGTTTTAATTTTAAATAAATAAAATAAAATAAAATAAAAATGTGGCAGCTGGCAGGATTCGAACGAAAACGCTCAGAAGTCACAGCCGATTGCTCTACCGCTGAGCTATGACGCACATGAAGTTTTTGTGGGCAAAATTCAATTACATTCAAACAAACCAAAATAAAAAATTTTGACTGCTTTTTCATTTAGATTTTAAATCGAAACCAAAAGAAATTGAATATCTTTGTAGGTATTTGGACGGTTTGAAATATTGTACAAAAAAGTTTGAAAAATTGATTAAACTTTATACGGGTTTAAAATTGAGGTTCATTTTTTTTTATTCGTGCACCCAAAGTTATTGGGGGTGTTACTGGATAGTACTTTCTCATTTGCTGGTCATGTGTCTGCAATGGTGTCAAAGGTACGAGGTCGCAACAAGATCCTCAAGTGACTTGCCGGCAGTACTTGGGGAAAAGTTAAAGAAACGTTGTTACTGCATATAAGACCAACACCAACTGGACGAAGTTAAAAGTCTGCCAAAATACAGCTATTAGAACTGCTACGGGATGTGTTCTCATGCCTCCTGAGTCTCTCCTCCATTAAGAGGCAAAACTGCTCAATCTAAGAATGCACGCGGAAATGATGAGCGGGCAATTCCTTCTGAACTGCCACAAGCCAGGACCTCCAAACCGTCATCTTTTGGACATAGACCCGCCTCCAAGAAACAAAAGGAATCATCTCCGTAAGAATTGCGACGAGATCCGACATCATATTACTCTGCGGAATCATAAGCGGGCTTTAACCGACATCCACACTGAGTCGGTTGATACCTTTGTCCGATCTCGGTCTGTGAGCCCCGTTTCAAACAGTTTTTCACCCGATATTTCTTCTCTTCTAATCGCCCTTTTGAAACTGCACGTTTCCTTGGACTCCCGTTATAGGACTGAAACATTAGCGCAAATTCCGAATTAACTCCGCTTTTGGGAGTTAGCTTGAGCATAATTATCATTATAAATTCCCAAAAATGAAGAAGATTTCAGAAAACGAGATTACTAGAAGAAGAAATTTTACCAAAATTACGATTTTACCGCTACTGGACACTAGATGTCACCAAAAAATAAACAATTCTCAGCGACATCTAGTTTAAACCTCAAGAAATACAACCACAACACTAGATGGCGCTGATTGTTAATCTTGAATTTTGTGTGTGTCAGGGTAAAATTTGGATCTGATTAAAGAAGATTTATTTGAGATAATCTCCGTGTGTGTATCCGTAGCAAGAAGAAGAGTTTGATGAAGATCTTCGGAATGATCATACACTCTAGGCAGGGCGAAGCATTGTTAACAACAACAACAATAAGTTCATGCTATATAGAATATTTGCTTTGCGGCAGGGCCTGTACCTTTAATATTTAGTTAAAAATATTTGGTTGGAACAAATTTGTACTTGGTTTTGCGTAGTTCCAGGTCCACAAACATCAAGAACCTTATATGCGATATTAAGAAGACTGATTCCGCGGTAGTTGGTGCGGTTAGCGGGATCGCCTTTCTTGTGGATTGGGCAAAGCACACTTAAATTCCAATCCGGAGGCATGCATTCGTCTGACCATATTCTACATAAGAGCTGATGCATGCTTTTTACCAGCTCCTCGTCTCCGTGTTTGAACAGCTCGGCGGGTAGTCCGTCTTTTCCAGGCGCTTTGTTGTTTTTGAGCCGGGATGTTTGAATAAGTTCAACTATATTAAAATGGTCGAATTTCGACCTCGGGATATACCAGTATATATACAATTGTAAATCGACTGCTGAGTGGGAGAGCACGCTACATAATATAATAATTAGTTTAGTAGTGCACAATTTTTTTATGATTGAGACGCCTTAAGCGATTCTATTTTGAATTAAAAGGTTTCATTCCTAAGTACATACAGAGAAAATTGAGCCGGTGATGGATAAGAATTGACAGTGATTTCGCCATATCAACCAAAATATAGTTATATCAACAAAAATATCTGTTCATTCAACTAAAATCGCGGTCAATTCTTATCCATTCCCAGCTCATTTTCTCTGTATATATGAGTATATTAAGGACGAATCCAAGACCAAACAAAACACAAACAAAATGTCCTATTTTTTCCATAAAAACACCCTCATCTCTTCTCTCTCAATGGATATTAGGCGTTCCCTAGCTAGAGCCGAACTTTTACAGAGAAAGCGATCCGCAGTCTCTTTGATAGTTATGATGAATACAACGTATTTGAAATTTTTTACTTGAATAACTAAATGTTACTCATACGCCGTGTATGACCTATAAAAAGTGCAATATATTTAATTGCAAAATTTCAAGCTATGCACATTATTCCCTGCGGGTAGGGGGTCTAGAATACGCCCGCGGAAGGTATACAACAAATATCCAGAGAGAGGACAACTCAATAAAACCCGTAATCCCAAGTGTTATTCGTACCGTGCTCATGGGATGAATGGCACCACGTTAGTATGTCCTATAATGAAGGCCTCCAGATACCTGGAAACTTCAAGTTGGCACTATTAGTCCCCGCTTTACGGGCTGCACGACTCGCCAAGGATGGCTTGGAATTGTCCGCAAGGATTCGACAACCACAGAGTGGATAAAAGACATCGTCCCAAAACTAACTTCATGGGAGGGCGCAAAGCTGAAGGTGGTGACGTATTGTATTTGTATTGTATTTTTGGGATCATATTTAGATTATTTTTGGCTCGCTTTGGGTTTAATTTCCTCATATTCATTTCAACGATTTAAAACTAAAACGAAATTTTCATACTCACAAATAATATATTTCAGATTTTTTTTATTTTATTTTTTACATTATTACCGAAAGTTTTGCTTTATTAATGTGCTAAATAGCACAGCTATTATATTATATAGGACCTTAGCCAAACAGCAATTGTTTTATTAGATTCCAGCTGTTTTCTTGATCCAATCAAGGTGAGAAGCAACTTTAGTATATACTTCGGGTGATCCCTTTCCACAGCCCTTAGATCCACCAAATGCTGATACACCAACTTGAACCTTGGAATTTGCCAACACCAATGGGCCACCAAAATCGCCATAACAAGCCGCAGTTTTATCGCTTGTAGAAGCACACAGTGTTTGCGAATGAATTTGAGTGCTACCATAGGTCTTTGAGCACACTGAATTGGGGACGACTTGGAAGTTGGCGAACATTAAATCTTTGTAGGTAGGATTTGAACCAGAAGTGAAACCCCAACCAGAAGAAATTACGGTCTGACCATCCAAGGATGAATCGCTCTTTGGTAGAGCAACCGGTTGAATAGCATCTGTGAATTGAACAGCTGGAATTTTGATCAGAGCAATATCGTTGGCATTGGTGTTGATATTGAAATTGGGATGTGGATAAAAGTTGTTGTATTGTACTTTCACTACTTTGGCGGCCGTACGAGTTGGATTTCCAATCGTTATTGATACCATGTTAGCACTAAATTTTTAGGAAAAGAATATGTAGAGTTTAAGTAATATATTGAAACAATGAAAAACTTACTAATAAAGACAGGTCGCAGAAGTAAGAACATATTCGTTGCTAATCAATGAGCCGCCGCACCATCTAAAACCGAATCCCTCGTTCAAAGACAAGCCTACGTGATGTGGGAATTGATTTGCAGTAGCTTTTTGAGCACTGGCAACCGAGACAAGGCACAAAAGGCAAGCAAAAGCTATTATGGAATTCATGTTGCTGTTCGTTAACAAAATTGAAACTGTTGTAGAATATTGGCAGTATAAGCGTATTTATAGCAAAATTTTCTATAGGTATGTATTTAAAAACATATAGTATAAAGAGATATATGTACATACATAGATAAGGATTATTATATTATTTGAAAACAAAAAAACAGAAGTTGGAAAGCAAATAAAAACACATGTTCGTTGTAGGCGAAGAAAGACGCATTATTTGAAAGACCCATACTAGTAAAGTTTCGACGAAAATAGGCGGGAAAAAAGGAACGAAGAAACTACCACATCCAAATATTTACAATGTTTTGACGCTTCTTTATTTCACAATAAATATCTCAGAGTCTTAAATATGATTGTTTACAATATACCTATCGGGCTCTGATAAACTTCCCGGAAGAAAAAGCTGAAAAATTATCCCACACTTTAACCTAAATTTCGAGTAAACCCAACCATCTATACGATAGTTTAGAATAAGTCAGTCCTTTCACAATAAATATCTCATTTAGTCGATAGCCACAGGGCTACACTAACCTTGTGACCATAGATCCGCAATGACACTACATCACGAGAGCAGCTTAGCCTCTCTGGCGCGACGACAAAGATCTTCCCCCTCCCATTCCAGGGTGTTATGCGATACCGTGCCCATTGGACGTTTGCAGCCGGGAGGCAAATCGTGGCTATAGTCGAACGGAGGATCTCTGATACCGGACCGCCTCAGAGAGTATCTATGGTCTTACCGCGGTATGGGGCTCTGCCGCGGCGGACGACACACTTTCCCCTCACTCTTTCCTTGATCCCAAGCTGGCCTTGTCCGGCAATGGGTCGTACGAACAAGATGAAAAACACAAAACAAAACATTAAACAATCAACAACTTCGTTCACTCCTCAGCAGATAAATCTATAAATCTTTATCAAGTAAGAGTGACTTGATGGGAGCCAGCATCAGCGCGGCTGACTACAAAGCTAAGCAGACAACGGCGTATGCTGAACTTCCATCAATCGCTGCTATGAAAACCAGTCTCTCAACGCCTGTGGCAATGGTCTCACGACTTGGCCTCAGAGATCCAAAGGAAAGAGAAGCAGTAAATGGGCTGTCAGCAAAAGGAGCGACCGAGAAAAACACTATGGGTCCGGACTCCCAAGAGACGTCTCCCCGCCGCTCTGCGTACCTGGAAAAACGATTGGCCGCTAGGATCCTGAAGAAATATGAGGGAGCTCCGCAGGAAACGCTGTCGCTGAGTTCCAGGAAATGTGTGGAGTTAGCACAACTATAAACCAGAAATGTTTTAACAATTTTTTTAAGATAAAATAAGTTGTTTGTTCGTTGGCGGGAATTCGAACAAAGACTTCCCGCGTCATGGCCGTCTGCTCAACCACTTCAATCTTGAGTAAGCTTTAAAAAATAAATTTTATTTCTCAAACCAAAAAGTTTACATTTTAAACCGAAAAATTTTAATTTTCAAACCAAAAAGTTTTAATTTTAAATAAATAAAATAAAATAAAATAAAAATGTGGCAGCTGGCAGGATTCGAACGAAAACGCTCAGAAGTCACAGCCGATTGCTCTACCGCTGAGCTATGACGCACATGAAGTTTTTGTGGGCAAAATTCAATTACATTCAAACAAACCAAAATAAAAAATTTTGACTGCTTTTTCATTTAGATTTTAAATCGAAACCAAAAGAAATTGAATATCTTTGTAGGTATTTGGACGGTTTGAAATATTGTACAAAAAAGTTTGAAAAATTGATTAAACTTTATACGGGTTTAAAATTGAGGTTCATTTTTTTTTATTCGTGCACCCAAAGTTATTGGGGGTGTTACTGGATAGTACTTTCTCATTTGCTGGTCATGTGTCTGCAATGGTGTCAAAGGTACGAGGTCGCAACAAGATCCTCAAGTGACTTGCCGGCAGTACTTGGGGAAAAGTTAAAGAAACGTTGTTACTGCATATAAGACCAACACCAACTGGACGAAGTTAAAAGTCTGCCAAAATACAGCTATTAGAACTGCTACGGGATGTGTTCTCATGCCTCCTGAGTCTCTCCTCCATTAAGAGGCAAAACTGCTCAATCTAAGAATGCACGCGGAAATGATGAGCGGGCAATTCCTTCTGAACTGCCACAAGCCAGGACCTCCAAACCGTCATCTTTTGGACATAGACCCGCCTCCAAGAAACAAAAGGAATCATCTCCGTAAGAATTGCGACGAGATCCGACATCATATTACTCTGCGGAATCATAAGCGGGCTTTAACCGACATCCACACTGAGTCGGTTGATACCTTTGTCCGATCTCGGTCTGTGAGCCCCGTTTCAAACAGTTTTTCACCCGATATTTCTTCTCTTCTAATCGCCCTTTTGAAACTGCACGTTTCCTTGGACTCCCGTTATAGGACTGAAACATTAGCGCAAATTCCGAATTAACTCCGCTTTTGGGAGTTAGCTTGAGCATAATTATCATTATAAATTCCCAAAAATGAAGAAGATTTCAGAAAACGAGATTACTAGAAGAAGAAATTTTACCAAAATTACGATTTTACCGCTACTGGACACTAGATGTCACCAAAAAATAAACAATTCTCAGCGACATCTAGTTTAAACCTCAAGAAATACAACCACAACACTAGATGGCGCTGATTGTTAATCTTGAATTTTGTGTGTGTCAGGGTAAAATTTGGATCTGATTAAAGAAGATTTATTTGAGATAATCTCCGTGTGTGTATCCGTAGCAAGAAGAAGAGTTTGATGAAGATCTTCGGAATGATCATACACTCTAGGCAGGGCGAAGCATTGTTAACAACAACAACAATAAGTTCATGCTATATAGAATATTTGCTTTGCGGCAGGGCCTGTACCTTTAATATTTGGTTAAAAATATTTAAAAATATTTGGTTGGAACAAATTTGTACTCGGTTTTGCGTAGTTCCAGGTCCACAAACATCAATATTTGTTCGAAACGATGTCATTGTGACTTTTTACGTAAACAAGAAAAACAAAAATCATGTTCCGAAAATAGTTGTAAAAAACATTTGTGGCTTTAAAATGTCGCCTTAATATAACTTGTTGTGTACTTAGGTTTCTAACGGTAAATTTTTTAGCAAGTCACTCCCCAGTGTTTGTTTCTTCATATTTTCGACAGTGAAAAAAAAGTGAGTTAAAAATAAATAATAGTTGATAAATTTGTTGAGTTGAAGGCCAATCTTTTAATAAAAATTTGATGTATGCTCAGATAGGTTCGAGGATGGTTTAGACTCACGATTCGGACTAATGGATGAAGTTTGCGTGGCACCTCGTATATACGATTTTTTCGTAGTGCATATCTCTGAAAGTATTCATAATAGAAAATTTAAAATGGGCGAAGAGTTAAATAAGATCATTGCTTAACACCTTCAGAAAGAGAGGGAGAGGGAACAACTATAATATCTCTCAATTAAAAAGAATACATTTTACTATATTTTATCTTTATTATCTGTTATAATTTACATATTTATATACGATAAATATCACAAAAAATTACAATCATGTTTATTATATAGTAGAGATTCAATTTATTTATCTAAATAAGAGCTAAATACATTTATTTCCTAGTTGCTACATCTTAATAATAATGCAGTAAAATGATTGAAAAGCTAACATACATTGAGGTTGATATTCAATTTAATACAATTCCAACAACTTATTTACAGAGCAAGTTTGCTACATTGTTATCCTCCTTAGATTTGGTGGTCTATAATATTCGAGGAAATTTTAGAAGTACATATAGTCGGGGAAAAACGCATTGTACAATTACATACGATCGTACTTAACATGTCGAAACATGTTGTTTATACTTCAAAAGTCATCGAATTAAAATTGCTAATGTTGATTTAAAAATGGATTTTTTAGTTCAAGGTTGTAGCGATCTTAATTTAAGTTTGCAAAATTATGATTTTCAATTGAACGATCTTAGATCAAGTATAGAGTGCTTGATTTAAAAATGCCATGCCTACACTACCCTTCAGGCAAATGGTGACAATTGCCACCAAAGGGGGGCGATTGAACTAGTGATAACGGACCCACTACTAGTTAGAACGACCTATTGTGATGCAGAGGGTGTGAATTTCCACCACCTGCATTAGGTACTCAGAGTAATCCTAAATAGTAGTAGGTCCATACTCACCACTTCTCGACCATTTGTCGTCATGAAATGTGTCGGTTTTCGTCTTTGAGTTTGTTTGTGCATTTTCGGTAGTGATCTGGGCCTTTCAAACAATCACAAGGCTTCATTACTTTTTCAACCAATCAGGAGTCTTTCTTCGAACCCATCACATTTTCATTGCGTATTCATCTTAGGATAACCACATTTTTTGTAGGGTGAGCTCAAAGCTTTAAAAAGAATGCGCTCCTCACATTTCCCACAGTCAACTTCTTCTAGTTCCCGACTTGTGCTAAATTTCGTTGTAACAAAACAATGCTGTATCCCTACATATCAAAAATCTAACTATTGCTCATACACACATATGTAACTTTATACATACCCTACCTAACTTTCGCCTCTTTACCGCACTACACATACACCTCCTTGGTACCTTTCGCCGGCTCAGGTGTACGCTTTACCAATGTTGAAGGTGCCGATGCTCCACCACTACCACCTCCACCCCGCCCATTACTATTGTCGCCGCCCTTCCCATCTGTTGTTGTTAAGTCGCGCGCTGCAGCACTCCCCACAGCAGCCGTCGTCGACGGTGACTCAGTAATACTAAAGGCAGGCTGTTCTGCTGAACGCACCGATGGATTCCGCTCCAATATATATGAATCGGGTAGATTTAGATTCAACTTGGCACTAAAACTGTTAGTACGCGATATTGGTTTAATAGTGAGTATGGCACTGCCTCCTGAACCATTACCATTACTATCATGTATGGTATCTAGATTATCATTACTGCCTATTTCGCGTATAGAAAGATTCGATAGTGAACGTTGTATGGCCAATGAGACTGGTATGGTGGTTAGTAGATCATTCCCATCATAACCGCTAGTGCTGGTTGTAATTGTCGGCATTTGAGAATTACCAATGGATACGATATTCAATGTTCCAGCTGACATTGAATCGGCTGCTGTGCTCGTGCTAACCGTAAATGGAAAGGAAAAGGTGGGCATATTTGTTGCAGCATGTGCTGTAATTGAGAAAGATTATGATCTTTAATGATACTGTATTTACAGAATGAGTGTAACTTACGTGTTCCCACGCCAAAATTAACATCTTTCATATGAGTTGGTAGTACGGCTTGTGCCAATGCCGTCGTTGATGGATGCCCTGGAATCAAAGTGTTATTCGATGATGTACTATCCATTTCTTTAATGGGCGATAATAAAAGTGTGCCCAAAACTTGTCCATTCTCATTGTTAGTGCTCGTGTACGGGTACATGGAGGATTGAGTTGTGCTCAGTTGTGGTGTCATAATGGCGTCTATGGGTGCATTTGAATTTTTGATTTTGTGCTTTAACAACGGGGTGTAGAATAAATCAACTTACCATTTAAATCCTTTTCATTCGATTCTTTGGTTACATCAGGTGTGGGTATACGTGGACGTGTTTTGGGTATATTCGGATTGAGTCCATTAAGCTTGGAGTCTGAAGAAAAAGAGATTGTATGTGTTGAAAGCGATGAACACATGTAAATGATCATAAAAATAAAAAATTCAAATAA
>CAXKVI010000002.1:13416218-13461218 GCA_964058755.1 Campiglossa producta | reverse complement strand
CTATAATGCTTTTTCTAGAACTAGGAGGAGGTAGGTACTTTGGCTTTGGATTACTCTGTTGTCGCGGGACTAATTCGTGATAGAAATTATTATTATGAGCACTTTTATTTTGTGGATCTTTCTCATATAAAAGTGGTGTCTGCCCCTCAAAATATCATAAACCAAGCCTTTCATTTTTAAGATTATTTCAAAAAAGGATTCAGTGGAGATTATAGACTTCGCCAGGTTCAGAGACGCCAGATACTGTACGGCAGCTACCTTCTCTATGCCTAACGTTGCATTGGCACCAATTACAGAAACGGTGCCTTACCGATATTCCGCCTAGCTGTATGAGAAGATCAATGCCGAAAACTTCATAATGAGTACGCTCGAGGCGGTTAACTTAATTTCTCCTCCTGTTCCGAAGGCTATTTGGAACGAGGTTATGAAAATTTAAATACCGAGAGAACTTTTAATTCTGGAGGACCCAAGATATGAAACTTTATTGACTTCGGCTGTCTTCTGAAAACTCGGTAGCTAAATCGCAACAATGGCAGTCGGAAAAGTACCAACGGTTAATAAAACCGGACTCTTATTCTGCCTGTTTATTTTCTTTAATTATTCTCTTAAGATTGTTATTGTTATCTTCTCTGACACATTCAAAAATCACTACCACTAGCCTTTGATAAGTTCTTAGAATCCCACTTGCTACTCACTTTGCTTAATTAGTTGCTTCTGACGCTGTGATTTCCGATTTACAAATTTACCATAAAAACTTGGTTTCGATTGCATTTGCGTCAAATGACCTTGTTGGTGTTGTTGAGCTTGTTGTTGCTGTTGTATACTAACCGGCATGCCAGATTCAGGACTAGAGTAAACTGAATTTAAACGATGACGATTCATACCAGTCATACCACTCGATGAATATGCTGTCGATTGACTGCGTATCGAACCCATGCGTGAGAGTTGTCGTACGAGCCAATTGTTTTTTCGACGCTCCACCATGGGTGTGTCGACACTTTCCTGTTCATAAAATTCAGTTAACTACGAACTTTGAATAAAATATTTTAAATTTACTTACATAATCAGCGTATACGTCATCGACGAGCCCACGTTTCCCGCTACCAGGCACAATATTGGCGTACATGGCATCTTCTTTCTTTATTTTGTAATTTTCTGCTGAACCTTTGGGTTCTTCGCGTCTATAGTGTTCTGAGGCTACGGTGTATGGCAATTCTTTTGGCACTACACATTCCCAATATTGATCGCGCAACAATTCGGGATGTTCTTCATGCATCTCATCGACAATCATGTAGGCTGCCTGAAATTTGAAGAAGATGAAAAGATTGATTGGTTGGACTTGAGATAATGTCGCCTAGATGTTTGTAGAGTTTCAATAAATGTTAATACTGAATATATATATAGTCGATAATGTCCTATCATGGTCTTTTTATGTTTCATAAAATTTTTGGTGGTGAGTCGCATTCTCCGTGGAATGTCCCAGTAAACAAATATTATTTCAAGTATTTATTTTTTCTTCTACCAACGGAAAAAACCAGTTCATAGCGCGTATTCAAGTCTTATTTAAGGCTCATACAGTTTTCTAAATACTTTAAAGAGCGAGAAGGTATGTTTTTTATTTACTTCCTATCATTACCAAAATCTACAAGCGTTTATTGCCTGAGATCTTCGCGCATGTTCCTTTCCCTTAAAAAATATAGCGAAAATCTTGAAATATTCAAAATTACATAATACATGCAAAAAGCTTACACACGTGTAAACTTGCATACATATATATGTAAATAGGGTGGCCCAAAAAAACGAACTCAAAAGTTCACCCCGGGCACCGCTCCATTTTTTTAGAGGTGGGCTCAATATACATACGTCTGTAATTTTTATGAAATTTTTTGATGGGTGGGAAAGGGGTGCTCAATGAACCCTAATTTGGGCAATTCACAAGGGGTGTCGCATTCGTCTATCGTTGTATGTTTCCATGGTTTCCAACATAAATTTTTTGAAAAATAGACAAATAGCACGAAATACTAGAGGTTGTAAATTGCGTAATTAGTTTTTTTAATGGGTTTCTTTGTTGCAGGTGTTTTAAATATGTAAATCAGATGCAAAAAAATATCATCAATAACATGTAGATTAACAAAACTTAATATTATACAGAAAAACCCAAAGTTATACCTGTTTGAAATATTTCATAAATATCACCAAGGCGAATTCATACAGGTGACTTCGAGCGAATTCAGATCTACACACACGCACACACTCCTTATAACTGAAAATGTCAGACAAAGCAACAACATAAGCAATTTGACAGCTACGATTCGATTTTTAAGGAAGAAGAAGAAACCATATGATGGGAGGATGCCACCTGTAATGAATTCGCCTTGAATATCGCCATGGAAAACTATGACGTCCAATTTTCCTACATGCAGGTCTAAATGTGTTTTCCTATCAAATAAATACATTTATTTCTTCCTACGCAGTTGTACTTCTTGCAAAAAATTACCAAAATTACCAGTTTTTAAATTTTTTTCATAATGTTGTATGTCCTTAAGCACTGTCTTGCCCTTAGAGTATTATTTTGAAACTCTCCCAGAATATTTGCTTTGGCGATAGCTAAAAATGTAGGGGGGCCCCGTTTCTGTAAAAAATCGACAAAATTCTCGATTTTAATGTCGTCACAATCGACTCGATTGAAAATTTAAAAAGAAAAATATTTTTTCACTACCTCAAAAGCAAGTGAGAAAATAAATCGACAAAATAAATTTTTTTTTACAGAAACAAAAAAATGAGTGTGACGTCGATATGACGTCAAATCGACTATTTCAGTCGTGGCGATCGATCGAATTGAGTTACAGAAACGCAGTACAGATCTGTAAACCTTATTTGATTTTTCGCTTGTAATATAATATGGGCCACCCTTATGTATAATCTTAAGATATGATAACCAGTTTGATTTGAACTTTGTCGGTAATTTTTTTGCGTGCTTAAAGTAAATTTGGCGATATAAGATTTGTTATTGATTGCAGTGGGTGTGGTGAATTTTTCATTGTTTTAACCATAACCCAAAGGATGGCTGGCATTGAAGACTTTATAAGTAGGGTCAAAGAGTTCGAATCGGCCGTTTCCGATTGGAAAGAATTTTGAAAGTTACCTGTTATCACAAGAAAAGTTCCAATAAAGAAAAAAAAAAAAAAAATGTTTGCAAAAAAATTAGGTTCCTCCTCTGTTTTAAATTAGTTTCAAAATTAGAAAATTTTGATTTTTTATAATCCTAAAAACTTAAATTCGCTATTAAGTTTTGGACTCAAACTTTTTTAAAATTATACTTCTAGAGCACCCCAGGAGTTCTAGATACTACTTCGACCTGCACTTCGTACCTTGTCCATTAGCAAGCCCTAACTGTAAAGAAAAATAATATTATTTTTTTTTATTTTCTTGACTTTTTGGATGTAAAAATTCTCGGGATACTTAGACCACAATACGGGTCAGGATGCCACTAAGGCTAGGCTTTTCAGTGCGAGTTAGCGTATGACGTCACAACTGTGCTGCTCAGTCGGCCATCTTGAATTCATCAATGGCTGCCACCACAACACCGTTTTTTTTTTTAATCTCACTAGTGGTAAAAGTAGAGTACCTATGGTGGCGATTCTGTGGCAACTTATGACGTAGCAATCAGCTGACAGCTTTGACAGTCAAATTCATTCTAACGGTATCGCTTTTGACACAATCTTCTGTCCTTGGTCAAGCACACTACTGAGCAGCGTCAATGGTTTGTATGGCGCAGTTAGCGACAAACATAGCAAAATCAGATTCAGAATTCCTCGAACTCAAACTATAAATATTGATTAGATAACAAATTAATCCTAAAGTCTTGCTTAACATGGGGTCATTCAACATTATCTACCTATTAAAACAGGACCGTCTAGAGGGTTTTCGTCGTTGGTGTTTTCTGTCTAAAGTTAAGAGTATGCCGAAAATTGAAATTCCAAATATTCTTAGCGATATTAGGCCCAAAATCTGATGGTTTAAAAGTTTACTATTAATTCGCTATAAATCAAATCAAATAAAATTTTTTGCAACACCTTGGCTGGATCAATGCTCTACTCGCATAACAACCACAAAAACTGCGAATGTGGTTTTAAAACTTTTGTGATGAACACAAACATATCTACAGAAATGGTTTGTTAAACGCAATAAATCTTAAAACTGAAATTTAAATCAAGGTTTGAAAACGATTACAATAAGGTTCCGGTTTCGGTTTCGGTTCCGTTTTCGTTCTTTAACGTTTATTTCGGTTTCGGTTTCCATGATGGATGTTCTCCAATAAGTATTACTCCTGCTATTTATGGAAAAAATTTCTTCAAAATAAATTTAAAAAATTAACTCTACTTTTTCTTTTAGAAATATATTAAAATGGAATATTAATATGCTTTCTGAGACGGGCCACTTAACATTTGTTTTCGGATCTCGTAAATTTTTTTCGATGGCAGGTTTCCGTCTCGTTCTTTTTCAGATAAAACTAACGGTTATGGTTTCGATTTCGGTTTTGAAAAATATATCGGTTTTAATCGGTTACGGTTACGGTTTGAGTCCTTGATTTAAATACACCGTAAGTTACGTAGCATTTCATAAACATATACATAATCCGACTACTTGACTTACTTTTGCATATTAAATATCTTTGTGGTGTTAGATTTATGTGGTATTTATAAAAGACGAAATATGTTGTTACCATTTGAATATTCAATTTCTTCATGACGTTTTTAAATTTTTTTAAAGAAGATCATTATTAAGTACTCACCTTAATGTGTCGATCGATAAGCCAATTTAATTCAATATCATCATCATCTTCGCCAAATGGATTTATCAAGACTTCAGCAACTTTAAGCCAGCCAACGTAAAAAACGAACTGTAAATAAAATTAAAAAAGATATTTTAAAAGAATTTGGCATTAAGCCCCTTCGTTCTTGAATAATTATCAATATTGGACTATATTTTTGAAAACTAAGCCTCATATATGTAAATACAACTATGGCATTTAAAAGTAGGTCGATACATTCAATATTGTTTAAGTATAATCAAAATTAATTCTGAGTTCAAAAACATTTGTTTTTGAAAGTACGAACAGTCCACTTTCGAGGTACCCATGATCGTCATAGAAATTTCTTAGCTCGTAGTTTCTTTGTTGCTTTGCTATCAAAACCTACGCATGCAATTTAAATATTCGTTCAGGCACTACCTTTCTCATATCACAGAAACTTCATAGACAAACATATTGATTAAGTATTACAACACACACTTTCATATAATACAATATTCATTATATAATTTGAAAAGTATGCGGCTAAAGTAAACCGAGTAGATATGTATTTTGCTTTGAAAGTTTAAATTTCATTAACAACGTAACTCGTAAAATAAACGCATTACGAATAACAAAAATCGCTATGTTGATAACGCGCGAAACGAAGTGAGTTTTGGAAAAAAAAAAAAAAAAAAAAAAATGCAAACAAAAAACAGAAAACGACAAATCATTACAACTCTATCTGATCGCAAAACAATTGTAATAACAATACGCAATTACTCGATCGCCTGTCAATATTGGCATTTTACTTTCATATAATGCCAAATCCTAATCAGCCGATTAATAATGATGGATAGCGACACTAAGGAAATATTTTATGAATTTCTATTTGTTTTCGTTAACTACGTGATCAAATGATCAGTGATAAACTGACGACAAAACAATTTACTAATTAGACTTTTTCAAATGGTTTCCCATTGTGGAAATAGAGAAATGAATAAGCAATCGGAATGAACTGGAACTGAGAATACCTAAGACGGGTTGATAATTAGGTACAAACCGCATACAAACTTGAAATAAAAATAAATCAAAGGCAATAAAATAAAATAAACAACAGAATAAAGTTAAATTAAAAATTAATAACAATAATAAAATAAAAAAATATAATTATTTAAACAAACTCAAAAAAAAAAAAAAAAATATAAAATAAATAAAATAATGTAAGAAAGGTAAAAAATAAGATAAAATATTAAATTAAAAACAACACGATATAAATTAAAAAATATGTAAAAATAAAAAAATAACATAAAATAAGAAAATATAAATAAAAGTAAAGTAAAAAAAATATGTAAAAAAAATGAAATAATTGAATTAAATTCAATCAAAAAGTAAGTAAAATTAAATCAAATATTAATATTAAATGAAATGAAAAAAAAAAAAATTAAAAAAAAAAAATTATAAATATAAAATGAAATAAATTTAAAGAAAATAAAATAGGAGCAAACAAAAAAAAAATAAAAAAATAAAAAAACAAAAAAAAAATAAAATAAAATGAAATGAAAAAAAAAATTAAAAAAAAAAATAATCATACAAAATAAAATAAAATATAATAAAAAAATTAAACAAAATAAACCAAAATAAAATAAAACAAAAGCAAGTAAAATAAATAATTAAAAATAATTATTATTATTAATATAAAAAAAATTAAATTAAGTTAAATTAAATAAAATAAAATAAAATAAAATAAAATAAATAAAATAAAATAAAATAAAATAAAATAAAACAAAATAAAATAAAATAAAATAAAATAAAATAAAATAAAATAAAATAAAATAAAATAAAATAAAATAAAATAAAATAAAATAAAATAAAATAAAATAAAATAAAATAAAATAAAATAAAATAAAATAAAATAAAATAAAATAAAATAAAATAAAATAAAATAAAATAAAATAAAATAAAATAAAATAAAATAAAATAAAATAAAATAAAATAAAATAAAATAAAATAAAATAAAATAAAATAAAATAAAATAAAATAAAATAAAATAAAATAAAATAAAATAAAATAAAATAAAATAAAATAAAATAAAATAAAATAACGTGGCAGTTTAGGCCAAAGCCTAAAGCTCAACAAAAATTATCACGTCAAAGGCTACCAAATTTAAATTAAATAAAAATTAAATAAAAAATTAGTTAAGACAACATAAAATAAAAAAGTGAAAAAAATACAAAAAGAAAAAAATTAATAAAATAAAACAAAAAAAAAATCAAAAAATTAAAAATATATAATGAATTAAAGTACAATAATAATAAAATAAATTTATTTGAACTTAATAAAATTATTTTTTTTTTAATTTAAAAAAAATAATTATAATAAAATAAAAAAAAATACAAAAAAAAATATTATAGAATAAAATAAAGTGAAGTAAAAAGATATACAAAGTAATTATTTACATATTTCACTTACTTGTAATACTGTAAAAAACGGGAAGTATAAGTCCGGATCTTTGTCGTCGTGCATGTTGGGTAACATTTGCCGGCCCACCAACGCTGCTATAAAATAGGTATACAAAACTAGTGTTACAACCTGGAAAAATAACAATTAAACGAAAAATTTATGATTGAATGGAAATGTAAAGGTAAGTATGATAAAAAAATCATAGTATAAGAATACATTAGGGTATGTGCTATGCCCTCATACTAAAAAAAGAACCAAATCAAATTACTGGCTGTTTATTTTTTCAGGTTGGGGTCGAACTTCGACCAATTAATTAGTTCTGATATCTTTTTAACTCTTTTTCTACGTTGATTTTTTCGTTTTTGACAAGTTTCCAAAATAGTATCGTGAAATCACACCAATATAAGAAGCCTGGAGACACTGGAACGGCCCTCCTGTAACTTTGGTGGACATTTTTTTTGTGGCAGTTAAAAAGCAAAATTCAGATCAGACCACAATAATCTAATTTAGCAATAATAGACCTCTGTAATATTAAGGTTTGTGGCTTGTATGGTATTTTTTCTCAATTCTGATAAAATTAAATAATCTTCCACTAAATTCCACTATTTACATAGAATTGAAATGACCCACCCTAATGTATATAGACATAAAATTAATTCAATTAATTTAATGACAAATCAATTATATTGCTTAATTACTACTACCCACCTGCGTATACACTAGCGGCACGCACACTGTATCATAACCAATTAGACCACCCAAACGTCTACGTATATCCGATAATTCCATCAATATTGTTTGTACAATATGATCCGATGCTATTAAACCTTCTTTACGTGCGCGATTAATAATATTTGTTGCCCATACCAGTGGCATCCAGTACTTAGACATGGGACTTTTGGCATTAAATGCGTCGAAAATTTTCGATTCAGACTCGTGCATGAGACCAGCATCCACGAGATGTTGTGTTGTAGGAAAACGACGCTTAACACGTAATGAGATACGTTGTAGGGTAATCACATACGCCAGCACCATATAACGCATTATGTTACGACGCATTAGGCGACCAGTTTCATTCTGTAGATGAAGAGGTTAAAATGGTTAATGTAGTGGATTAACTAGTTAAAATAAAAGCTACTTACATTAACTCCACCACTGGTGTTTGGTATGGCGGCGCTAATGAATAGCGCCAATGTATCAGGCCATGGCAATAATCTGTATTGCTCCCACCAACGTTGTACCACTTTATTTACATAGAAACCTAACACAAATGACATTGGTATACTCTCGCCCTGTGCGCCAAAATATGTGCGAACTTTGGTAAAAATTCTGCAAAGAAAGGTAGGTTCCATTTAAAATCATTGTTAGAAATCTCTAGATGAGACCCTCAAAGCCCTAGAAACTTCCTCTTTACCCCTTTTTAAATTAAACCCAAAAAATGTCTTCACTAAAAGGGTTATATCGTCGCTCGCTTGCCAGAAGCATGAATTTGAAATTTTAGTTTTTGACATAAACATGTTTTTGAAAATTATACTCTCATTATACTCTTTCCATAGATATAGTTTTTACGTTAATATTCATTCAAGTCCTCGAGATACGGCACATTAATTTTTTTAAATTTTCAAACAAATTTTTAAAAATTTTCGTTGCGCTAGAAGCATGAATCTGTAACACATTCATGTTTTTGGCGCAACGAAAATGTTTAAAAATTGAATTTCTAAATTTTGAAAAATTTTCGTTGTGCCCGAAACACGAATGTGTAGCAAAAATGGTACGTGTAAGCCATGGTGTCGGTTGTTGAGTGCAGCACATTCATGCTTTTGGTCCAACGAAAATTTAAAAATATTTAGAAATTCAATTGCGCCAGAAAAGTTAATTTCCGGGGCTCCTTGTACTTAGGAAACCCAGGATTTTCGTGAATCGTAGAGAAACGAGAGGTTAATCACGTGAGCCTATTAACTGAAATCTGAAAAATTTGTACATTCATGCCTCTAGCAAGCTAGCGACGATACGAGTACTGTCATACATCCATTTACGTATATTTGTGATGTGCTATCAGATAGATCACTCAAATCTAATGTGAACGATGTATAGTCGAATTTTTCCTAACACAAATAAATTTTTTAATGATTAAGTCTTTGACAGATTCGGCTCGATTCAGTTTAGGATTTTTGAAGGAAGTCGTTTAAAATATGCTTGATTGTTTTGACTGGGGATCGGTTACTGGAAATTTGTAAGTCTCTCATGTAAAAAACACCCGCGTGTAGCATAGTAGACGTGATATGTAGAAGTAAACTTCTTACTTAGAAAAAAAAGCATACTATCTATACAACAAATCATTAGTTTCCAGTTGATTAATTACACTGTCCAACATAATTTCAGATTTTGAAAATCCCACCGGGTTTCTTAATGGTTTCTGAAGCTTTCGGGGGTACTGAAACCGAATATGGAGTGAGATTTTTCAGATTACCCTAGGTTTTTTCTCCGGGGGTCGGTTTTTAAAAGGACCGGTAGTTGTGAAAAAGAACTTTTTTAATAATTTAACAACTTTTCTGGGGTCAAGGAAGCATAATTTAGTTTTTATATTTGGCGTTATACAAAGTTGGAAAATTAGAAGAAGAAAAATGTTTAGAAATTAAAAAAAAAATTGTTTACTAATGCCGATCTCTGAACAAACAAGAGAGAAAAACTAGGGCGACCCGCAAAATCTGACATCAGATTAGAAGAAACCCTCTGGAACTTTTTGACTGTTGTACAGTGTTACATTTTTTTTTTCAATCGTAAAAAACCCAGAAAACGATTTTAATAATCATTGTCAATTAAAAGAAGATCTAGTCTAATCAATCTGGACGGGTTACAGGTTTTTTCGAAATACATTAAAAAATCTATTCAAATTAGTTTTATCAGCGGTAATTGGTCATAATGTGATTAATCAAAGTCCAATCAGTCAATTTGTTTGATTATTCAGAAATAAATATTTTTAAATATAAATCTAACTAATCGTACATTCATAAACTACAAAAATACACAAATGTGCTTATATGTACTTAAATATTAATTGAAGCATCGTAGCGAATAACGTTCTAATGCTATCGATATACACAAGGAGATTACCTCCAATAAATCTTCTTTAATCAGATCCAAATTTTACGCTGACACACACAAAATTGAAGATTAACTATAGGCGCACTAGATGGCTTTGGTTGTAGTAATTGCGGTTTAAAACCCGTCAGTTTCGTTGTATTTCTTGTTAGATGTCGCTGCAAAATAAACAATTGCTAGCGACGTCTAGCGGCAAATAGCAGTGAACTGCAAAAAATACTACAAGAAATATTCGTTTCGATGTATTTCTTGCAGTTTTTGTTGATTTATCTGAAGAGTGTTGCCAGCGAACATTTTGCTGTGGCTTGTCAAATCCTCTCAATTTTTGGGAGTTTATAATGAAGATTATGCTCAAGTTAACTCCCAAAAGCGGAGTTAATTCGGAATTTGTGCTAATGTATCAGCGGAATAAGTTTCAAAATCAGAATTTGCCAGGAGAGCAAAAAAAAACGATAAAGTCATACTTATTTTTTAAATTTATGTCTCTCATCTGTCTTCTTAACTTTTCACATCTCTTGTGATCTTCCAGTACCGTTACGTACAACTTTCGACGCTTCTATGCAAAATGATGTATGTCACTTTAAATTCCCCGACTATTTTTAAATGCATTTTTACAATTTTGGCTTGTCAACTTTTAGAAAATTTGTTATCTGGATAATGCAAGAGAGCAATACAAAATTTTTTATGCAATGAAACCAGTTTTGAAAAAAAATGACACTCAGAACGTTATTCGCGATAATGCTTCAATTGTTGTTGTATGTATACTTACATTTGTTGTTGTTCATTTAATACGAATCTATAGACTAAATTTATTGTATAATATAGACATAAGTAGGCAATTAATTCACGCCATATTAATTTATAAACGCTGCCACGCCATCTAAAAATAAAAATAAAAACATATTGTTATGGTTAAAATTGCTTAAATTGAACTTAAATTGCCAAACAAGCATAAAAATATAAAAGTAAGTAAAATACGCTATTAATGTATGTGGCTAAAAAACCGGTTAAATTTTAGGAAAAAAAATGCAAAAAATCAAGTAAAATACAATTTGTTTGTATATTGAAATATATTGCAATTTATAATACCCTCTTTAGTGTTAAAAATGACAAGCTTATTTTATGCCAATAATTTCCTGGTTTTAAAAGGTCAAGCTAAGATGGATCTGTCAAAGAACTATTATTTCTTAGTGGTGGCAATAAAAACGCAGGATCGAGTTATCATATCAAAATATTCATCAGTATAGAAGCTTAAGCGCTCTTCGATGCTAAAAAGTGTGGAAACGAAGCCTAGAGCAACCTTACTTGTATCTAGTTAAACAAATTACTACGCTGGTATATATATTGATAATGCTAGGATGTCTATTTTATTGTGTTTATACAATAAAATACATATGCCAGCTTATTTTTAGCCTACCGCATTGTCAGCTATGAACTTGAGTTCGTTCATCAGAAAAGTGATGTATCCAAACAGGTTCATCGCCCATTTGCATATTTATACAAAAAACATACAAATATTTGTACACGGTTAAAAATTTGTACGTAGGTTTTAAACTTTTTCACTCTACATATATGATCAAACCGAATTTGGTTTCAAATTTAAACTACATAGACCAGTTCTCAAAACAATTAGTTAAATGGATATGTTTTCAATTTAAAACCAGAAATGTTTTAACAATTTTTGAAAGAAAAAATTATTTTTCTCTCCTTTGGCTGGGAGTCGAACCAAGACTCAGCGCATCATGCCCGACTGATCTATTACCACTGAGCTACACCACACACATAAATGTTGTGTGCAAAGTTCAATGAGTTGAAAAATCTTTCAAAAATAAATGAAAACGAAACAAAACAAGTAAGGAAAGCTGTCTTCGGCTGTGCCGAAGGCTAAATACCTTTCATGAATAAGCGTAACGATTTTCACTGTTTGATCCCAGTACAGCCTGTGTGAATTTAACTTCCGCTCATACCGAAATTATCGGAACTATCGATTATATGGGGGCGATGTGTTATATTGGTCCAATCTCATTGATTTTTAATATCGACATTCCACATTCTAAAATAGCAATAGTTACGAAATTTCGCGTTCCTACCTATATAATTACAGGAGTTATCTACCAAAATCCGTTTATCGGAATAATCGATTGTATGGGAGCTATGTGAAATATTTATCCCATCTCAATGATTTTCAACATCGATATTTCATATATAAAAATAGCAATACTTACAAAATTTCACGTTCCTTCCTCTTTAATTATAGGAGCTGTAGCCCAAAATCCGTTTATCGGAACAATCGATTGTATGGGAGCTATATGTAATATCGGTCCGACCTTGCTGGTTCCGACAAATGATTCCTATATTCGAAAATGGTGGCCGCATACCAAACTTCAGCCAACTATCTCAAAAACTGAGGGACTAGTTTGCGTTCAAACAGACAGACGGGCATGGCTAAATCAACTCATCTCGTCATCCTGATCATTTCGGTATACTTATTAATGGGTCTATCTCTTCTTCTTCTCATACTTACAAACATCGGACTAAAGTTATAATACCATTTCATGTTCATGAAAGGTATAAAAATTAGACGGAAAAGGTTTCAATTTTAAAACGAAAAGTTTGAAGAAAAAATAAAACTAAAAAAATTGTGACACTTGGCAGAATTTGAGCTATGCCAAAATTTAATTACTTTCAAAAACACCAAAAAAACAAATTTTAGACAGCTTTTTCGGTTAGATCTTAATTTTATTTAAAAAATTGCTCAAACTTTAGACAGGTTTAAAATTTAGGCTCATTTTTTTAACAGTGTATGTAAACAGTGTCGGAAAATTATCAAACAAATATGCATCATAATTATAGCTATAAATTAAATTGTATTCATTGTTGTTTTTATAAGTTTTTAACAAGCTAGATAATATCTGGCAAATGGATTCCACAAGTCAGGCATATTTTAAACTACATGCATACATCATTTGTATTTAACAGAGCTGGGAAATATTCATCAATTAGATATAGATACTGCGGTCAATAGTACACAGAATATTATAACTTTGAACACTTAACGGTAGTGTACGATATAATATATGAAAAAATATTATATTCTTTTATAATATAAATCGAAAATATAAATAAAATATATTACAGTCTACATATTTTATTTTATTTTATTTCATTTTATTTTATTTTATTTTATTTTATTTTATTTTATTTTATTTTATTTTATTTTATTTTATTTTATTTTATTTTATTTTATTCTATTTTATTTTATTTCATTTTATTTTATTTTATTTTTTTTATTTTATTTTATTTTTCTTTATTTTATTTTATTTTATTTTATTTTATTTTATTTTATTTTATTTTATTTTATTTTATTTTATTTTATTTTATTTTATTTTATTTTATTTTATTTTATTTTATTTTATTTTATTTTATTTTATTATTTTTGTTTGTTTTATTTTTAATTTTTTTTTATATTTTTTTTTATTTTTTTTTATTTTATTTTTTTTTTTTTATTTTTTATTTTTTTATTTTATTTTTTTTTTTTTCTTTATTTTATTTTATTTTATTTTATTTTATTTTAATTTATTTCATTTTATTTTTGTTAGAATAAATATACATACCTACTACTTTAAAATACACCTCTACAACCCAATTGCATATTATCCTTTCACTATAGTTTATTATCAATTACACTTTGCTATGTATGTACTTTTGTATGGAATAAAGTTTAAGTCGATTAAGAGCATTAAAGCTTAACACACGTGTTTTTCTTTTGCGGCTTACGCTTCACCTCGGAAAACCTCCAACATAGGTTATGGACCCAGAAAGTCTGGTTTAATTCGCCATTAAATTTGAGTATCGGTTTAATTTATTTATCCGGAGTTATAAAGTTAAAAAATAAAATAAAGACAATGTCGAACTCTCTAAATAATATTGAGAAGTTGAACGCGGAAAATTACGCGACGTGGGCTGTACAAGTGAAGTGCTTGCTAGTGACATTGGACTTATGGCATGTGGTGGTGGACCCTGTTCCAGAAGACGCGGTTGCCAAAGTGCTGTGGAGTACTTCAGATCAAAAGGCTTTAGCCACTTTAATTTTGTGCATAAAACCAAGTGAACTTATACATGTGAAAAATTGTACTAATACAAAAGATGCATGGTGCAAACTAAGCTTGGTGTATAGAGGGCAAAGTGCCTGTAGAAAAGTATCATTGTTTAAAAAACTACTTCAGCTTAAATTTAAAGCAAGTGAAAAATATTCAGTTCAGTTAAATGAATTTTCATCAATAGTGGATGAGCTAAAAGAAGTTAATGTGATTTTGCCAGAAGAGCTTATATCGGTAATTTTGTTAAGTAGCCTTCCCGACGATGTTGAAAATTTTGTTGTAGCAATGGAAAGCCGGGACAGTTTGCCTATTTCTTCTTTGACCTCTAAAGTTCTTGAAGAAGAAATACGTCAAGGTCAAAAAGTACAAGCAAATTCAGAGTCTGTCTTTGCTGCTAATTCGCGAAGTCGTGGAAATAAAAATGACAATCACAAAAACAAAGATTATGGTAGCTCGCGCAATAGTAAAAATAGTAACAACAATTTTGCAAAGAACTATACTTGCTATCAATGTGGAAAAAGAGGACATATTAGAGCGCAGTGTAAAGAAAATAAAGAAGTTGCTGGTTCAGGTAACGCATTTGGCGCTACAGAGACAGTGACATTAAGAGAAAAGTGGATCTTGGACAGTGGGGCGTCATCTCACATGTGTATAAGAGCGGATTGGTTCGAGTCGCTCAAGCAACAAAAACAAAAAATCATATTGGCGTCAGGTGAATGTGTACTTGCCGAAGGTGTGGGTACAGTGAATGTCAAATCATCGTTTGGTAGTTGTCTTTGTTAAATGTACTTTATGTTCCAAATTTGCATTCCAATTTTATTTCTATTGGAAAAATTACGGAAGCTGGAAATAGTGTTGATTTTTCTAAAGGAAAAGCAGTTGTCAAAAATAAAATAAACAGAACAATATTTTGTGCATATTATGAATGTGGTATGTTTTCGGTCAACATTAAACCGAGTATGTGTACCGAAAAAATATATGGGTTGGTAGACGAGGAAAATACTCGTAAATGGCATCGTAGGTTAGGTCATTTAAACACAGACGATCTAAGAAAACTTTCTAATAAAAATATGGTGCATGGACTTAATTTGAATGTGCATAATAAAATTGAGTGTTTTACTTGTGCTACTTGCAAAATCAAAAGCAAAGCGTATGAAAGCCATTCAAATGTAGCTTCGAAAGATGTGCTAGAGTTGGTCCATAGTGACTTGTGTGGTCCCATGTCCATAAAATCGGTGGGTGGTGCGTCATATTTTATGACATTTATAGATGACCATTCTCGGTATACCCATACATATTTTTTAAAACAAAAATCAGAAGCGTTTAGTGCATTCAAAAATTTTGCTGCGATGGCGGAGAAACAGACAGGCCGCAAACTTAAAATGTTCCGAAGTGATAATGGGAAAGTATACATAAACTCCCAATTTAAAGAGTATTTCGCGAAGAATGGAATTCTTCGTCAAACGTCCGTAGCGTATTGTCCCCAGCAGAATGGTGTGTCGGAGAGATTAAACAGAACGTTGGTAGAGATGTCGCGATGTTTTTTGGAGACATCTGGTTTGCCGCAGAACTTATGGGCGGAAGCTATAAATACGGCGACGTACGTGCGTAATAGGTGTCCAACTAAATCGTTGGGTGAACAAACTCCTTATGAAAAGTGGTTTGGTAAGCGACCGTCTTTGTCGCATTTACGAATTTTTGGCTGCGACGCTTTAGCTTTGAGTAAAGGTCCGCAGAAAAAGGGCAAATTTCAGCCAAAAGGGCTTAAATTAAAGTTTGTCGGTTATGATAATTTAACCAAAGGGTATAGATTGTATGACAGTAGTAAAAGGTCTATTACAATTTCGAGAGATGTATTGTTTTTTGAAAACTCGTTTGAGCCGACATGCACTAACAACAACGAAAGCACGATGTTTTTGTTCACGATGCTTTTGATATTTTTAATAAGCACAACAACAACCTAGAATGTGTAAATGAAGACGTGCAAATGCAAAGCGTACCTGAGCAGGTAGAGGGTACAACAGCAGTGAGAATCGAAGAAGCAGCAACGTCATCAGATGAGGAGAGTATATTAGAAGAAGTCGGAAAGAGGAAACGAGGAAGACCAAAACTACTGCGTACAGGTGCTGTGGGGAGACCAAGAAAAGTTTTTGTCGAAGAGACAAACGCAGAAGTGCTGAACTCAATCATCGAATCGCCAAATACCGTATCAGAAGCATTGAATTCTAATGACAGTGAGCATTGGAAAGCTGCAATGCAAAGAGAGTATGATGCTTTACTCAAAAATGGTACATGGGAACTCGTTGATAGACCAACAAATAGCAACGTTATTGGTTGTAAGTGGGTGTTTGCTGTGAAGAAAGGTGCAAACGGTGCAGTCGAAAAATATAAAGCCCGTTTAGTCGCTCACGGATGCTCACAAAAATATAATGTTGACTATAATGAGACGTATGCGCCAGTGGTTAGACATTCGACGATACGATTGTTGTTGGCGTTAGCAGCACAGCATAAACTTCTTGTCAATCATGTTGATATCGTTTCGGCATATTTGAACAGTGAGTTGAAAGAAGAGGTTTATATGACTCAACCACAAAATTTTGAGAGTGAGCAGTTTCCAAACAAAGTCTGCAAATTAGTTAAATCCCTGTATGGACTCAAGCAAGCTGGTCGCGAGTGGAGCTTAAAATTCTCCGATATTTTAGCAAAAATGGGATTTCAGCGTTGTAAAGCTGATAGTTGCGTTTATATAAGCAGAGAAAACGGCGCTTTGTGTTTTATTGCGCTGTACGTAGACGACATGTTGATTGCGTGCAAAGATCAACAACAAATGGACAACATTATAAAAGGTTTAAACAACCATGTTGAAGCTGTAGACAAGGGGCCGATATCGTTTTATTTGGGTATCGAAATTAGCCGTGATGGTCCGAGAGGAGCCATAACAATTCATCAACAACGTTACGTTGACGAGCTGCTGAAACGTTGGGGTATGGAAAATTGCAAGCCAGCAGCAACACCTTGGGCTAATGGTACTGTTTTGGAAAAGTGTACCAAATCATGTGACAATCTTGATGCAAAATCTTATCAAAGTTTAATCGGCGCGCTCATGTATCTGGCAGTGATAACGCGCCCGGACATCAGTCATGTAGTACCAAATTGTCGCAATACAGCAGTCACCCTCATGAAGAACATTTTCGTGCCGCTAAATATGTGCTGAGATACCTTAAAAAGCATCCAGCAGGTAATATTGTGTATGTAGCTAACGAAAAAGATTTTGTTTGTTTCACAGATGCTGACTGGGGTTGCGAGACCAATGACAGGAAATCCTACACGGGCTATGTTTTATTTATGTCTGATGGACCTGTTGCTTGGGAGTCACACAAACAGACAGTTGTAGCGCTAAGTACAATGGAAGCGGAGTATATTGCTCTTTGCCAGGGAACGAAAGAGGTTTTATTTCACCGAACATTGCTAAGAGAAATGGGTTTGACTGATCACACAACCGAACCAACAACAATGCTATGTGATAGTCAAAGCGCTCAATTTCTGGTGAAGAATCCAACTGTGCATAAAAGGAGCAAGCATATTGATATTCGTTTTCATTTTGTAAGAGATATGTTTAATGATAAAGAAATTGATGTTAAATATGTAGAATCAAATAATAATGCTGCAGATGTATTAACTAAAATGTTATCAAAAGCTAGACATATAGATTCATGTCGTTTGTTGAAAATTAAAATGTAAATTTTTCATAATGTTACTGCACTTGGGTTGAGCGGGGGATTGTTAGAATAAATATACATACCTACTACTTTAAAATACACCTCTACAACCCAATTGCATATTATCCTTTCACTATAGTTTATTATCAATTACACTTTGCTATGTATGTACTTTTGTATGGAATAAAGTTTAAGTCGATTAAGAGCATTAAAGCTTAACACACGTGTTTTTCTTTTGCGGCTTACGCTTCACCTCGGAAAACCTCCAACAATTTTATTTTATTTTATTTTATTTTATTTTATTTTATTTTATTTTATTTTATTTTATTTTATTTTATTTTATTTTATTTTATTTTATTTTATTTTATTTTATTTTATTTTATTTTATTTTATTTTATTTTATTTTATTTTATTTTATTTTATTTTATTTTATTTTATTTTATTTTATTTTATTTTATTTTATTTTATTTCATTTTATTTTATTTTATTTTATTTTATTTTATTTTATTTTATTTTATTTTTATTTTATTTTATTTTTTTTATTTTATTTTACTTTATTTTATTTTATTTTATTTTATTTTATTTATTTTAATTTTATTTTATTTTATTTTATTTTATTTAATTTAATTTTATTTTATTTTATTTTATTTTATTTTATTTTATTTTATTTTAGCTTATTTTATTTTATTTTATTTTATTTTTTTTATTTTAATTTACTTTATTTTATTTTATTTTATTTTATTTTATTTTATTTAATTTTATTTTATTTTATTTTATTTTATTTTATTTTATTTTATTTTATTTTATTTTATTTTATTTTATTTTATTTTATTTTATTTTGTTATTTTTTTTTTTTCTATTTTATTTTATTTTATTTTATTTTATTTTATTTTATTTTATTTTCTATTATTATATTAACAGTAAACAAAATATTTGTTTGCCTTTTTCTGAATGAAAAAATTTAAATATTTAATGTGCTAATAACTTTTTGTTAGCACGCATAAGTGCATTTAAATATTCACACATCTTAATTTGTTTAGATAGTATTTATGTAGGTGAATATTCATTTATTCCAGCTCATTGTATAATTCGACTTTATAAATTGTGCTAAAACGTGAGATGAATATATAGCGCTGTCTGGAGGTTTATTTCATGAGGGCGAAGCTTTAGTTTCAAGATAAACGAAGATCTTCATAAATAATTTCATCAACTCAAATCTAGACGAGAAGCTTGGGAGTATATGTATAGCGCCAAATTATTATATATCCCAAAAAACATCGATCAATTATCTCTGAAACCTTTTGAAAAACTTTATGGTTCTCAAGTTGATATCCAACATCATTTTTTACATTTTTCTCTAAGCTTGGAGAAATTTTGATAGCTTTATAGTTCACATCATTTCCCAAGTATTTTCTAACCTTTGAGATATTTTGATAACTATATAGTTTTCAACTTGATGCAATTCATCAGATTCTATCGTCATCAAGTTTAGTATCAGCTCGCTATAAAGCAAAAAGTACCCATTTCTCCCCAAAATGTATTCATAAGCGTCATTGTGTGAATGTTCGAACATCTTTGTAGTTTCCGATTTTTCAACATGAAGTCGTAATTATTATCCCGCTCTATAGCTCACAAAATTCTTACTTATATGTAAAAATGCTAGACCACTAAAACAAAAACCATTTTGGCTTTATGACACGTGCAGTCAATAAAAATAAGGCGACAATAATGTTATTATTATTTTAGAGCCGCTTGACTGAATAATTAGGGCCGCCACGTAATATATATCGACACAGTGTAGTGCTCAATTTTTACTGCTACTGGTAGTTATTTATTATTGTTCGCAAATTTGTTTTTTTTTTTTTTTTAACTTTTTAGGCTGTTTGTCATTCAAAAAGTTCGCAATTATTTACCCTTCTAAATATACTTCCGACAAATGTTGTATGTGTACAAAGTTATACGTAAATATGGGTCTTTCCATGCTAAATCGTCAATCAACGTTTGAATGAAATTTGGTGGTGGGGAGTTTGCAGTGGAGGTCGATGCAGGCAACTCAAAAATTTATCATGGGGTATCCTACAACCTACGGTATTCAAATTAACCTTAGCTAACCTAGTTTAAAATAATATTGAGATTTCGTGTTCCCAAAACTGATCACTTTAAAACATGAATAAGTGAGTATATCATTTAAACAAGTTTTTTTTGACAAGCTGTTTAATGATTAATTAGTTTGTATCTGACTTTTTTTCAAGTCGACTTTCTCAACACATTTTCAATGTAAATTTTATATGATATTGTCGCGCGCTTGCTAGAAGCATGAATTTGCAGTTTTGTCGATTTTGAGTAAATTAGTCCACTGTATTGCGCATTGAATGATCTAAGTTAAGTTATATTATAATCTCAAAACAAAAAAAGCGAATGTTTAAAAAAAATTATGAGAATTAAATAATTTTTTAAGTAATTAATCTTAGGGTTGCCACCTTACCGACTGATTGGGAAGAAATTTGGCATAGAGATAGTATGATTGATTATAAAATTATCCACTTGGGGGATGCCACTTGGGGTGGTTTACAGGGTTGCCACTTATTTCAATTTTTATAAATTATGGAGCAAGATATGCCAATATGGGTATCAAATGAAAGGTATTTTCAGCGACATGCCATCTAAAATATCTTCAAATAGGGTTGCCACCTAGGATTACCACCTTGCCGCAGTATATTTGTATATTTCTATATCCGGCACTATCTCGGGAACAACTTGACCGATTTGGATTGTATGTTTGATTATTAAATTTTCTATTTGGGGGTTGCCACTTGGGGTGGTATAATTTTTGGATTATTTTGTTATTATTTTAGGGTAGTTTTGGGAGCATTTTGAGTAAGTAAAGTTAGCGCTAAATTACAAGCACCGAGCAAGCTCGGCCACTCAGGTACTGTTATTTTGAAAAAAAAAAAATAATAAAAAAAAAAATTTTCCAGTCTAATGTAGGTACATGGATATCCACAATTACTTCTGCTATGCCTCTAAACAAACATTTATGCATCATCATGCACGTTTGTTTACATGTTTTTTTGCTAATTCGAAAAAAATTTTGGATTTTCTGATTTCATAAAGGCTAAATTAAAATTTTACAATCAGATTATATTATTGCGACGGCTGCCACAGTGCTTGAAGCCTAGATAAAACGAAGAACGGCTTAACCTTGAACTCGTTGAAACTCAATTTGCACCAAAACAATAAAATTTATTTCGCCTTCGATCTAAGAGGTTTGAAAAAATCCTGACCTATAACATAAGGCGTATAAATGTATCTCATTTCGCATGGTTTTGAGTTATGAAGTTCAATAACGTCAAATGCATTACTCGGAACTTTTTGGTTTTACAAACAACATCGTTGAAATATAACGTGTTAAATTTAAATGGTTAAGTAATTATTTAGTGAAAAGCCGTTTCGCTTTGTTTACGTATACTGTCAGGTATTGAAATCTGTTGTTAACTAAATGTAAACAACCATACAAATATGTAACTCAAATCAACTTTTGGTACTAATTAATAATATTATAGCATGTGGATAACCTCAAAAAACAGTTTTTTTTTGAGAGACTGATTGATATGACATGTTTTGCCTTTTACTTGAAGCTTTAGAAACTTTCCATATTCCTTAAACTATGTATATAACGGTTGATCTAGACCACAGCTCGCTTACCAATTATAATCAATATTGACTCAAACTCATGCAGACGTAGTAGAAATTATCTTGGGATTGCCACAGTTAGTAGTTTTCTGCCAAACTTGGTAGTTTTTTTTTACTTTTTCGAATTTGGTTGCTGGTAGTTTTTTTTTTACTTAGATATCATATAAAGTTTTTCCCACAAAATTATATCAATTGATGCATCGTCGGGAGTAACGTTTTAAGTGCCAATTTTTTCAGAACCGGTTTATACATAGTTGTGACAATCTACGAAGATATGACCAAATAAAGAAAAAAGTCATAAATGTCACATTTGATACTTTTCAATAGACAAAAAGTTTGTGTGCTACAGCGTGCTTCACCTTCCAACTTCATAAAACCAAAGTTTGGAATATTTTCAACGGATTTCAGAAAAGTATTTTTGCCCATATTTGCCCTACTTGAGTTAATGACGAAAAGTCATTTTAAATTTTCATAAAAGTAACATGGCATATACGCAACAAAAAATTGATGCTGAAATACTAGCGATTAGAATGCTTTGAGAGAAAGTACAGATTTATGTTTTCTAACAATAGAGATGTTTATAATACATAGACTGCTGGTCTATGGAACTGGATCCTGTTGTCAAGGTTATTTTGACGATAACGGACACCAATGGGAAACCCCAAGTGAGCTCAAGTCGTCCTCCATCTATGTATTGTTTCCATCTCAGTCGAGGTCCCCCCTACCTCTGATGCTGAATTAAGGCGACGATAGGAAACCGTTCTGGGCTGGAGCTTCTTTGTTCATTCGCATGACCCAGCCTGCGGTGCCTTTGGGCTTTAATTCGCTGGACTATGGTCAGATCTGCGTAAAGCTCGTACAGCTCATCGTTATATGGAGCCGAACCACTGTGTGCCATATTCAATAACTTTTTTAAAAACAAATTTTTTCAAATTTTGAACATACTATTTATCTATGTGTATAATTTATGATTCTTGGGGGCAAGTGTAATAAACATACATATCTATATAAAAACATTATACACTAGCGACACTTGATAGCATTTTGTTTGTATCAAATAACAATGATTGATATCTAATCTGTTTTAACTCTTTCTACGTAGGCTACTATAAATATTATATACTACTTTATTTTGATTCATTTATTTATGGACACACAAGCGCGCTCGACATGAGTTGTGCCCATACAACCGTGAAAGACTTTTGTTATTGTTTACGTTTATTAGCATTGGAGGATAGGTTCCGCATGAAACGTCAACAGAAGCCAAAACAAAATCACCAAGTTTTGTTTAACAGACAAGTATATGAGTCATGTTTCAAATGGATAAAGGGTGTTTTTATAGGAATATGAATATTTAAATTCGCGAGTAAATAGGGATAGTAAAGGCTAGAAAGTGCTGTATTAAAAAAAAAAACGCGTGTAGCCAGTACATGTGAAAGAAGTTAACTTCTTAAACGACGAAATAACGAAATATGAATAAGGTGTATTCGAGAATTGTTTAGATTCACAATTTCTTACTTCAGGGAAGTGGACCAGGGAACCGATCCAATCGAAAATATCTTATACATGGTGCGTTTTTCTTCAAATTTGATACGTGGATAGAATTATGCCTAAATTAACAGGGGCAAATACGAATGAGATATAGTGAAAGATGGGCGTGGTAGAAGGAAAAAGGGGAATGAAGTGAAAAAGGGAGGGAGATTGTGTGAAGGCGTATATTGGCATATATTGCTCAATATTAAAGAAAGAATGGAGATAGGTGGCAACCCTGTAAACCGCTCCAAGTGGCAAGACATATGTAAATAATCTAAAAATGAATCAAGTTATCTAAGTATATCCCAAATTTTATCGAAATCGGTCAAGGAGTTCCCGAGATATACGAAAAAATAAATAAATTGCGGTGAGGTGGCAACCCTAAGTGGCAACCCTGCTTCAAATAATTATATTTGGAATACGGTCGAAAAAAATTTTCATTTGATACCCATATTGGCACATCTAGTTCTATATTTTAAAAAATTGGGAAACGTGGCAACCCTGTAAGCCGCCCTAAGTGGCAACACCCATGTTCATATATAATCTTAAAATGAATCAAACTCTCTATATGCCAAATTTTATCCAAATCGGTCAAGCAGTTCCCGAGATATATGTACGAAAAAATAAATATATTGCGGATAGGTGGCAACGCTGCTTGAAATTATCTTACTTGGAATACGGCCGAAAATACCTTTCATTTTATACTGGCATATATAGCTTTATATTTAAAAAAAATTGGGATAGGTGGCAACCCTGTTAACCGTCATAAGTGGCAACACCCATGAATTCTGCTCGGCCTAACTATTACAATTTGTGCAATGTTAGCTAGATCCGGGAATTTCACCTCCTATTTGATTTGCGCAGCTTAACATCGTGGTGAAAATCACCTACGCCTGAAAGTCTGCAACATACTCCTGAAAGTCGGCTACAATTTCTATTTCCGTTGCATCAGCATCCATTTTCTCAAATTTTACTCTCAATCAAAACTTCATATCACCGCCTAAGAAGTTAACTTCAAAAACTTCTGGCATTTTCAAAGACTGTACGTAAGGCCCTTTTCTCAAGTCAACTTAAAAATTTATCTGGGCGATAAATCCAATTTTTGCATACAAAAAATTGTATAAAGAATTTAATTTCCAATATGAGAAAATTTTCAACTTTTAAAAATAGTTAAATTTAAATTTTTGATATAACGAGACTCATGAGTAAAAGGCGAGCATTTGCTCAGACTCGATTTAAGCAAGGAGAGTCAGGTATTTTGTTTTTGTAAAAAAGTCACCTTTTGCTTAAAGTAGAGTCTGAGCAAATGCTCGCCTTCTAATATATTACGTTTTTGAATTTAGAGTACGACCCTTTTCAAAAAAAAAAAAATAACCCTATATCTAAGTGTAATTTATAAGAGTGAAGAAAATATTTCAAAATATTTTCTATAGATATTTTTGATATTAAATAATGTGTACTTACTTCCATAGAATGCGCCAAAAGCAACCAAAACTGCTTCCATTAGGTACTTCCCCAGCATATGAAACCGTCATTTTGCAGTTTTATTTGTTTTTAATAAATTTAGCAGCGTCAGTACTAAAGCAAAGAATGAAGTTAAAAAAAGAAGAGTTCCAGAAAGAAACACAAAGGCCGTTTTAAATTTATGAGCCAGTGTGTCGTCTTAAAATCCCAACCGATATAGTTGCTGGTAAATGTGAAGTTGTCTTTAAAATTAAAGGCTAGATGGGAAAATGGCCCTAAAGTATTCAACTAGCAGCAAAAACAACTGTCATGCATTTAAGTGACACTTGAATTAATCGTTAGATAATGATTGATCAGCTGTTGAATTGAAAGTGGTGGTGCAAGCTTGTACAATAATAATTATAACAACAAGATAACAAAATAAAAAAGCATTCCGACTAAAAATACAAATATCTATGTAGCTATGTAGACCGGTCTGTATGATTGCATTGATAATTAATAAATATTTGTTTCGTCTTCTTGCTTGTTTGACAGCTAACAAACAGGTTTACTCTGCATTTGTTGACGTTGACAATAAAAGAATGGATAAGAAAAAAACCACCGTCAACGTCACCAACCAAGATTACTTTATACTTTATGATCATCAATGCTCAACAGGTGAATCACACCAAGATATGAAAGACGTCCACAAGCTAACGCACGTGCACGCGATCACACCCAATAAACCATAATAACATACGGTTGAAACGAACATTGAATACCCAGTATCAAAAAACTTTGGATAGACAAAAAAGTTTTCTGTGCTATAGCGGGCTACACCTATTAACTATAATAAATTTAAATTTTGAAATATTTTCTATCGATTTCAGAAAAAAATGCTTGCCCATATTTGCCTTTAAATTTTAATAAAAGAGAAACAATTAACTAGTTGATGCTGCAATACCTACTACCTATTGGAGTACTGAAGAAGCACTAAATAATGATTTCAGAAAATATGTTCTAGGAAAAGTGATAGGAACGGATATTGTTTATCGACTGCTTGCAAGTTTTCAGTTAAATTGGATTTTAGAATTTTTGATTGGATTTTAGAATTGTCAATAGGATTTTCTAATCTTGCGGCTAGTTCTCGAGTGTGCCTCCAATCGAAATCTAACTTCATGGTTTGTTGGGGCTTTAAGGAACTTTTCACAAAGGTAAAAGGGTGTGATTCGTGAGACATTTTACTGCATTTTTCTAATACAATTTTTCCCTAAAAAGTTGAATTTTAGAAAGCGTCAATTGGATTTTAAAATTGTCAATTGGATTTTAGAAAGCGTCAATTGGATATCAGAACTGTAAATTGTATTTTAAAAAGCGTCAGTTGGATTTAAGAATTGTCAATTGGATTTCAGAAATAGCCAATGATATTTTGGAAAGTTTCAATTGGATTTTAGAAAACTTAAAAAAGATTCAATTAATGTTTTACTAAGTCCAGTTGACGTTTTCTGAAATCCAATTTACGACCTTTAGAAAGGGTAAGGCACAATCAATTGGATTTTAGAAAGCGTAAATTGGATTTGAGAAAGCAAAAATTTAAATTTTTTCTTGGTTTTCTAAAATAAAATCAACGCTTTCTAAAATCCAATTGACAGTTCTAAAATCCAACTGAGAATGGTGTAGTGGCATAGCTAACTTTTTAGGGAAAATTGCATCAAAAAATACAGTAAAATGTCTCAAGAATCACACCCTTTAACCCTTGTAAAAAGTTTCTTAAAGCTCATGTGTATCAACAAAGTTAGAAATAAAAACGGAAGCGTTTTTTATTTCAAGAACTTTCAGTACAAGATCTTTAAAATTTTCGTTGTGCCAGAAACGTGAATGTGTAGCAGATTTATGTTCCCGGCGCAAAGAAAATGATTAAAAAAATTTCGGTTGGCTAGAACGACGAATGTGTAGCACTCAACATCAGACACCATGGCGTATACGTAACAATTTTGCTACACATTCATGTTTCTGGCACAACGAAAATTTTTAAAAATTAAGAAATTAAATTTTTTAATTTTTTCGTTGAGCCAGAAACATGAATGTGTAGCACATTCGTTTTTTTCTGGCACAACTTTCAGAGATTGAACTACACATTCATGAAAATGGCATTCTGGGGGTTCCTTGTACTTTGGAAATCCAGGATTTTGGTGAATCGCAGAGAAAAACTTCCACATGCATGCCTCTGGCAAGCGAGCCACCTAATATTAAAAATATGTTTCTTGGTCTGAAAACGCTATCAACTGTTATTTTTGATTAATTTGAGAATGCATAAAAAGGTTTACTGGGTTGTTTTATATTGCACCCAGCAAACTCGTAAATATGTTTTACAAAACAAGAAGTAAGAATTTTCCTCGATCGTCTTGTAATCGTGCTTTACACCGACTCACTGACGCCTCATTATCGAAATTCCGACACGTTCGCCAGCGATGCAAGTCTTTTGGTTATTTGAAGCGCATTTCAGTGCTGTTGTAATTTTTACATTTTTACTACGTGTATATTATGAAATTGTTTTTTTTTTTCGATTGTAACTGTGACCCTTTGAGTTTGTTTTTTTAATGTCGTATTTATTTTGATGATTGCGTTGTTGAACGTTTTTCAATTTTATATGTTTTTATTTAGGTTTTGTTGTTTGATGTTATTCGTATATGTAGGTTTACCTTTTCTTACAACCACTTACTTAACTAATTTCTTACTTCACATACCAAACATGCACTTTTGAATAATATTTGTATTATTGGTATTTCTGGTTTTCATTTTCAGCTTTGAGCTTGTACATGTTGAGTTTTAGCCTTTTTTATGAATTATTTATTTAACTTAATTAATTTCTTATTTAACTTTTTTCTAAACTGAAACAATCACTTTTCGAATAACTAATTTTTTGGTATTGCACTCAATCCGTTTGATTTACTTTTAATTTTTTGTTCAAATTTTTCACTTAAATATTGTTGTTATAATTTCTTTGCGTTCATCGATGTAACATTTATCAAACTTTCTTTCTTTTAAACCTATAACTTATAACGTTTGGAATTGATAAGAAGCCTCACCCACGGCTTTTCAAATATTAGCCATTTCCGGTTTCATTCCCGTTGTTGATCGGAGGCTCTGAAAATAGAGAAAAAACGGTTTATCGTTATTAAATGTTTAGAAAGTTCCTCGAAATTATATATATTAACTAAAGCAGGGGCCGATCAACGGGAGTGGTTTTGAGGTTCAAATCGCCACTCCCCCCTTGGGGATCCAAAAAGTCACATTTTTCACGGTAATTCACACCAAAATATGTGTTGAGTTCATTTAACCATGTCCGTCCGTCCGCCTATCTGTTTCAACGCAAACTAGTCCCTTAGTTTTTGAGATATCGGGCTGAAATTTGGTGTTCACTCGCCATTTTATGTGGGATGAAACCAGCAAGATCGGACTGATATTACATATAGCCCCCATACAATCGATTGTTCCGATAAACGGGGTTGGGATACTTATCTTGTATTTAACACCGAAATAACGTTATAGTTTGTATAGGTTTTAAATAATGTGACTCATATTCATAAAAGGTACAGCCGAAGACAGCCCTTCCCTTACTGGTGTGTCTTTCATCTATACCATTTTATGTGAAATTACTCACTTTTAGTACTAGTGATTATGATTAGAAAAATCTGACAACAATTATCTTTATCAATGAAATTCAACCATCCTATAATTAAAGATGCTTATTTGTCTTAAATTACCTATTTTTCAAAAATTATTAGCTACAAAGCTTTTTATGTAGGTACTATAAAAATAGTCTGTCGATTGGTACAGTAAACTCTTGATACAAGTAAAACATTTCCTCAGCTGCAAATTGTGTATCTAATATTTTATAAATTTTTTAAAAAGTATCTTTTAGGTTATTTACCGTATTTTTGGAGTAGTTGTTACTATATTTTTTGCGTTACTTTTACTTTATTTTTTAGGTAATTTTTACTATATTTTTTGGGTAATTTTTAAAATTTTTTTTTTTTTTTTGGTAATTTTACCTATATTTTTTGGGTAATTTTTACTATATTTTTGCGTAGTTTTTTCTATATTTTTTGTGTCATTTTTAATTTATTTTTTGCGTAACTTTTTATATAGTTTATGCGTAAATTTTACGGTTTTTTTGTGTTCACTATGTTTATTGAGTGTTTTTTTACTATATTTTTGACCGAATGTTTACAATAATTTTAGTGTAAATTTACTATATCTTTGTGCAATTTTTACTTTATTTTGGCGTAGTTTTTACTTTATTTTTTGCTTAACTTTTACTATTTTTCGCGAAATTTTTACTATATTTTTTGCTTAATTTCTACTAAGGTTTTTGCGTACTTTTAACTTTAATTTTTACCGTGAATTACTGTGAAAAAATGTGACTTTTTGTATGGAAGGGAGGCGCTATTGAACCTGAAAAACAACCTCGTGAATCCGACCCTGGGTAAAAATATGTATGGGTGATTCAAATTTAAAAATTTTGGTTTTTTTTTTGGTCTGACCCCCTGAAACTTTAGGTATTGATGAGAAAATAAGCCTTGCAAAAATTTAGCGCTCCAACTTAATTCTTAGGGGTGGCTATCTTTTTTTTAGTCCTTTCCCATACATTTTATTTGGGGAAAAATGGAATGTAATTTCAATTGAATTTTGTTTTAATTTTTGAAACTTTTTTCAAAATATATTTACATACTCAAAAACCCCTACAAGGCATTCACGTTGACAATAAACTCGAGTTTATTGACAACAACAATATGACTAACTCAAAAACTGCCCCTTTAACTCGAGTTTATGTTCCAACGTGAACGCCACATAATTCATAAAAAATATAAAAGGTTTATTGAGCTCTTATAATTCAAAATTTGTATGAAAATGTCATTTTTTTATTTTTTATGAATATGGGGGTTAAAGTTGAAGCTTTGAAGCTTCCAAAATGGTTAGCCATGTACGATTATCTTAATTATTGAAATAATTACTGCCAAAATTGCTTAGGCGGTTAAGCGCCAATAAATAATGATGATGATATTCTTTGAAGAATATAGCTACCACTATACCCATTTTCTTATCGACTCCCTTCTGTAGTTATTTAATAAACTTGTTATTCTGTAACTTGCCGTGCCATTTCACGACTTTTTATTTAAATTTCAATTATCCGCTAAACAATTAGTATTTGTTTAAGTTTTCGAGATGCATTTCTTTGTAATGACGGCATATGCAAAAATAATGATGAATGGTGTTAGTTGAAGTGAAAACAAATGCTTATTACCTCATACGACTTACTTCTGTTGTTAAATTTTTTTTGTTTTTAAGATATACCGAACAGTATTCGCCCAATGACCAACAGAACAAAAAATATCAAAAGTTCAAAATATTTGATATTTTAATTTTTCTGTTCCTTCAGTTTACCAGTTGAAAAAGCGGAAACGACAAGAACATTTTTTTTAAAGAAAATTTAGAAATAATGAAAGTGGGTGACCGAGCTTGCTCGGTGCTATTGATTTAGCGCTAACTTTACTTACAAAATATGATCCTAAAATAGTCCCAAAATAGTTCTAAAATGATCCCAAAAAGACACGTAAATGTTCCCAATATAATTCGAATTTGAACGTAAAACGACCCGAAAATGATCCCAAATGACCCTTAAATGATCCCAAAATGATTCCAAAATTACCCCAAAAAAAACCCTTAAATGTACCCACAATTATCCGAAAATGATCCCAAAATTACCCTAAAATAATCCCAAAATAGTCCCAAACGACCGCAAAAAGACCCTCAAATGATCCAAAATTGAACCCAAAATGATAACAAAATTATACCAAAATTACCCCAAATTTTTCCCAAAGTGACCGGTAAATGATCCCAAAATGATACTAAAATAATCCAAATATGATCTCAAAAATATGTATACAATACAAATACAATACGGTAAATGGTATCCCTGGGCGGCAAAACTACTTGAAAATATTTTAGTTGGTATGTCGGCGAAAATACCTTTCATTTGATGCCCATATTGGCATATCTGGATAGTCTTAGAGTCAATCTAACTATCTATATTCAAAATTTTATCCAAATTGCAAGTTTAGCTAATTAAAAGTTATAAGATACCTCCCCAAGCTATTTCAAAATATTCAAGTCTCACATCTTCTCTCTTTGCTTTGACTTATTCATACATTTAAGTTATGAGTCTTTCACCTTGGTGAATATTTTCGCAACTTGAGTAAACATGTTAAGTCGCAGTAGAGAGGGGTTTCTGCATGGTGAAATCGCTAAGTAGCCGTAAATAAATTTTATATCAATTCCTCGGAATCCCTTTCATGTCAGTATGTCTCATAATTCGGCGAATAGGCAAAGTGGGACATCACCCAGATGGTTGTTGTTATGGCTTTATTTCACCAGACGTCGCGACAATGAATATAAAAACAATAACACATATTTCATTCGTAATAATAAACAAAGTCGTATTTCGGGAACTTTGATCCCGAGTTGTGATAAAACAAGGTTTAATCTTTAATTCTTAACATCAGATCAGGATTTTCGGAAAAAGGTGTTCCATCACAACACGGACACAGTGAACATTCCAGAATGTGGCATCGTAAATGCTAACTCTAAACCGTTGATATAAGTATCAATAGCTATCTATATACATACATATTCAAAATCGCCTCTCACGGATTAGCGCCCAAAGGTGTTGAATTTCCACACGATAATAATATGTCTACATTTTAAATTAGCTAGTTTGCTTGGCTGCATAGAAACACAACACTATTCATAGATTTAGAAAAACTTTTTAATGGGAATTGTGAATTAAATCAGGCATTATCTGTTTAAAAGTTCTCGTCTTTGTTTATCTAATTTATTCACAGACTCACCTGCTGCCAAGTGCAAAGTGTTTCAAACAATAAAATATTAGGGCAATTCATAAAAACTCAAAAATGCCTCTGTATCCATAAAAACGATGAAATGTGGCATATATAAAAGTTTGTGCCTAAATTTAAAAATTTTTTGGACTACATATATGACCGACCCAAATTTGGTTTCACATTTTAAGTAGACCAGTTTTCAAGAAAATTGGTTGAGCGGAAGGGGTTTCAATTAAAAACAAAAATAATAATTTGTTTCTCTTCGCTGGGACCCGAACCAAAATTTGCCGCATCATACCCGACTGTTCTACCACTGAGCTACATCGCACACATAAATGTCGTGGACAAAATTCAAGCTTTCAAAAATATATGAAAAAGAAACCAAAAATCTAAACCGTAACGTTTTAAATTTAAACTGAAAAGTTTTAATTATAAACCGAAAAGTTTTAATTTTTAAGCGAAAACTAAAAAAAAAAAAAATTGTGTGAGTAGGCAGTACTCGACCCGAGGCGCTGTGCCGCACGCAAAATTTTTGTGGGCAAAATTCATTGAGTTTAAAAATCCAAAAGACACCAAATAAAAAATTTTAGACCGCTTTTCAGTTAGATCTTAAATGAAAACGAAAATAAATTGGAATTCCTTGAGCCAGATACGCCAATATGGGTATGGAATGAAATATATTTTTGGCCGAATACCAACGAATATATTTTCACGGCATTTTATTCATTTGTTCGTATGTACATCGACGATTATCTCAGGAATGGCTGAAGCGATTTGCATTAAATTTGGCATATCATTTCATTTTCAGGGTTGCCCTTATGTTTTTTTATATTGGAAGACATGCAAAGATGGGTATCAAATGAAAGGTATTTGCTGTCGTGTACCAGAAAAGATATTTTCATGCAGGGTTGCCTCGGGAACCTATTGACCTTTGGACAGTTTGCAGGTTTGCCACCTATTTAATAATTTTTGTAATAATGTAAAAGATGGATGACCTGTTCCTCCTGTTTGTCCATCTCTAGTTTATATCCAATGATTGAATGTCTCGAGTTATTCTACGCATTTTGCTTACTAAATCCTTAAATCCAATGATTATTGATCGTAAATTCAAAGCAATAATTATTACTATTATAATACAGAGAAACCTCTCCTAACGGACACCTCTATTAACCGAACCTCCCTTGGGCGTAGAGTTTTCATGCAGTTTTTTAAGTGCAGTTTTTTAAGGGGACGTGAGCTCGTCATCTAATCTAATCTTGGCTTGGACTATTTTGTCCGTTTCGTATCAAGTGCCCACTCCTATAACCGCTGAGTGTCCGCCCAATTGAGGTTTCACTGTGGTTTATGATGTTTAACTAATATTTGTTTAGAATAGGTTTCAATTTGTCTCATACTTGTTCCATTTCAATTAACTTTGGTTGTAAAATTTGATTTAAACACGATTACCGCTTTTTGAAAACTTATTCGCACAAGCCATAAAATATAATGCTTTATGCCAATTCAGCTAATTTGCAATAAAAAATGGCACTTGTACAAATAATAAAAAAAAAATTTTAAATAATAAATACTGCATAGAAATTGCTTAAAAACAGCTTTTGAAAAAACAATAAAGCATTTTACTTAATACCTTATTAATAATCAGTTGAGTGTATGTATGACCAACTTTTTTTTTTAATTTTTGTATTTTATGTATAACATTTCTATTGTTCGCTAATACTTGGCACGACCTTCGCGCTTAGATCTCCACCCTTTATATTGTTTTTTTTTCACGGTTTATCAATATTTTTTAAAACTGTTTATTGCACTTGGCATTTGCTGATATTCGTAAGTTGTAGTTAATGTCGTCCTTGTATAGCTTTTAAACAAATTATAATAAAATTATGCCTATCTTAACGATTCAGGCGCATCTGATAATTACATAAGTACATGCATTTATATTTAGGAAATTCCAATAATATAATGGACTCGGAAATTAATTAATGCTGATTATCACGGTATGAAACCAACAAAAAATCTCAAACTGACAATCTCAAGATCATTGATTGAAGCTTAGGTTATTTTGACCCTTTTGATCGACAACTGAGGCCAATTGAAATCACCAAAAAAAGTGTGTCAGATGAATTTTAATTTACCCAGCGTACTTATACTAGAACACGGGTATTATAATTTTGCCCAAATAACGGTATTAGGTAACGGCACAAAATAAACGAGATTGATACCGTTACCAAAGAGAATATATCAACAAGAGCCGTCACTCGTTATAAATGTAAGGAAAAAGATGGATGCCGTTTTCTTTCAGGGTTTCGGTAATTTTGTTTTCCTCAGTTTTGTAAATTCGACAGCTGGTAAATTTTTATTTCGACTCTTGTGTTATTTCAGTTCTCGTCTATTTTCTTTTACACATTTTGTTTTGATTAGACAATAACATATTTATATCGAAATTACCGAAACCCTGAAAGAAAACGGCATCCATCTTGTTCGTTGCTTTCATAACGAGTGGTGGCTCTTGTTGGCCGTTACCTTAATTCACAAAGGCCCTAATTGACACATTTTTCAAAAACGACTTTTTCAAATATTCAATTATGATTTAGTAAAATACACACTCACTTCAAAATGTTAAGGAGTTACTAGCAGTAATAACGGAGATATTCCATATTTACAAAGCATTATTTGCATGCGTTCAATGTAAAAAAATTTTTGTTTTTTTGCTTCTCCTGCGAATTTTTTTTATGTCTGGTAAAGCCTTTGTGAATTAAGGTAACGATGTAAAGTTCTTTACATGAAAGTTCTTAGGTTGAAAAGAGGAGTTGATTAAGGCATGTCCGTCCGTCTGTCCGTCCGTGTACACAATAACTGTAGTAAAAATTGAGATATTTGCATGAAATTTGGTATACAGATCACTTTCTGGCCAAGGTAGCTTGCCATTGAAAATGGGTATCGCCACGGTATACGTGGATAACGATCTGGCCTACACTATAATGCACACCTTTTAAGGGGCTCGAGTGCCTCCTCATTCATAATGAAAACGACTTATCTATCAGGCCCTACCGCATTCCCGACCAGATTGACACACCACGTATTCATTTTCCGCGGCATCGTGATAATTCTACCAGGCTCTACAGGAATGGCAGGAATCCCTGCCCTTGCCCTTGGCCAAGCCGGAATGTCCTTCCAGCGACGACCTCGATTTTTCTCCTTCGTAGACTTCACACAGTCTTGCAGCTGCTGCCTTGTACAGTGCAACAGTACTTGGGATGGGGTTTTAACTCTACGTCCGATCTCTGGCGTTTGAAAGGGTTTCCGTTTATCCTCTTTGGCACATACATAACTGCTTTGGAAATCCGGTATCACAGATTGTGGAAACTCCACAGACTTTCTGGAACTCGGCGACATCGTTTCCTGCGGAACTCCCTAATATTTCTTCAGGATCCTTGCGGCCAATCGTTTTTCCAAGTACGCAGAGCGGCGAGTAGATGTATCTTGGAAGTCCGTACCCGTAGTTTACATCGCGGTCGCTGCTTTTGCTGACAGCTCATTTCCTGTTTCTCTTTCATTTGGATCTCTTAGGCCAGGCCGTGAGACCATTCCCACAGGCGTCGAGGGACTGATTTTCATACCAGCGCTTGATGGAAGTTCAGCATGCGCCGTTGTCCGCTTAGCTGCGAAGTTAACTTCAAAAGTACTTACAAAACTAAGACGCCGAAAATGATGTAACAGTTACCGACAAATCTAAATGGGGCCGTTAGAAAGAGGTAAAGATAACCATTCATCTCTGTTGAAATCAGTCAAAATCAATCAGGAAGTCAAACATCATTAGTGAAGAATTAGAGAAATCATTTGCGGGAAAATGTTAACGAAAACGAGAAGTAAAGTTTCGTTAGTATCTGCTCAGGCCCGTGCGCAGGAATTTGCTATAGGGGGGATTTTGAACTTTTGGATGCTCCGAAGGTTGTGACTTTTGACAGTTTGTATGAAAAAATTCAGTCGTTGAGAGCCAATAGGGGCGGTTTAAACCCCCAAACCCACCCCCTGCGCACGGGCCTATCTCTGCTACATGTAACTTAATCACCGTTATCTTTACATTTACTTAAACCACTTCATACTTCAGCATGACTCATACTAAGTAAACAAGATCTACCTCTGATCGCCAGCAAACCTTTGCACTTCAATGCGCCATTTAGCCATTTATATGCACATCGGACAGGTATATTTATACTTGAAGTACGAGTACATAGGCGTAGTCATAACGTGTATGTAAATATTTATAAATTTTAACTTTGTGTTGTGGTTGTAAAAAAATCATTGTTATCTGACTTCACTCGTGAGCTTATTTAGTTCAAACGTGAAGTGATGTGTTTACACGACATTTTTTTGTTGTTATACCAAGTTGAGCTCAGCAAATGGGACGTTGTTACCTTGACCGAATATGTTCGCTTTTAGTCTTTAATTTTAATGGTCACTTCTATAAAATCAACTATCCTTCGTTCAGAAGTTTGGAGCCAATTGGAGCAACCGCGTGATTTTAGATCTGCCACCAGGTCGCCGTTGTCATTTTGACAGAAGTCTTCTCTAACAAGGCCACTCCGACATAATCGGTTTAAGGGCTTGTTAGGGGACTTTATCAGCAGTGTCTGTCATAAAGAGATATGGCTACAAGCGGGCATATGTCTTGGATCAAGCGGCTCGCTGCATAAATGAATAATTTAAATCCAACTTCCCGAGAAAAGGTTTGTGCGTAGGGTTTGGGACCCACCACATAAAACAAAATTCCAATGAGATGCAACAGCTCAGCCTCCAAAATGCCTAAAGTTGCATGTGAGTTAAAAAATCGATGCTTGCCTTTTTCAAATTAGCAAAAATATATAGTACACATAAATCAGTAAAACACGCGTTTTCAAAACTTGCGTCATTAACAAAAATGATTAACTGCTATACTTGGAGCAATAGAATGGAAAATTGTAACTAATTAATTTGTATAGGTGATATACAATTTGTTTTTGTTTTACGCTCGAATGAGGTTAGTGATAGTGAGACTAAAACGGAAACAAAGTAAGGAGAGAAAATAAATATTAAAGGTGGATTAAAAAAAAACGCGAAGCAATAAAAAACTTATTCAAACAAACAAAAAAAAGTTTTAGTGAAACAAATCAATCCATCCAATTTGATTAAATTTTATAGCGAATATGCTACCAAATCACAAATTTCGTCAGCGACCATATAGATTAGATAAGATATGGATAGAATTTCTCGTTTCTGCTGATAAAGTTGACAGCCCTCAACTGCAACAGCGAGATGGATTACCCAATTAAAGTACATACATACATATTTCAGATCGAAAACGACGAGCATACTGGCAGTGAGTTAAAAGAACTACCCTCTGAACAAACGTCTCGTATTTTCTTTTCTGTTTTCCTTTCTGCCTTACTGTTATTTTTACTGCCTTCCTTGCCTTAAAATAACTATTGCTTGTTTACCTTGTTTTCTATATTCCACTATTTTCTGTTATTTTCAATTATATTCTTTTTCATTTGTATATTTTATCTTATTTTATTTAACTTTTTTTATCTCTACATATAGTAAAATTGTAACAGGTCGATGTTTGTACATGGCAGATATCAACAAAAAATTGATTGGAGGAAGCATTATCAGGTGAGTAGAATCCAAATCAACCATTTTAAAATTTTTTGTGTTTCTGTCTGTCCGTATGTTTGTGGCCGTATCACTCTGAAAGTAATCAATGGAATTGAATGAAACTTTTTTCGTTGGATTGCTCGACGCTCAACTTAAAATTTAAGATATTACTTTTTTCGATATCTCAACCGGTTTTGGAGTTAGCGCCCAATATGTGGACCATGTCTGTCTGTATGTTTGTGGTTGTGACACTCTGAAAGTACTGAATGGAATTGATGTGATATGATGTGATGTGATGATGTGAAACGAGATACCGACAGTCACTACTAGAATTAGAACTCGGAGTAAAAAATGATTAAGGTAAGAATTGTGGCGGCTTCCAAGCCATGAACAACGGTGTATGGCTCATTAAAATCGGACTTAAAATGGCGACGTAGTGTCAAAAAAAGTAAATAGCCCATCGGGGGGGCGTGGCAAAAAACAAAAAATTTTTGGGATCGCCTTCAAAATATCTTTAATCCTAGGGGTGGACTGGAAAAACTTTTTTGTCGATCCACCCTAATACACACTCTTATTTTCCTACTGGGATTTTTAACATTTCGGTACAGACACAAACATACACTTGTTCAACTCAAAGCAATCTATTCGCTTTAGCTGAGATACGAATGCACAATCGGTGAAGAACAAAACGGCTCACAAATTCAATTGTTGCAGCTCGCCCCCCTCGCTTTTGTTTATCTTTTTGTTTGTCTTTTTTGATCAATAACTAAACAGGTAATTATGTAGATGTATATTGGAACGATTTTTCGAAACTCCATTCGAGCAATATGTATTTGTTTTACATTTCATGTTCAGAGTGATCTACTACACATATGTACCTACATAATTACTGAGTTAATTTGGTTTTGTGTTTTTCCGACAGGGTGGATACTAGATGTATATTGAAGGACAATTTGCTCTACAATATTTCCGTGCCTTGAATTAGGGCTATTTGGGTACCAACATTAACACCGAAAATAATATCAGTCTAGAAATCCAACGGAGAATCACTCTTGCCAACAAGTGTTACTTTGGACTAAGTGGACAATTGAGAAGTAAATTTCGCTCTCAACAAACAAAGATCACGCTCTATAAGTCTCTCATTCTCTCATCATACCAGTCCTGATGTACGGCTCGAAATGAGATGGCCCTTGGAGTATTTGAGAGACAAGTTCTCCGAAAGATTTATGGTCATTCCCGTGATGCTAACGGCGAGTATAGAGGAAATTTAACGACCATAGTTCAGAGAATTAAAGCCCAATGGCTCCGCTGGTTGGGTCATGTTATGCGAATGGGCAAAGAAGCTCCAGCACAAAAGGTTTTTCTATCGGCACCCGAATTCGGCAGCATAGGAAGGGGGAGGTCTCGACTGTGATGGAAACAACAAGTGGAGGATGACTTGAACTCCCTTGGGGTTTCCATTTGGCATCAGTTATCGATAAAAAGGAATAACTGCCGTGCTTTGATACGAAACGGCCAAAATCGCCTAGATTAGAGCTAGGGCAAATAAGTTGATAGACTTATGCATTCTTATTTTGGTTCGTCGAGATAGGATTTCACTTCTGCACTGCGTTTGTGTAACTCAATTCGATCGATCGTCTCGATTGAAATAGTCGATTTGACGTCATATTGACGTCACAGTAATTTTTTTTTGTTCCTGTAAAACAATTTTTATTTTGTCGATTTATTTTCTCACTTGCTTTTGAAGTAGTGACAAAATTTTTTTTTCAATTTTGAATCGAGTTGAGTGTGACGACATTAAAATCGAGAATTTTGTTGTTTTTTTTTACAGAATCGGGGTACTGAATTTTTTTGTTTGATGCCCAAAAATCGTATTCTTGTCCTTACGGCACCCAAAAAAACCTTTTAAATTTCTCTCGGCATGTTTGTTCGCGAATCACTCACAAAACGCTAAATGGAATTGGAAATGGGCGAAATCGGATGATAACCACGCCCTCTTTTTCGATATCGAAAATTTTGAAAATCTCATAAATTGACATATCTCGGTTGCTGAAATGGCTAAAATGATATAATTTTATAGGTGAATCCCCCTTGATCATTATATAATGATTTTTTGATAAATTTTTTTAAGTGGGCGTGGCACTTCCCGCTTTTAAGGAAGGTATTTTTGAAAATTTTTACTGGTCGTAACATTTAAACTGAATACGATGGAACTAGTGTCGTTGGGGGTATACCTGATGAAATTGGATAAAATCGCGCTGCAACCATGCCCACTTTCCGTATCGAAAATTTCGGAAATCACCTAAATTGACATAATTCAGTAACGGAAATGGCGAAAAGGTGGGATGAGCCCCCTATTCGTAGTTTTATGATTTTTTTATAAATTTTCAGCGAGCCATATTTGAAAATTTCACGGGTCATAACCTTAAAGCTGATTACGGTAGAACGATGAAATTTGGTACAAGGTATACTAGCATAATAGGGAGTATACCGCCCACTTCCGAAATGGAAAATTTCGAAAAACATATGAAAACTAGCGCTGGGTTGTTTAACTGCTTTTTTGAAATTTCCTACAGGGCGTTTCTTGGTACGTAGGCACTTACATATAAACAAATTCTTGCACATTAAACGGTTGTTACTCTGCGAGGCACCGATCTTTCGACAGCTGTTGAATATTGTTTCTGGTGTAAAGAAAGAAATGTTTGTCTAGCTAAAAATTGCCGCCGAAACTAAGCAACTTAAGTAGGTACTCTTCTCTCTTCGGCACTGGCATCATCTCATACACACTTACAGTCGTATATACCAAAAGTGCTTATGCAAATATGTATTACCAGTATATACAATTGTACAAGGTTGAAATATAAATTTGCTCATTAAATACTTGCAAATATTAACATATATTTTTTTTAGGTTAACTAGATTACTTTTACACATACGCATACAAACACACACCTTTTTAAATTTACGCCGCTCACTTCCGATTCACCTAATTTTTACAATGGCGTCAAAATTTTTGCAAAAAAAATCAACAAAACTCTTTCACAATAGCAGCTGTAATAATTTGTATGTATTAATTGCTTTTGCTTTTGCATATTAATTTCAGGTTCTCATTTCGTTTTCATTAAAATTTATTATAAAACAGCAAATGCTTATAAAATTGATCAAAGAATTTGGTTATCGTATTGACTTTAAATTTACATTTTGCACTTTGATTTTCATATTTTGTTTAAATCTTTCATTTTCTGCTATTCACTCATACTTTAAGATATTTTTTTTTTTTTTTGTATATACATATTTTTTTGTTCAACGCGCTTTAAGTATTTGCTTAAGCGGGCTACTCACCTGCCAAGAAATGCCTCAAGAAAAAAACGAGCATATATTTCTTGTGCCTGGTCAAGAAATTTTGACGTTTACCAAATTTTCCATTTTTTTGCAAATTACTCTTATAAAAATGTACAAAATATGTTTAGCGAAATATGTACTCATCTTTGCGGTGGATCTGCACGTTTACCTCAAGAAATATATACGAGCATATTTATTTCTTGAGGTAAACCGGCATTGCCAACCATCGAAAATTGTAGTATTTTTTCTTATGAGCTGAGTATTGGCTCAAGAAAATCTGACGTGTGAAAACAGTTCTTGACCATTTCTTGAGCGTTTTTTTATATGGAGTTTGACATTTCTTGGCAGGTGAGTAGCCCGCTTTACGCGTAAAGTTTCACTTTTCGCCCCAACTCGATCGCTTGCTAGCCGCGCTAAAACTGCGCTCCAACTCGTCGGGAGAAATGCTCTTAACGTCCAAATATGTAATAAAATCTGAGCTTACATACTACCAATGTATCAACACATACAATAACTGATTGGTTGTGTGGTTGCATTAACTCGATATCAACCTGGCTTACAACCCAGCAAAAAATTGTGTAAGCGCTTGTAAGCAGCAACGGCGGATGAACCTTGTAATGTGCTTCTTTTTTTTTTAAATATAAGGGATGGTTCTAGGTGATTGACATTTTGCTCACGTCTCAGATATAACCTAATCTTAGCTGGCGTCATTTTTTGTCGCTTAACCGCCTAGGCGATTTTGGCCGTTTCGTATCAAAGCACGCCAGTTGGAAACCCCAAGGGAATTCAAGGCATCCTCCACTTGTTGTTCCCATCTCAGTCGAGGTCTCCCCCTTCCTCTGCTGCTGATTTCGGGTGTCGATAGAAAAACCTTCTGTGTTGGAGCTTTTTTGGCCATTCGCATAACATGACCCAGCCAGCGGAACCTTTAGGCTTTGATTCGCTAAACTATGGTCAGGTCTGTGTAAAGCTAGTTCAACTTCCATACTCGCTGTTGGCATCACGGGAAGGACCATAAATCTTCCGGATAACTTTTATCTCACATACTCCAAGACCATTTCATCTTCTTCTGACACTCTCTATGATTCCGAGCCGTACATCAGGACTGATATGATGAGAGACTTATAGAGCGTAATATTTGTCGTGATCGCGTGATCGAGAGAGGATTTTACTTAGCGCTTACTTAGTCCAAAGTAACACTTGTTTGCAAGAGTGATTATCGGTTTTAATACTGGTTCCCAAATAAAATAAGTCCCTCACCGTTTCAAATTTGTAGCTATCAAGGCTGCCAAGGCGCAGGTATGCCGATTCTTTCTCTGATGACAACAGATACTTCGTCTTGTCCTCGTAAGATTGTACCATTGCGGTTTAGCTCTGCTGCTCCAATTATCTTCTCCAGCATCAGGTTGAAGAAATCGCGCGAAATGGAGTCGCCTTGTCTGTATTGGTAGAAATCCCATCACTTTTCCTAGAAAACATAAACCTGTGCTCCCTTTTAAAGCATTGAAAAATTTACTATTGGCGCATCAATTAATTGTTTCTCTATGTCTACACATTCGTTTATATCAAAATGTTACGTATACGTCAAGGCCCTTTCGTGAAATTTTAAAGTAACTTTTCGTCATCTAATCAGTGGGGGTGAATACGGGCAAAAATATTTTTTAGGAATCGATAGACATTTATACAAACTTTCATTTTATTGTAGCTAGAAGGTGTAACACACTGTAGCACACAAACTTTTTGTCTATCCAAAGTAGCAAAGGTAGCATTTATGTAGTATACTTTTTGCTGGCTTTTATATGTTTTAATTTTTGGCCGATTGGAGTGATTTTTTTTTATTTAACAATTGAAGTGCTGTATTTTTTCGTAAATGCTATAGTTCTTCCGCTATAATTACTTTTTTCAGTGCATTATTGCAAAAACAAGCAAACAAATCGACTTTACCTTCTTATTTGTGAAGTCGTCTACCCATTATTTGGACAAGTGGACTACCAAAGTTGGATATTTGTATGTAGGTTATTTTTGGCTTTATTTGAACATTTGCACAGCTGAGGCTAGTTTCTCTAAAGCTACATCAATATTTAGAAATATTATAACAATATGGTATTCTAGCTTAGTGTTATTGTTCTTAGTTTTAAGTAAATACGTTTAGAACAATAAGTTAATAAAAAACAAGTAAGGAAGTCTAAGTTCGGGTGAAACCGAACATTACATACCCAGCTGTGCACATAAAGTGGGCGTGATCGTTCACCGATTTTTCTTATTTTCTGTGGTAGTACTCTACATAAACATAACATGCCTGGTACCTAGTTTCGTAAATCTATCTCACACCGTTCTGAAGTTGTTAGCAGTCGAATTTAAAAATTGCTTGACTCATAAGTGGGCGGTGCCACGCCCACTTTCCAAAATTTTGAAAAAATTATGTAAAGAATATGAAAGTTGATGTATGTACCAAATTATATTATTATAGCGAAATCAGTTAATTAGATATGGACTTTTCAATATTTCCACCTCCTTTCAATATAACTTTTATGAAAAAGTAGGCGTGGTCGCGAAGCGATTTCGTTTATTTTCTATAGCTGAATTTACCACAACAATAGTATGACCTCTACGAAATTTCGTTATACTAGCATAAACTGTTCTGAAGTTATTAAGAGTCAAAATTTTAAAATTTCTTCAAATATACGTGGGCGGTACGACGCCCCCTTTTCAAAAATTTTTATAAAATCGGCCTTAGAACATCTAAATCAATACATATTGCAAATTTTATCATTGTAGCTGCTTCTAATATTGAATTAACCCATTTTATACGTTTTTCGAAATTTTCGATATCGAAAAAGGGGCGTGGTTATGGTCCGATTTTACCCATTTTCAATAGCAATGTATTCTGAACCCAAATAAGTACGCATGCCAAATTTGGTGAAGATATCTCATTATTTGCTCAAGTTATCGTGTTAACGGACAGACGGACGGACGGACGGACGGACAGACGGACGGACATGGCTCAATCAAATTTTTTTTCGATCCTGATCATATTGATATATGGAAGTCTATATCTATCTCGATTCCTTTATACCTGTACAACCAACCGTTATCCTAACAAAGTTATAATACCCTGTGTACAAGTACACCTGGGTATAATAAAAGCAAATAAATTCTTTATAATATTTATTTCTTTGAAAATTATGAATGATAAAAGGCGCTAGTTATATACATATTAATAAAAGAACAAACAAACAATGATAATTATATTAATAGCTGTCAAGCAAGTAAGTTCGCGAATACGTAAAATAAAAAATTATATTTTTTTTATTTTATTTTATTTTATTTTATTTTATTTTAATTAATTTTTTATTTTTTTTTAATTTACTTTATTTTATTTTATTTTATTTTATTTTTTATTTTATTTTATTTTATTTTATTTTATTTTATTTTATTTTATTTTATTTTATTTTATTTTATTTTATTTTATTTTATTTTATTTTATTTTATTTTAATTTACTTTATTTTATTTTATTTTATTTTAATTAATTTTTTATTTTATTTTAATTTATTTTATTTTATTTTATTTTATTTTATTTTTATTTTATTTTATTTTATTTTATTTTATTTTATTTTATTTTATTTTATTTTATTTAAATTTTTTTATTTATTTTATTTTATATTATTATTTTATTTGTGGTACTAGGCGTATGAGTAACATTGAATATTTGGTAGAACTTTATTTAATTACTAAAATTTTTGTTTTGTAAGAAAACTTCTGAGAAATAATGTTTCGATTTACCTTTTTCTGCTTCTTTACATTTTGACTAAATAAAGATTTCTCTTATATAAGGCGCAAATTTTTTGATGGGAGAATACCGACACACATGCATTTAGCAAGCCACAATCAAAAAGCCGTAAATACGAGAGAAGAGAGTACAAAATTAATATAGTGAGCGAATGCATTTAAGCAACTTTGTTGACAAACTGGTTATTTACCGCTTGCATAGAGATGCTTTTAGAGATCGGGCTGATTGGACGTATGTGTGAGTGAGTGTTTACTTTTGGTATTTAATGTTTTGGATGGTGATCAGCTGTGCCAATTAGAGCGATTTAATAATTGAAGCATACTTTTAGGCATGTAATGTAAATACAGTAAAACCTAGGTAATGTGAACACATCAAAATATAAACTATATTTAAGAAATAAAACAAATTTTTTGGAAGTATTTAGAGATATATATATTCAGTCGGCATAAGGACGCCTAGGCGCCTAGGCGTTTAAATTAAATAAATAAA